>CM064963.1:70906460-71512459 GCA_032847665.1 Solanum chilense
GTTTCAGTACAGCCCAAGCATGCTCACAGGCATTTATTCGCATTGAAACCTTCCACAACTGCATGTTTTATTCTTTAAACAGACCATAAAATTCCTACCATCATCAATCACATTATATATATATATATATATATATATATATATATATATATATTCCGTTGACGACACAACCTGTTTCATTCAAATATATTTATGTATATGTATAAGTCTATGCAATTGTATATACATATACATAAAACGTACTCCCATTTTTTGATCAGTATATTCTGAAATTTTTCAATCAATGTAGTGAACGTGCAAGCTGCCTCTTGTTTGTTATCATGATTCCATCTCTCAAACATCAGTCTAACCTCTTCCAGAAAATTAAAAATTGGTAATTCACGTGCAGACACTAATGCAACATTTATACTCTCTACAATGTTAGACGTTATAGCCCATCCTCGATGAGTTTCTGCATGGAACCTTGACCACTTATCATATCCAGCTAGCTACGAATATTCTTTTACACCTACTTCAACCTTTTCTATAGTGTCCATCAGCCTATCAAGCCTAACTTTATTGCAAGTCCTTGCCATTGTATAAAATACATGACTTAGCTCCTTGGAGGCCTTCCTAAATTTCTTCTCTACTTTACCCCACAAGTAACACATACAAGCATGATATGACACGTTTTTATACACTTTTGTGAATGCCTTTGTGATGCTCTCATTTCCATATGAGACTACACACATATTAGTCCTTTCCCTATAAGTCACTCTTACTTGTACAAAAATCAAGATCAAGCTGCAGCATTTTTCAAATATATGATACCATATGCCAGCGAGAAAATATGTCCTACATTTTTATTTAAATACAAATTAACATAAAAATGAAAATATATATTCAAAAAACACAATAAAACATACTTGCTCCGTCCATTGTACTTGCAGCCACAAATCTTCCATTATACGGTCCTCTTAGGTGACTTTCATCAACAACTATGATGGACCTGCAATGATCAAAGCCTTGTATAAAACTATTCAACGCAATAAGAAGATACAAAAACTCATTTTTGTCTATTTTTCTTTAGACGTATATGCGAGCCTAGATATGTAATATCCATCATATACAAGTATGCTAGAAGTTTGTTGTAGGATGCAACTAAGGTGCCCCTCAATGAAATCAGAGCCTTTTCTTTAGCACTCCAAGCCAACAAGTAATTTACATCAACTCCCAGATATATTTTCACATCACTCTGCATATCAGAAGCTGTATATTTTCTTTGTGATCAACAAGCTTAGGTTTACAATCCCACCAATCAGAATGCTTTTGGCATATTTTTGTGAATACACTTTATCCTTCAAAGGACAAGTATGATCTGTATTAAATGGTCGAATCCTAAACATTTAAGACTTGTTTACATTTGATTCTTTCATTAACCACTCACGTTCATCATAAATACATTTCAGTGTATAACTATATCATCAAATACAACACAACATATCAATATATAAACAAATAAAACAACATATACAATAATGTATTTGTATGTATAAACTAGTTACCTGATTCCATTTGACCCCACAGTTCTGTATTGAAATCTATTTTCAATTGCGTAATTTTTCATCACAAATTTCAAAGTGGCTTTGTTCTTCTACACTTTGTTAATATCCATGTACTTATTACAAGTATATGAATTGACTCCATCACAGCTTACTGACCCAAAACACAAAGTGGCTCTACCAATTCACCAATTGACAACTGCCTAATCTCAAATTTAGCAATAGAATCATTACAAATTGATGTTACCATATCGTTCTCCTGATTTGAACTTTGACACAATTCAGTGATGTTGCTACTATTATCCAATTTGCTTATACAAATAGAATATTTGTTGAAGTTATTTAGAACCTTTTTAAGCATGATATACACTCTAACACCCATGTGTCGTTGTGAATCAACATTGGTGTGTTACTTTCTTCAACCTTATACTCAATTTTTTTAGCTTATTCACATTCATATCAATTCCGAGTTGCATTGCAATAATATTATACAATTTCTTATACGATAAACTTTCTTTAAAAATCATACCTCAATTGTATAATCAACGTAACGATTGTCATTGTCCCATCTACCAGAATGCATAACCAAAAGAGCTAATGAAGTCATTTTCAGAATTTCTATATAAAATTGAATCATATGTACAAATACATTTATACGCTAAGAATTTCAACAATAAACTAAACATATATTTATACAAATTCTAGCAACTTCAATTTTTCAATTATATGCATATTCATATTATATACTCGTATAAACGTTTATATACACAAATTAAGCTTTATACAAATGTATAATTTACAAAACTAAATTAATTTACACATATATATTTATCATAAATAAATATAGAGAAACAAACATCCAAAATAAGAAATAACCCGCGCTGCGTAAATATACAAATTCGAATAAACAGTCAACAATTTCATATACTTGTATGATTCACAACAACATTAATAGGTATATGTATATAACTTACAAATTTCAATAAACAGTCAACAGTTTCATATACTTACATATGTAACAACAACACTAATGTACATATGTATATGACGTACATGTACTTTACGTTTTCATTTATATAAATATTTTGAATATACACTTATATAAAAGATTATATATACAAATTAAAGCTTTATACACAATTTTGCAATTGAGAAAATTTCACACAATGCATGTTATTGTTACTTTCACATGGTACAAGTTTTTGCATTTGTATAACAATCAAATATCCAAAATCAGGATGAAGTTGCACTGTATAAAACGAACACATAATAGTTCTATAAATGAATTATACATATCTTACTGAATCATATCTATAAACCTATATGTATAAACTCTAATCAAAAGATAATACAAATTTATCTCCATTTCATAGTTTCAACATCAAATATACAAATCTATACACAAATATTACTGTGAACTGAGCGAATCTCAGATCATACATTCAAAATAAGCAACAATTTCATCCAGAAAAATTCCCGATCATAAATTTTCCTAGATTTCAAATTAACTATACCAATCATAACTGTTAAACTCTATGACGAACAAAATATACACCTCTCAATATACATTCAATTGAAATTGATGAAAGTAAAAAGAAAATCTAATTTTGAATACACATTGAACACCATTTTCGACCAGAAAAAATAAAATCAGCGTATGTTTTCGTCATGAAATTACCTCTTATTTCTATATTTGAAATTAATATAATCTCGATTGTTTGTAATGTACCGTCAATAGCTTGATCGATTTTCTGAACAGAGTTACAATGGAGTTCATACTGTTGAAGAAGACGAAGAAGAAATTCAATTCGTATAAAACGGAATATGGACGACTTCAAGGATTTTATTCTTTTTTTTTTCTAGTAGAACTCACCGACTCTATATTTATTTTTTTAAATAATCAAAATGTATATATAAAAAATTCATCGGCTAACCATAATATAGAAACATAGCTCCATAGCAAATTAAAACTTTGCTATGGAGTGAAATTTCACAAAGTATAGCCATAGCATATAATTAGCAATTTTATATTTGCTATATATAAGATTTTCTCTATTTTAATTAGGTAAATATGAAATTCAAGCTATTATAAAATAGGTAAAATATAAAATTTCGTATAGATCCATAATAGATCATTCGCTTCTCACTTATATTCAAAATTCATAATTTTGCTAAAAAAAATTAATATTAATTTATTTTTCAAAAGAAATTGGAGGCTGGGTGGGGCTGAAAAGGGAGGGGGTGACAGTTTTTTTTTTTTTGTTTGTTAAAAGACAATAATTTTTTTTTAGAAAACATACAAAATTTGGGAAGAGGGGGGGTGGTGGGTTAGTTTTTTAAAAAAAGAAAGTGTGGGTGGGTGGGTAGAGGGGATGAGGGTGGGTATGGAGGTGGAGGGGGGGGGAAGGGGGTAGAAGGAGTGCGGGGATTAGAAAAAATAAATTAAAATAAAATTAGGGGCGGGTGAATTGGAGGTAGGGGTGAAAGTGAGTAGAATAAAAAATTACTTTAGAAACTTAAAAGCAAATAAATTCATTTTTTAATTCTTCATCCAATATGGATAAAATATGGGTAACTCATATTCAATTCATCCATTAATTATCCAAATCATATAACCCATATAGAATATGGGCGGATTGGATAGTTATTCATTTTTGTTCAACATTTTAAAGTCATTCACATCCAATCGTTTGTCACCCTATATTGTAGAGTTGTATCTTATTATTTTATTGTTATTATTATCATTCCGGAAAAGACTCAAATATACCATCAAACTTTGAGTAAAAGACTCATTTATATATTTCGCTATAAGTTTGACACATCTATGCCATTTGTATTTTAGAAAAGACTCATCTATGTCATTATCTGTAAACTAAAAATATTATTGGTTTTGCAAAACTATTTTATACACTTAATCAAATATGATTCGGTCACATCATTGATTAAATTAATTTTTAAAATGAAAAATGTTCAAAGGTTAAAATATGTCATCGAAATTTGAGAAAAAATTATATCATTCATTAAAAGCTAAGTTTGTCTAATATATACAATTTTAGTTAACAAATAATGACATGAATGAGCCTTTTTTCTCAAACGAAAATGATATAAATGAATAGAAAATTTATTATATGCTATAAATAAATTTTTTCTCAAAGTTTGATGATATATTGCCTCTTTATCTGTTTTCTATATGTTATTATCTTTACGTTTGCTTTGGAGATTATGTTTGTTTTATATATTGACTTTATTTGGCCATGACTATGATTGTTTTTGGAAAGGAGAAAAAGCTTAGAAGATGGAGATGAATAGAAGTGGATTATATAATTATATGTATTGGATCGAATTTAAATTGGGTACTTTAAATAAAATTAAATTATTTTTATTGATTTGGGATCCTTCATCCAATTGAAGTGTACGGGAGACAAGTTTGTATACAACAAAGGTATTAATAACTTGATTATTGACGTAAAGGTAACAGTCAACTAATAAAGAAAAGTTCAGTGTTTTTTTTGTACTCTTTTATTATAGTATTTATATCCCTAGATAGGCTTGTCTAATATTGTGTTGCTACTAAAATTGAAGCAAGAATTAATTATGTAAATTTTAATCGTGTAGAATTTGGTTATTTATATAAGTAGTTATTTTACATTTTTCCTAACATAAATAATAGGGGGAAAAGTCTGAAATATATTTGAACTTTGATCGAAATTGCTATAACAATACCAGATTTTGAAAATGACTTTTTATCCCCTGCACTATTTAATAGTATATTTTAAAGATATAAATGTGTTCACGTGAACATAAAAAATATTGCATAATTATAACGGAAAAGGGTCTAAAATACCCTCAAAGTATTGAAAATGTTACAAAATTACCCTTCATCCACCTATTGGCTCTAAAATACCCTTCTCACCCACCTATTGGGTCCAAAATACCCTTGGCGGACCTTTTGGTTCAAAATTGACCACTTATTTAACTGTTTTATATTTAAACTATTTAAATATTTTTTTAAATACGTGGCGCTCAACTATTTGTTATAATTTAACTTATTAGTATAATTTATAAATCAATCCACTACCCATCCATTACTAATTAAACCCTCCAAATTAATAAATCACTCACATTATTAATGCAACAATAGAAAAGCTACTGCCAATTGAGTGTTTTAAAATATTTGAGACGAAAATATCTATAGAAGTAAATTATCATACATTCAAGTGTCTAAATAAAAATTACCGATAAACTTAAAAGTCTGACTATGTTCATCTTAATTATTCTTACGTCTCAATTATGTGATGTTACTTCATAGGTAACTTTTTTTCAAAATTATATATCAAAAGTTTTAAAACAAATCATAAATATTTATAAAATTATATTTTAAAAAATTGCATGAATTTTAATTCGGGATGTATTACTTCTTTACCTTTAATCATAAATTTCTAATTCAATCTTGAAAGAGAATCAAATTGAAAGTGTCCTCCTAAATAAGCGGCTCAACATAAAATTAATTGGGGCTTTGATTCGGACTCGAATAATTTTGGATGTCATTTTCATTAATATATAATTTCATCGTGTTTTAGTAGTGTTTATGACGATTTTGATATTATAGTTAGATTATTAATTGGGTGGGGTTTAGTTAGTAATGAGTGGGTAGTGGGTTGATTTACAAATAATACAAATAAATTAAATTATAACCAATAGTTGAACATCAAGTATTTTAAAAATATTTAAATAGTTTAAATTTAAAATAATTAAATAAGTGGTCAATTTTTGAACTCAAAGGTGGATGACAAGGGTATTTTGGAGCCAATAGGTGGATGAAAAGGGCATTTTGGAGCCAATACGTGGATCAAGGGTAATTTTGTACCATTTTCAATACTTCAAGGGTATTTTAGACCCTTTTCTGTAATTATAAATAGTAACGTGTCTATGTGGGCACATATATACCTTTAAAATACACTATTAAATAGTGCAGAGATAAAATGTCCTGTATAAAATTTTATATCATAATAACAACTTCGGTCTAAGTTAAAATATTTTCCAAACTATTTTCCCTAAATAATATATAATTCTCTTATAATTGATATGTGAATTAGCTAATGAATTGGAAGTCGGTGGTCAAACACCATACTTATTATAATTACAATATCAAACATAATTTTAATTTATGTCTACTTTTAATACATACATAATTCACCTTCAAAACGAGCTGGGTGACTTTCATAAATGGAATAACAACGAAAATAGTCCTTCATGTAAGCAATATACTGAGATATAATTATTTTTTAGTTACACGTAGGAATTTTGTTGTTGGGCATGAAAATATTTTTCTTGGGACAAAACAAAGTTCTATAATTTATTTGAGGAAATCTGTGGACATGTTCATGCGTTGTTTGTGTCTAGTGAAATATTATTTATACTATTGGTGTAGTGGTAGTAACGTCTCAGCATATTAAAATAATATTTTAAAGATTTCAAATATTTGTTACTTGGTTGCCTTCATGTCATACACTTCAAACTATTCCAACTTTCAAGTTATTATCATTAAATAAACTCATTTAACTATTTCAGTTATGCCAAAAAAAGTTTTTATCATTGGATAAACTCATTTACACATTTCAATTATGCTAAAAGAAAATAGATAATGTACTTGTATCCTTCTTAGCTTATGTTTAAAATTTTAGAGACACATTTATACTATATGAAGATTTTATTATTTCATGAACTTATTTTATTAATAATTTTTTACCCTTTTTAGGTTTATGTGACACTATCTTGTGGGCCCAACGCTAGTTGACTTTTTTTTCAAGTTATTACCACGTAGGCCGAAAAAGATAGAAAATTACTTATAAAATAAGTTCAGGGGATAATAGGACCTTAGTATAATATAAGTGTGTCTCTGGGATTTCGAACACAAATTGAGGGGTACTTGTGTATTTTCTAAAAAGAAAATGGTGAATTTAAGCCCCAGTGAAAGATGAGCAAGTTAAAAAAAAAATGTTTATCTTCTGCCACTTGCGGCAAATCCTTTTCCTTATCATTTTTTACAAATGGTAATGGATCAGTCCATAATTAAAAGTAGAAAATTTGGAGTACTTCACAAATTAAACAAGTCGTGATGGATTACCAAATATAAGCTTCATATACAATATAACAAGATTATTATTTCCTTGATTTTTGATTTATGTGATTTTTTTTTGTTTTTCAATAGTCAAATCATATGCACTTTAAATTGTGTATATGTTAAAAATCATATTGACATGAGATTAATTGCAACTTATAGTTATTTTTTTATAGTATTTAAAAATTTAAATATAAATTTGAAACTAGTGAGTTGATATGATTGAATTTAATTTCAAAGACTAGCCAAATTAATTTGCCAAAACAATTTAACTTTTGCACACTAATGTGTGATTTTCTTTTTATATTATTAGGCTATCTAAAATATAATTACGAATCATTATTCAAGAAAAAATGAAATTAGTAATGTCAAAATGGGTAGATTATTAGAGACAAATTTAGAATTTGAAATTATGAGTTAGGGCGACTTCTCTTGCCACAACACACATTGATTGATAGTATAAAAATAAAATCATAAAAAAGGCAAAGATAGAAATAGTAGGAAGGAAAAAAGATGTTGCAAATATTATTAGTATATTTGTGTTAAAAGTGTCAATGAAGAGGTGACCATCCAAATCTCCCTTATTTTATTCTCTCCCACTAATAATGAGAAATCTTGATGGAAATTCATGAGAGCCAATGCTCCAAATGATTTGTTTTCCTTCAATAATTTGCAACTTTCAACCTGGAAAACCCTCTTCCCAAATGCCATGCCACCATTTTTAGGTGTAATTTGTATTTCAATGTGAACATTTCATGCATGACACTACTATTTATTCAAAGGATATAAACATCTTTTTTTTCCCCTAGCTCCATTCTTCAAACAAAAGGTGAAAATATATATCATATATTTTCTTTTCTAAATATCAATATGAATGGGCTAATGCATCAATGATATGAGTTGCCTCCCCTGTTTCCAGTCTAAGAAAACAAACGAGCCACCGGTACAGGACAAGCCTGTCCCTGTTGCTCGCCCTGCTAATGATCATCCTTCCTCCTCACCACATTTTGGTATCTTCCTCTTTTTTTCTTTTCTTAACTTAACTTACAAATTACTTTGTGTACTTTTCCTAACACATGATAATGTTTGCTTTTTCTTGTATGTTTCACAGAAAACAACTACAAAGCATCATGTGAGAATGGTAATAATGACAACAATCGCGCTAATCAAGGTAGCTCTCCTGTTGAAAATGGAGATAGCAGCAACGCGAAAACTTTCACATTCCGTGAGCTAGCAAGCGCAACAAAGAACTTCCGACAAGAATGCCTAATAGGGGAAGGTGGATTCGGAAGAGTCTTTAAGGGAACACTTCAAGGAGGAGAGGTAACTAATTTTACTCTAATACTAGTAATCTATCTATATATATTATCTTTGTTTTTCGTCACCATATGATATAACTCACTTGGACACCCTTAATAAAATTTCTGGCTCTGCCACTGCTGATAAATAGGTTGTGGCAGTAAAGCAACTAGACAGGACAGGAACACAAGGAAACAAGGACTTTCAAGTTGAAGTCTTATTGCTAAGCCTACTTAACCACCAAAATCTTGTTAATCTCATTGGATACTGTGCTGATGGAGATCAAAGAATGTTAGTCTATGAATACAGACCAATGGGCAGTCTTGCTGATCATCTAATTGGTAAATGCAGCTCATGATATATATATATATATATATATAGTTGTTACACCTATGCTTTCTCAAATATTACTTAAATTGATTGTATTATTCAGATATTAAGGAGGATCAAAAGCCATTAGATTGGCAAAACAGAATGAAGATAGCCTCAGGTGCAGCAGAAGGACTTGAGTATCTACACGAAAAGGCCAACCCGCCAATCATTTATCGTGATCTCAGAACTACCAATATACTATTAGATGAAGATTTTACTCCTAGGCTCTCGGATTACGGCCTTGCCAAGCTTGCAGGTGGAGGGAATAAGTCACATATATCACCGAGGGTAATGGGAACGTATGGTTACTCTGCTCCAGAGTATGAAAGATCCGGTGAACTCTCTTTCAAGTCAGACGTATATAGTTTTGGAGTTGTTTTACTTGAAATTATTACAGGGCGCCGTGCAGTGGATACTACAAGGCCCACAGAGGAGCAAAACTTAGTTGCTTGGGTGAGAAAGCAGTTGTCTCATTTCAATATTTTGATCAGACTGGTTAAATTTGTGTCATTTTGAGACTGATTGTGAAATGTGATTGAATAGGCACAACCGATTTTCAGGAATCCTAAAAGGTTCAGAGAAATGGCAGATCCACTTCTTAAGAACAAGTTTCCTGAGAGAAGTTTGAATCAGGCAGTTGGAGTTGCAGCCATGTGTCTACAAGAAGAGCCATCAGTCCGTCCCTTAATCAGTGATGTCGTAGCTGCTCTCACTACCCTCAACGTGGATGAACCGATTCCTGAATCTCCACCGTCTCCTGAAAAAGACAATACAGATGAATACGAGCAGAAGAGTTCAGATAACGAAGCCTTACCGAATAAGAATGAGGATGAGAGCAGTGAGGATGATCAAGAAAATGTTCATTACAATCAAAAAATTGACATTAATAAAAATGTTTTCGACAGTGATGAGGATGATGGAGCAAGTTCTGATTACGGATACGGAAGTACATCAGGATCTTCAGAGAATGAGAAAGAAGACATCAGTCTTGAACCTGGAGGAGGGATACCAACAAAATCTGTCAAATGGAGTTCGGAATCAAAACGTAAAAGCAAGATAAAGTCATCCTCTCGAGCCATACGCTCAACCTCAAGACGTAAAAGCAAGGTAAAACGCTCTGAAAGTATTATCTCAAACGACGATACTGAAAAGGACACATTCAATTTAAAAGACAATAACAATCATCGACAACAAAAGAACGCCAAGTCCAAGACTGTAAGTTTTAGTGGTTTTTCGAGTCAGAGCAGCGACGATGCAGAATCAGACGGTGAAAATGATATCGGTTCAAATCAATCAAGACATGTACAATTTAGATCATGAAACCATACACTTGTGTTACCAAGGCACCTCTAAGGTTTCTAAATAAGAGTACACAGAGGCTCTTTCATAACTATGGATCTTATTTATATTTTTTGGTATCCTTCATGAGTAGTACTCTTTGGATATCTGGTATTTTCATGATTCAATATTTGTTTCTTTTAAAGAAAGAAATACAACAACAAAAAGGGGAAATTACATTGAAATCAATCTTTTCGTTATCTATTTACTTTGGTTGGTCAGAGTTCGATTCTTCACGCTTACGGTCCCCTCCACAATTTTTTCTTAAGAGTAGATACGAATTCTTTTTGGAACTTCACTGTGCCCTAAATGAAAGAAGGAAGTTAAATTTTCAAAATTGCCAGGTAAAATGTCATGTAGGATGAATGTGTCTATTTGTTTTAATTTTATACAAGTTTAAGTGTCGACTTGTGCACACACAAAGTTAAAGGTCATAGTTGCCAATTGAAGCCAATTTAAGGGTCGTATTTATGTATTATGTCTTTAATTTTTTGGATTAAACATCATACCAAATGCTTTAATTTTTTAGATTAAGCAGATCGATTTCATTGATGATGTACCGATTGTGAAGTGGATATTGAATCAAAAGTTTCGTGAAATGAACCATCGAAAATTTACAATATGCAATCATATGGTAAATTTTCTGATGGTTGGCCAGAGCTTGAAGATTTGAGGAAGCGAATAGCAATACCTTGTGGAATTAAAGGTGATAGCAAAATTGACTTCTTTAGAAACATAAATATATATTCTTATGAGCTTTGATATGGTGGAAGACATAATGTCTAAGAATGCATATTGCATTAAGGAAGGATGGTGTAGTGATGTCGCCCAAATTACACCTTTTAATTAGGCATAATACATAAATGCACCCTTTAACTTGACTTTATTTATATTTATATTCTTCAACTTTGGGTATGTACAAGTAAACATTTAAACTTGAACAAATAGATACATAAGTCTTACGTGGCACAGTACACATAGGACACCAAGTAGGACAAAAAATGACATGTAGGATATCATGTGGGACATGCGTGTCTATTTGTTCAACTTTATACAAGTTTAACTGTCTACCTGCGCACACCCAAAGTTGAAGGGCACAAATGTGATTTGAAATTAAGTTAAATGGTATATTTATGTATTATGCCTTTTAATTATGTATAAAATAGTCACTGTCAAATATTATGTGTGGAGTCCATACCCATTGTAGATAAACATAAGGAAAGTTAAAATGCAGAAATAGTTGAATTTTGTTTGTTGCTTATTGTTAAATTCAACAAATGCTACAACAAAATTCAAAGCTCACCATTTCTTTTTTCAACTAAAATCTTAGCAAGATTTCTGCATAGGTGAAAAGGTTGAAACCTTGTGTTTTTGTGATGTCACTGGTGACATCATTAGGAGTAGATTTTCCTAAAAATACAGAGCCCTTGGTCATTTCAAAAATGCACCAAAAAGAATTCAAAAGGAGAGAAAAGAAGAGTGAGGCATCATAGAGGAAAATAATCTGTGAGGAAAAATAGAGAGTGTGAGCGATATTGTAGTGAGGTGGAAAAACCAAAAGAGTATTATTTCTTTTGAATGTGCAGTGGTCTTTGGAGTTTTACTCAGACATACAAGTGTAAAATCCTTAATATAGTGATATTCGTTCCTCCTCTCGGGTCGTGGTTTTTCCCTTATTTAGGAGGGTTTCCACGTAAAATCTTGGTGTCATTATTTCTCTTTTATTCTCATTGATTAACCGCATTGTTGTGTTCTGCATTTTTCTCCTATATTACCGCAAATATTATTTATGTTACAGATTTATTCCCAATAATTGGTATCAGAGCACAGGTTCTGCTCATTTACTGAAATATTTTTTGCAACTTATTGTACTTTACTCAATAAAAAAAAATGTCTGGAGTAAAGTACGAGATAGCAAAATTCAACAATGATAGCGGTTTCTCAACATGGAAGAGAAGGATGAAAGACTTGCTCATCCAACAGGGTTTGCACAAGGCACTAGGCGGCAAATCCAAAAAGCTCGGATCCATGAAACTTGAGGAATGGGAAGAAATGGATGAAAAGGCTGCTAGTGCAATCAGATTGCACTTAACATATGATGTAGTTAATAACATCATCGATGAAGAGAGTGCTTGTGGCATTTGGACAGTTAGAAAATCTATACATGTCCAAAATGCTGACAAATAAATTGTACCTAAAGAAGCAGTTATATGCGCTACATATGGGTGAAGGTACAAATTTTTGTCTCATTTAAATGTACTTAATGGACTAATCACGCAGCTAGCAAACGTCAGAGTAAAGATCGAGGATGAAGATAAAGCCATACTGCTCTTAAACTCGCTGCCATTTTTTACGATACTTTAGCAACAACCATTTTACATGGTAAGGACTCTATTGAGTTGAAGGATGTCACATTAACCCTTTTGCTTAATGAGAAGATGAGAAAAAGGCCTGAAAATCACGGACAAGTTCTCATCACGGAAAGTAGAGGCAGAAGTTACCAAAGAAGCTCAAGTAACTATGGTAGATCCGGAGCTCATGGAAAGTCCAAGGTCCGATCCAAATCGAAGGCAAGAATTTGCTACAATTGCGATCAACCAGGACACTTCAAAGAGATTGTCCAAATCTAAAAAGGGGCAAAGGGGAAAGCAGCGGCCAGAAGAATGATGACAACACAGCTGCCATGGTGCAAAATAATGACGATGTTGTTCTCCTCATAAATGAGGAAGAAGAATGCATGCACTTGGCATGTATAGAGTCGGGATGGGTGGTCGACACAACAACATCTTATCATGCCATACCGGTAAGAGATCTTTTTTGCAGTTATGTAGCCGGTGATTATGGCAATGTGAAAATGGGTAACACAAGTTACTTAAAGATTGCGGGGATCGGAGACACTTGCTTAAAAACAAATGTTGGATGCACATTAGTGTTGAAAGATGTGCGCCACGTACCTGATTTGCGGATGAACTTGATCTCAGGAATTGCTTTGGACTAAGATGGATATGAGAACTACTTTGCAAATAAAAAATGGAGACTCACCAAAGGGGCATTGGTGATTGCAAAAGGAGTTGCTCGTGGCATGTTATACAGGACAAATGCAGAAATATGCAAAGGTGAATTAAATGCGGCTCACGTAGAAAATTCTGCAGATTTCTGACATAAAAGAATGGGTCATATGAGCGAGAAAGGATTGCAAATTCTTTTCAAAAATTTACTCATCTCTTTTGCCAAAGGTACAACGATAAAATCGTGTAACTACTGTTTATTTGGTAAACAACATAGAGTCTCATTTAAGACATCATCTGAAAAAAAGTCGAATGTACTTTATTTGGTATATTCTGATGTTTGTGGTCCAATGGAGATAGAATCGATAGGAGGTAATAAATACTTTGTTACCTTTATTGATGAAGCTTCTAAAAAATTGTGGGTTTATATCTTGAGAACCAAAGATAAGGTGTTTCAAGTATTTCAAAAATTTCATGCTCTGATAGAAAGAGAGACAGGTCGAAAGCTAAAACGTCTCCGAACCGACAATGGAGGTGAGTACACTTCAAGAGAATTTGAAGAGAACTGTTTAAACCATGGAATCAGACATGAAAAGACAGTTCCTGGAACCCCACAACACAATGGTGTAGCTGAGAGAATGAGTCGCACCGTTGTTGAGAAGGTGAGAAGCATGCTCAAAATGACTAAATTACCCAAGACATTCTGGGGTGAAGCAGTTCAGACAACGTGTTATCTTATCAATCGTAGTCAATAAACTCTGTTGGAGTTTGACATTCCACAGAGTGTTTGGACCAAAAAAGAGATGTCTTACTCGCACCTAAAGGTGTTCGGTTGCAAAGCTTTTGCACATGTACCGAAGGAGCAAAGAACCAAGCTATATCATAAATTAGTTCCTTGCATATTCATCGGATATGGAGATGAAGAGTTCGGGTACAGACTATGGGATCTTGTAAAAAAGAAGGTTATCAGAAGTAGAGATGTAATCTTTCGAGAAAGTAAAGTTGGAACTGCTGATGATCTATCCGAGTAGGCCAAGAAAAAGAATGGTATAGTCTCTAATCTTGTTAGCATTCCTTCTTCTTCTAACCATCCCATAAGTGCAGAAAGTATGATTGATGAATTTGCTGAGCATGAAGAGCAACCTGATGAGATTGTTGAGCAGTAGGAGCAACTTGGTGATAATATCGAGCAAATGGAGTACCCATAAGAATAACAATCTCAACCTCTGAGGAGATCAGAAGGACAAAGGGTAGAATCAACCAAATACCCTTCCTCAGAGTATGTCCTTATCAATGATGAAGGTGAGCCAGAAAGTCTTAAGGAGGTGTTGTCTCATCCAGAAAAGAGCCAATGGATGAAAGCCTGCACAAAGAGTGGGATCTCTACAGAAAAATGGCACATACCAGCTAGTTGAACTTCCAAAAGGAAAAAGACCACTTAAGTGCAAGTGGGTCTTTAAACTCAAGAAAGATGGAAATGGCAAGTTGGTGAGGTACAAAGCTCGATTGGTTGTAAAAGGCTTCGAACAAAAGAAAGGTATTGATTTTGATGAAATTTTTTCACCTGTTGTCAAAATGACTTCTATTCGAACTATTTTGAGCATGACAGCTAGTCTAGATCTTGAAGTGCAGCAGTTGGACGTGAAAACTGCATTTCTTCACGGAGATTTGGAAGAAGAGATTTTTATGGAGCAACCAGAGGAATTTAAAGTATCTAGAAAGAAACACATGGTGTGCAAATTGAATAAGAGTCTTTATGGGTTGAAACATTCCCTAAGGCAATGGTACAAAAAGTTTGACTCTTTCATGAAAAGTCAAACGTACACAAAGACCTATTCTGATCCATGTGTATACTTTAAAAAAATTTCTGACAACAATTTTATTATTTTGTTGTTATATGTGGATGGCATGTTAATTGTAGGACAAGACAAAGAGCTGATTTCAAAGTTGAAGAAAGATTTGTCCAAGTCATTTGACATGAAAGACTTGGGCCCAACACAACAAATTCTAGGGATGAAGATTGTTCGAGAACGAACAAAAAGAAAGTTGTGGCTATCTCAAGAGAAGTACATTAAACGTGTACTAGAACGCTTCAACATGAAGAGTGCTAAACCTGTTAGCACGTCTCTTGTGAGTCATTTGATGTTGAGCAAATAGATGTGTCCTTCAACAAAAGAGGAGAAAGAGGGAATGGCTAAAGTTCCTTATTCTTCAGCAATGGGGAGTTTTATGTATGCAATGGTGTGTACAAGACCTGATATTGCTCATGCAGTTGGTGTTGTTAGTAGATTCCTTGAAAATCCTGGAAAAGAACACTGGGAGGCAGTTAAGTGGATACTCAGGTATCTAAGACGTACCACCAGAGATTGCTTGTGTTTTAAAGGATCTGATCCAATCTTGAAGGGCTATGCTGATGCTGATATGGCTGGTGACCTCTATAATAAAAAATCCACTACTGGATATTTGTTTACATTTTCAGGGGGAGCTATATCATGGCAGTCAAAGTTGCAGAAGTGTGTCGCACTCTCTACAACTGAGGCAAAATATATTGCAGCTACTGAAGCTGGCAAAGAGATGGTATACCTGAAACGGTTTCTGTAAGAACTTGGATTGCATAAGAAGTAGTATGTCGTTTATTGTGACAATCATAGTGCAATAGGCTTGAGCAAGAACACCATGTACCATGCAAGGACGAAGCATATTGAAGTGAGATATCATTGGATTCATGAAAAGATAGAGGACGGATCTATGCAGGTCATGAAAATTCCTACTAGTGAAAACCCTTCAGATATGCTGACCAAGGTGGTATCAAGGGACAAGCTTGAGCTATGCAAAGAACCTGTCTGCATGCACTCAAGCTGAAAACCTAGAGCTACCTCCTTCAAGTGAATGGGTATGGAGGGGGAGATTTGTGGAGTCCATACCCATTGTAGATAAACATAAGGAAAGTTAAAATGCAGAAATAGTTGAATTTTGTTTGTTGCTTATTGTTAAAGTCAACAAATGCTGCAACAAAATTTAAAGCTCTCCATTTCGTTTTTCAACTAAAATCTTAGCAAGATTTCTGCATAGGTGAAAAGGTTGAAACCTTGTGTTTTTGTGATGTCACTGGTGAAATCATTAGGAATAGATTTTCCTATAAATATAGAGCCCTTGGTCATTTCAAAAATGCACCAAAAAGAATTAAAAAGGAGAGAAAAGAAGAGTGAGGCATCAAAGAGGAAAATAATTTGTGAGGAAAAATAGAGAGTGTGAGCGATATTGTAGTGAGGTGGAAAAATCAAAAGATTGTTATTTCTTTTGAATGTGCAGTGGTCTTTGGAGTTTTACTCAGACATACAAGTTTAAAATCCTTACTATAGTGATATTCGTTGCTCCTCTCGAGTCGTGGTTTTCCCCTTATTTAGGAGGGTTTCCACGTAAAATCTTGGTGTCATTATTTCTCTTTTATTCTCGTTGATTAACCGCATTGTTGTGTTCTGCATTTATCGCCTTTATTACCGCTAATATTAATTTTGTTACAGATTTATTACCAACATTATGATTACTATTTCAAATAGGGTTTGTTGGGAGTATTTGAGAATGATTTTTAATCTACGAAGAACTAGAGTTATGGTATCCTAGATCTTGAAATTCAAATGGCCATGGGGCGGGGCGGGTGGGTGAAACTTAACCCGCAATAATTTTAACCCGCCCTGCGCCACCTTGCATTAACAATTATTTGAATGATTTTTAATCTACGAAGAACTAGAGTTATGGTATCCTAGATGTTGAAATTCAAATGGCCATGGGGCGGGGCGGGGAAGGTGGGTGAAACTTACACGCAATAATTTTAACCCGCCCTGCTCCACCTTGCATTAACAATTATTTTTTCATTTTCAACCCACTCCACCCCCTCACTCTGCTCCGCCCCGCATAACCATTTTTAACCTATGTAAGTAGATTATCACTATAAGACCTCAAATCCTTAAGTGGAACACAAGTACCTATGTACTTTGTTTCAGCCCAAACACTTGTATATTAGCTTATCCGTATCATTTTTTCTCAAAATATATGTGAAATGATCCCCAAAATGTAGCTAAACCATAGTAACCATCTTATACATCAAACTTTTCTTCGACAACAACTCACCGTACACCATGCAGACTCAATGCCTTAACAACACTAAGTGGACAGGGTTACACTAAGATTTGCTTAGAAGGTCTAATCAGAATCTAAAACTCATTCAATCAAAGTACAATTTGTTCAAAATCAAAGACTTTACATGCAAATATGTAGTCCAATTCAAATTGAGGATATGAACATATGAAATCCATTCATTCTCTCAAAGAAGATTCATCGAGTATGACATGCATAAGTTATCACATTTTTAAGCATACATAATACATAAACATCACCATTAACTTGGCTTCAACGGATAACTATGCCTACCAACTTTGAGTTTGCACAAGTAGACACTTAATCTTGTATAAAATTGCAGAAGTAGACACACATATCCTAAATGACATAATACACGTAGGACATAAAATTGTCATGTAGGGTGCCATATAGGATGAATGTGTCTATTTGTTCAATTTTATACAAATTTAAGTGTGTACTCGTGCACACCCAAAGTTAAATATCATGGTTATCAGTTGACGCCAAATTGAGGGTCATGTTTATGTATTATACCTTTTAAGCATGAAAGTATGATGCACATGCATAGGCACATACATAGTATAGAGAACAATTTCTTAAAAACGATATATTACAACAATAGAATGAGGTATCAAAGAACAAGAGTAAATATGTGCTCGTTGCCTCACTTATATGAGACCTTCATTATTCAAATCTCATCAATTAATTTAGTTAATTAGTCACTAAAATAAGCACTCCAACAGAGTCAATAAAGTCTCAACATGTCTTCAGTTCGATATCCAAACGAGTACAAGATAGTATTGCCCTTTCTCAAAGTCTCGGGACGATTTCAATATGTTCAATCTACATATATAAACGAACTATTTTGCAAACACTCATATTGTTATACTTTTATCTTAGACCCAAAAAATTAACTCTGAGCCCCTAAAGTCAAAAGTGAAGTCAAAAGTCAAAACCGTTAACTTTTTCCATAATAGAGTTGTCTATTCCTCAAGAAATTCATGTCAGAAATTTCAGCTAAAAAAAATCGACTTTGAACTGTCCTTCAAATTATTTTAGTGCTAAAATCTAAACTTGCTCATCAAATTTGAAAATCAAAGCATGAAAAATAAGTTATATTTTTACAAAATCAGAAAAAGATATATATATATATATATATATATATATATATATATATATATATCCATACTTATATGAGAAAACGCATTGAAAATCACTGTAATTCGAACTTGTTAGTTCTCAAAATGTTGAATATACAGAAATTTCAAATGTCTTTTTTGTAATTTTTTTTATTTCTCATTTGGTGTTTGAAGCGCACATAAGAGTCTTTTATATACTCGAGGTTGCCGCATTTTTATCCACATTGTGGTCAAAACTCTGGATTTGCGGATCCACCAAAACTCAACAGAAGCCCTTCAAGGTAAAATGTGCGCAACTTTCTCTTCAAAATTTGATAAATCACGATACTAATCTAATGATTCAATCAAAATATACAATTTTTAGCTTATTTGTTTCATGTGGTACCTTTTATGCTCAAAATGACATCAAAACATCAAATACGTGCACACCACTACCAAAACTTGTCCTAGACTCATTGTAATTTAACCAAAACTTGTGCAAAAGTCCAAAATCACCCTAAAATCTGTTAAACTGTTAATCCAATTTTTTTCAGTCAAAAAGTTGATCATGGGCAACTGTCATCTTAAATTCAACTACAAGTTAACTCAAGCATCCATATCACTCTTGCGCAGGGCCGACTCAACAACATTAGAGGCCTAAAGCGAAACTTTAAGAGAGGGACCCTAATATTTTATTTTTTTAACTTGTATTTAGAATCTACTTTTCTAGCTATTTTAGATGTGAAGTCATTAGGTTTGTTTTATAATCACTTTGTTTTAAGAATTACTTTTCAAATGTTAATACTAATTCATTTGATCTCTCTTAAGACATTGCTAATCATAAAGAAGATTTGATCAATTTTAATTACGAAAAAATTTCTTTCGGATAAGGCAACGGTTACAGAAATTGTTAACATTATTCTACAAGCAATATATGTATTTGAAAAAGAATTATTCTATAAGCAATATGTTATATGTGTATTTGGAAAAAAATCAAGTCTTTTTATTTGATTGAGTATTTTCATTAGATCATTATCTTCTACTTGTATTATTATTTCCCTAAACACGTTTAATTTAAAAAATAAATATAACAATCAATATTGGAATAACTAGTACGTCTTAAAGAAAGTTCAAGGTTAAGACAATATTTTCTAAATTCTTCATCTAGTGATCTCAATATTTTTACCACTAAATAAGAAATCAAAAGTTTTCCATATGCCTCAATTGGTTCAAATCTATTTTGAAGTGAAAAATAGTTTGATCTACTCTACATATATAAAACAATCATCTCTAAAAGATTCTTCAAGGGACTTTGTAATTTAACTCTCTACATTTTCATCAATTTGTTTCTTAAATATTTTGGGGGCCCAAACGATGACTTTAGTAGCCTAGGAGTTAAGACTGCCCTGCTCTGGCACTCCTACGGGCCCACACAAACAATTAGACTAAATCATCATTTGAACTTAATGATGTAAAGACTCAATAGGTTCTAGAAAATGATACTTTATTAATGAAGACTGAAAAGTATTAAATAAAGTTACAAAGAACTAATAAGACTCCTAAAGTAACTGAACTACATAAATAATATTTGCTGATATAGCTAGTGCAAATTCCTAAATAAGCAAGGACTATGAAACACTAATTTGGACTTAATTATTAACTATTGTCTTAACTGACTTATGATGCTCCAATATGCCCCCTCAAGTTAGGCGATCGGTCACTAATCCTAACTTGAATAGATTATTCTCAAATGCAGATTTAGGCAGTGCCTTGATGAGAGCAGTGACAGAGTAAGGATTCTCAATAAAAGTGTTGAAAATCTGTAGAAATAGACACGAAATAGACAAAGGGGTTTCAACATCTACTATATATACATAAAAATTTATTTCAACTATATAAAAATAATATAATTTTCCGCCGAAGGAAGTTTGGATGAACCCCCTAATTAGTACAAAGTGGCTCCACCCCTGGGTGAGAGTGTCAGCTATTTGATCGACACCATGGACATGCACCACATGAACTTTATTGACGTTGAAATGGTGGCGAACCAAGTGAAAGTCAACTGCAACATGCTTCACACGACTACGGAGGGCATGATTCTTGCTTAGGAATGTTGTTCCATGATTGTCACAATATATTATGGGTAGCTGATGTACTGGAAAACACAGCTCATTTAGGAGATTGGTGACCCACTAGGTTTCAGAAAGGGCACTAGTCACCACCCTGTACTCATACTCGGTGGAGGAGCATGCAACATTATTTTGTTTCTTTGAGGACCAACTAATAAGATTGTGACCAAGAAATAGGATGTAGGCAGATGTAGCTACTCTGTCAAAGATGTCTCCACCCCAATCCACATCAGAGTACACATGTAGATTGAAGTCATTAATGAGAGTAACTAGTAGGCCAAGTTGAATTGTACCACATAGGTATTGAAGCACACGCTTCATGGATTTCCAGTGAAGGTATGATGGTTCTTGCGTGAATTGAGGCAACTTGTTTACCTAATAGGCTATGTACGTTCTGGTGAAAGATAGGTATTGAAGCCTACCCAAGTCTTGGTGATAACATGTAGAATCAGTCACGTGAGTTCCATCAGATAAGATGAGTAACTCATAGGGACTTATTGGTGTGGTTACACTCTTGCAGTTTGTCATTAGCTCGTCATTTAAAATATCATTTACATAGTTTGCTTGGGTGAGAATTAAACCTGAAGATCTACGTATCACTTCAACACAAAGAAAGTAATTTAGGTTACCTAAATCTTTAGTAGATAACTAAGAAGCGAGGGAAGTGATAACTTGATTGACACTTGAAGTGTTGCTTCTAGTTACAATGATGTCATCAACATAGATAAGGACGAACAAAGTGTCACCTAGACCATGTATAAAAAGTAGTGACACGTCTAATTTTGTCTTAACAAAGCCTATGGATGAAGGTGACTCGTGAGACCATTGTACTAAGCACGAGGAGCCTGTTTCAACACATAAATAGCCTTGTGCAGATGACATATATGTGTTGGTTTGTCATCACTAGTGAACCTCGGAGGTTGTGCTATGTACACTTCCTCATCCAGGTTGGAGGAAGGCATTATTGGCATCAAGTTGATGAAGGTTCCGATTGTGCCAAATTTCCAGAGTGAGGATGATGCAAACTGTGGTTGGCTTGACGACCGGGTTGAATGTGGCATAAAATCCAATACCCGATATCTGAGTGAAGACTTTTGCAACTAGGCAAGATTTTCATCTATTTATGGTCCCATCGACATTTCTCTTGATCCTGCAAAGCCACTTACATGATACAACATTTTTAGTTGGGTCAGGAAGAACAAGTTCCCAAGTCTGTTTTTTAATTAAAACATCAAATTCCTATTTCATCGCATCATGCCACTCGAGATGTTTATGTGCTTGTTTGACAGTAGTAGGTGTGATGGTATATCTCTTAGAAAATATCCTGAACGCCACCACTACCAACTGACTAGCCACTCCCGGTGTAACCTTGCTTTTTCTTCATCACGATTCAAGGCTTGACCACATGGTTTATTATATCAAGGCTCGCTAACCGTCTCCTGACACGAATTCACTTCCAAAGGTTTGATCTAACTACTATTTAGATCATAGAATCTACCCTACTTCCTTATTATTAAAGAAAATAGTCAACCTTTCTAACCATATCCCGTAATAGCACTTGGACCCTGGGTCTCTACTTAATGGGCTACATACGGGGGCCCTGTCATTTACTATCATTTCCAATAAACTAGATATCATTGATTTATTTACAACACACAAAGCACACATGTCCAAGATCCATAATTCAGTTATCATTTGAGGAGCATCATACAAATTTCTAATTTCAATGACAAGTTGACATAAACATAATAACCGCAATTAATCCTCTCATGGAACCCTCGCCTAAACTGTTAGTGTGTAAGAACCTGACACCCAATCCAATATATTTGTTAGAATGTGACACCTTGTAATACCTCGTTAAGTGAAAGACCTATAATCAGAAAGAGTCATTTTTTGGAGAGAAAGGAAAAAAAATTGGAAATTTGTTTAGGTTATGTTAAGCTTAAGTTTTGGGAACCTTCAAATGAAAATAAATCCAAGCTTATGATGATTTAGGTAAGATACCAGATACCGTAGGAAAGATCTTGGAATTATCTTTCCAAAGCGGCTGAGTTTTCTCAATTTTGAGTTTGTATGGGAGAGATATGTTTATTCAAAGTTGGGTAGTCTAGATAAGAAAAATCAAAACCAAATTTTTCAAGGGTATCATGGTCTTTTCACCACCCAATTAGTTAATTTTATTTTTGTAATTAAGTGGGGGTATAAACTGAATTGGTTCAGTTTATGCTTTACAAAATAAGGTAGGGTTTTAAGAGGAGAGAAATAAAGATGAGAAAGAAGGAGAAGAAGCAAGAATTCGTCACGTTCTTGAAGCTAAGCCTGTGAATTTTGCCAAGGGTTGATCCCTATGAGGTATGTGAGATCACATAGCGTTGGGTTAATTCACCCACGTTCCAAACATCAATAAATTTAGCATATTTGTATTCATGAAATAAAAATTTTATGATTTTTTGATGAATCTTGTTGACGTTTCGTTGAGCCTTGATTGTTGAGTTTTGGAGGAGTTCTTAAAGTGATTTGATCAGATTTAAAGTTGTTTTGAGTAGATTCTTGTATACTTTGGTTGGGTACTCGAATCTAAGTGTTAGGGAAGACACTAATCGAATCTAGAGGGTTTAGAGTTGAAAAATGAGCAAGAAAAATGGGGAATTTTCTGGGAAGGAATCTGGAGTGCTGCGCCAGCCAGAGTGCCCCACTATGGATTGTAAAGTTTGGCCTCTGGGCTCCCTGCCAGCCTGTGCGCCCCAAGCTAGTGGCTGAAATTCAAGGCTGGCGCCCCGCGCCACTCAAAGTGCTAGGGTCACCACACTTTCTACTATTTCCGTAGAGTTTTGTTGAATCATACCAATGTTTTCTAGTTGATTCCCACACTCTAAGGTACGTCTAAACATCAAAATATCATCTATAACACTAAATCATGGACCTTGAATCCATAAATCAAATTCAAGGTAAAGCTAAGTATCAAGTCAAGTGAGTTTTTAGAGTCTTTCAAAGGTCTTATACAATTGTTTTAAGCTTGTTTTAAAGAATTAAACCTTGAGTTTGAGAAAAGTAGAGCCAAGTTCATTTCTTCAAATGATGTATGGGAACTAATAATCAGAAAGAACAAATGTTTTCACATTTAAGATAGAGGAAACACTAATTTCCAAATGAGTTTTCGTGCGTAGTTTGAGTTCCATATGTTTTAAGAGATAAGCTTTTTTGAGTAGTTACCTCAAATCTCAGAAAGAGTTTTGTTGTAAAGCATATGATCTGTGTATATTTTGGGAATAGTATTGATCGCCGATATGAGGACGAGTTCATAATAACTCAATGTCTCCATAAATCATATAGCTATCGTAGATAAAAAGGGTCATACATTTGAGATGATTCCTTGGTGATTTTTAGCATAGACTAGTGGATTCACTTAGTTAAGGAGTTCTGTATCTTGGAAAGATGTAGGATAGTTCTAGTAGCGTCAGTGAGACGTTGTATCATCACCTTAGCTTATAGTGATGGTTGTCGGTTAGAGAAGCTTCTATACAATTATACTATTTTCATATACATGTATATTGAGCTTTTTTTATTATTGTTTAAAATTCTTTATATAAACTCCACCTTTAATGTTCTTTAATTCTGTATTTGACACTAATGTTCATGAGTTGTGTAAAGCTGGGGAAAATGTTCTTTCATAATTCATTTCAAGCTTATGTCATGTTTAGTTCTCCCCTCGCATGACCATATATTCAATGTATTGATGCCATTTAGTTCTTTCAGAATTCATTTTATAATGTAGATACAGGTAAACGGGATCAGCATTCAGCACCTCGTTGATCCATTCGAGCGCTTAGAGTCAGTTGGTGAGCCATGTTGCTTTCCAGAGGCCTTTGCTGTTATGTTTTTGTTACTTTTGGATTTTTCAATTGTAATTGGAGGTCCTTCCCCAATTTCTCTCTTAATATCTAGAGGATTCATAAACAGTTAGATATGAGTCATTTAGTCTTGATATTTTCTAGTTGTTTGATTTCAAAGACTTGAGTTGCTATTTTCGCTAAGTAGAATGTTATTTTCAAAACATTCTCAGTTTATCAATTTAGATAATTTATTTAATATTGTATTTAAGTACATTTCTGTTGAATAAGTCTTCCATTGAGAGTCTGGCCATGCCAAGGGTTCTCTTGGGTCCAACAATGGTTGTCAAGTGTCAGTCCCTCCCAGGGTGTAGGCTCGGGGTGTGACAAACTTAGTATCAAAGCATAGAGTTCAAGAGTCTGTCTATGAAGTCGTGTCAGTAGAGTCCTAGTTATCATTGTAAAGCGTGTCACATCTATAATTAGGAAGATGCTACATTTAGGAACTATCCCACTTTTTTCACATTTATTTTGTGTGATAGAGTTAATCTTTATGAAGTGTCTTTCTAAATCGTGCTTGTGCGTGTATTTAAGATCATGCCTCCACGAAGATCTGTGTGAGGTCGTTCTACTAGGAGGAACGTTGAAGACAAAGGGGTACCTGATGCACCTGAAGTATAACCCCAAGGAAAGTTCACTAATGCTAAAATACTGGAAGCCATCTGAATGCCGAGTCAAGTCGTGACTAACCTCAATGGGAAACAAAGAGGGGCTTAATAGGAAGTAGCTTTACTTGGAGGATCAGTGAGTTCTTGAGGATGAATCCTTTGAGTTTAATTGGTTGAAGCACCAGATAGGATCCTGTAACAACCCTAGAAATGAATAGGATAAATGCTTAACGTGTCAATAATGCTTGCGATTAGACCAAGGGTTACACAGATTGATACGTGTAGAACCAGGCATCAAAACCCTTGCTACAAAAAAGCCAACTAACTTGGGGAATTAGTTAAGCTTTGAAAGGTTGGAACCAACTAAGTAAGGCTCTCGAAAACGAAGATATAATCAAAGGAGTCTTTACCGGACTTAAAAAGAAGAAATCTTAAGTTTTAAGGGTCTAAGGGTAAATTGGTCTGTTCCAGGCCAAGGGTAATATCGTAATAACCCTAAGGAGTTAATTAATTAATTAGTTAATTTAATTAAAGAACCAATTCGGCTTAGGTTGACTCGAATGGTCCATTTCACAAGGGCCACTCTACCCGAGTTCGAGCTCCATTGGAAGCATCGAATTGTTGATTTATTTATTATTTAAAATCTGGATATTTAAGGGAAAATTGGTCCTTTCACGTATAATAATTAAATCACATTTTAAGTATTAAGGAGAGTCCTAAATTGACTAAGTCATTATCTAAGCATAAATAACTTCACACGTTTCACTCTCTCACGTCTATCACATCCTCACGTTCAAACTCTATTGTTTTATCTCTGCCAATTAACGTGAAGAGAAGAAAATATAACAAAGGTTCTTCACACTTCAAGAATCATGAAAAAAATTTAAGAAAGCAAGCTAGTAAAAAACATTAAGGCAAAGGGGATTTCGGTCGAGTTGGTGGTGAAACTTTAGGTGAGTTGGATGTTGTTTTGGAGAAAGGTTTGGGCAGCAACTTCAACATTTGAACATCAATTAAGGTATGAGTTTCTCTCCCCTTGGTTCCTTTCCCAAGAGACCCCTTAAGATTCAAGATATTCATTCTGAAAACTAGAATTGTTCCCCCTTTGCATGTCCCTGTCACCAGCTCCTGTTGAACTTTAGGTTGGGTATATTTGTTGGTACAAAGTAGGGATGAAATGTGTTTTCGTGATGTTTATGTTGAAGTATGCATGTTCGAAATTGTGTGAATAATGATTATGTTGTTCGAAATCATGTGAATAAGTGATGTGTGTGTGCAATGTGTGGCAGTGAAGTTAGTCACTGTTTGGAGATGTGTAAAGGCATGTATAATCCTTGAATTTTATGTGAAAATGTTGTATACAAAATGGTTTTCATACGGGGTGTGAAGTTAATAATTTTGACTGAAAATGCTTGACTAATGTAACTACTAAACTACACTTAACAATGCACTAAATGCTTTGTGAAATGCCCTAAGAAACTAACATAAAAAGGTTGATGAAGGGAAGCTAAAAATTATAAAAAAAATTCCAGCTTAGTGTACTTCAATTTCATTCAAAAAGGAGGTTGGAATCTGGAAATTAATGCATATTAAAGAGGTGAGTCCACCAGGATTCGAACCTGTGACCTCACCCTTTAGCTACTAGAATTCGCGAGCAAGGAAAAATAAAAGGGGGATGAGGGGAATTGAAATTGGGTATGCTGGGTAGTCAGAAGAGAATTAGAATTAAAAATAAATAAATGGGAGGTGTGGGAATCGACCCCACGACCTCCAGGCAGCGAGTGAAAGAAGAAAAAAAATAAAGAAAGGAAAATGTGAGGCGTGGGAATCGAACCCACAACCTCAAGGATGAAAAGGAGAAGGTGAATTAAATAACAAAAAATGAGGTGAGACTGTGGGGGATCGATCCCACAACCTTACTGCCAAATGCCTAGCCTAGTGAGTTTTAATTAAAAATAAAATAGGAGGATATGGGGGTTCGAACCCACCACCTCATAGCCTCTAGCGAAATTAAGAAAAGGAGGCTGTGGGGGTTCGAACCCAAACCTCCCAATCCCTAGCGAAAATTAAAGAATAAAATGAAATAGGTTGTGGGGGTTCGAACCCACAACCCTTCATCCAATTTAAGAGGAAACCAAGTAGAAAATTTAAGGTACAATGTTAAAGTTGGGGTTCAATCTAGAGTCCCAATGTTATGGAGATTAAAAATAAAATCAATGAAAAATGTAAATGCTATCCAAGTGATTCGAAATTTGGTTTTCTTTGACCAAACTTCGGTATTGATACATAAGTCAAACGTGAACAAAATATCCAAGAATAATACCACCTACTTAGATCGAAATCAAGATCTTGGCATATATACAAGATACATAAGTCTTGTACTACATAATCTTAGGAATGTATGAATTACTTAACGAATAATGAATGAAGCCCCATGGCTTGTGTGTATAGACTCATAAATCTTGCATACGTTCAAAAGTAAGTGAACCTAAGATGTATGTAATGAAAGGACGAAAACCTAGAAGGGTTAAGTATGAGTATGAGATACACTAAATGGCGAAGTGCATTGGCATAAGATGAGATGAACAATGAAATGAGGATATGAACAATGATGTGATGAAACCCTAGGAAAGGTTAAGTAAGGGTGTGAAACACACTAAATGGCCAAGTGCATTGGCATATAATAAGATGAACATTTATGTAATAAAAGGTGAGTAACTATGAAAAGCAAAGGTGCTAATGATAAGGAATGTGGTGACAACATCATATGATGCTAATGTAAATGATGAAAGAAATATCAAATGATCCTAAGTAAATGTTACCAAAACGTACTCTCCTATGAGAGTGTAAGATAATGAAGAGACCAGTCTCTATGAACTCTCTAATGAAAGTATTGAGCTTAACATACTTAATACTAATGATGAGATGAGAAATTCATCTAATAAGCTATGATGTCCTCATACTAGAAGCCATCTTCCATGATGTATAAGATGAATGAAATGGAACTTTATACTGAGCACCGATAGGCTAGCTATGAGCGACGATTCCTTCTTTCGGGAAGGGCGGAAGTTTACTAACTCTCATGAGGTGAGACTGTCTGGATTTCCGGGTATGGTTCTCCTTATATATCCTAGTCTTCGAACCTATACAACCAATATATGGATCTGGCGGGGTTAAATTCCCATGTACGCTAGCATGTTATGGGTCACTTTGGTCGATGATTCCACCTCTTTTTGGTGTGGGGGAGACACTGGATTTCATGATGCTCTCATGATCTATGCCGGTTAAAGTTAAAGTTCCCAATGAAAGAATGAGGCCAGCCTTAAATGATGCACATAATGAAATGAATGATAGGAAGTGTGTTAGGATAAGATAATCAAAAGGTGAGTTAGATTCAAGTAATGACATTAGGTCATTATTGGTCATTGCACAAAGAACCTAATGAAAGTCTTAAACTACATCATAGGTATAGTTGGTGTTTGCAGTGGCCTATGTATGAAATGAAATGGAGTACGTATGAATGAATGAAGCAGACTTTGTGTTTGCTAATGAAGACCCCTAGCTGAGGCCCCATCTGTTTAGACATCATTTTTGGGATGTCTTGACGTTAAGTCCATGATTCCAAGGTCTCATGGCATATGAATGAATGATATTAATGAAGTTATGTTCTACATGCAAAATGTGTTGTATGCTATATGTTGTGTTCTATGTGTAACTGTTATGTACTGTGTGCAAATGTGAAAACTATGATGATATATGTTATTCTCATGGCATAAATTTCCTAATCCAAACTTGTAAATCTCATTGAATTTCCTAATCCAAATTTGTAAACTTTCCTAATTTCAATTTGGCAAGGCTACTAACTTGACTTCCAAAAATTATGTTGTTAGGAAAGAGCTATTCTTTCTCATGCATGCCCTTGGTGTGTGCTTGCATATACCCATACTTAGTACAAGTGTGTACTAACCCTATACAAACTCTACTATTTAGGTGCAGGCACAGGGTGGACGATAGAGCTACAGGATCATCGTTGCAGTTATCCGGACGTCCAACATTCATCACGAGTTAGTAGATCCTCATGCTTTCGAGAATGCTACTGTTTTATATTCTAGTTTAATTTCAGAGTTATGTTAGTGGAGCATGTTCCACTAGAGTTACTTTTCAGTTTTTGTTCAGACTATGTATTGGTGCCATTCTAGAAATTATACACTTAATAAGAATTGAACTATTTCTTTTAGTTGTTTATCTATTAATGTTAGATGGTTGATGGTGAACAGTTACGTATTAACGAGAATCTTTTTATAAGTATGTTAATAAACCAAAAGTTTCAAATTTTCATCTAAATTTAATCTATGTAAAGTAGGAATGACATAAGTAGGCTTGTCTGTGACCTGTGAGAGGTCAATGACACCGGTCTCGTCTGGGGTCTAGATGCCGGTCGTGACAGATCCAAAAAACTTTGTAGAGGAACTGCAAAAATTGTTTGAGGTCATGTAAATTGTTGATATTGAGCGAGTGAACAAGATTCCTATCAACTAAGAGAGTTACTAGTAATTGGTTTGACTAGTGGATGACTAATAGGGTTGAGGATGCACCGGTTTTTCGTTGGGATTTTTTTGAGAGTTCTTTCTTAGGGCATTTATTTCCCCGAGAACTGAGAGAAACGAAGGTACATGAATTTCTTTCCCTTAAGCAGAAAACCTTTGCGTGTTTATGAGTAGAGCTTGAAGTTCACCCAACTTTCCTAATATGCTGAAGAGGTGGTTGCAGATATGAAGAGAAGAGTTTGTTTGTTTCTAGATTATCTCGTTTATCTATCATGGAGGGCAATGAATCTATTCTAATAGGGGACATGGTGTGAGCCCCCGTGGTAAAACTGAAAGAATTAGATTAATGTTATGGGACAAGGATGTCCATAAATAAATTTGAGTTAAAGAATGGCTATTCTTACACCCCGTCAGTTCGGAACATTTAAGTTAAGAGGTACCTTTGGGGATAAGATAAAAAGTTGATTGAATGATACTAAGTATGTTTTATAAGGTGATGTAGTCACACAATGATTTTAACTTATGTTTTGAAGTCAAGCAAGTTGGGAAATAAATTAAAGTTGACAAAGGTTGGAGTAAGTTTCTTTTATAAATCTTCTGAAATTTGGCTTGAATATCATGGATTTTTTCTCCCAATATATAAATCTTTAAAAGGAACCCAATATATGCAATCGAAGCTCTACGAGTTTAATTTACAATTCACTAAACCATTTGTCCATAAAACTTCAAAATAAAGAGATATTCAGATTTTTGTGAGACTACGCAAGCAGACATATGAAGGTGGGTCCCTCGCCCCTATGTCAGTTTAGCTTTATAAGATCAGATTTCTCTTAGTTTTATCTCATTTTATTCAAACAAAATAAGAAGAAAAGAGTCCTAAATATTCTCAAAAGGTTCCTCTATCATCCAAGCAAATATCTACAAGATTTCAATGTGGTATCACCCTCGGAATGTTTATAAAGATTGTGTTACTTCTTTCCTCCTTGTTTGTTGTGATTTGAAGGATTTTTTGTGGTGAATAAGTATCATTTTTAGGAGGAGTTTCTTCTGTTTGAAGTTAATAATTCTCACCCTTTAATATATTGATTCATTCCAAGTTATTGCTATGCTGTAGAAGCAAGAACACGAATAGACGGCGGGAAAATCGTATTTTGATAGTTATGTGATGTTAGTTTTTTTAAAGTATTTTCTGATGTTGTTGTTGCTGGAATTTTCGGAAATGATTTATTGCGTGTGTTTGTTGTTGTTATGAATCTTGAAGAGAAGAAGAAGTATAGATGAGCATTTAATTACAAGATCAATAAGTGTAACATTGGTTCTATTATTATATTGCAAATTTCAAATTGTTTCTTCTTAGTTTAATGTCTTGTGTTTAAGGAGATTGTTTATTATTGAAAAGAGATGTTAAAGTACTGTAAGATCCCTCATGTTTAAGTTACGGTTTTTCCCTTTTAATCTCTTATTGGACGAACGTAAGTGATGATGATTAGAAGTTGTGAGTTCAAGTTACTATGGTTATATTCAACAATAATAGAACTGCATTGTGGATTCAATGGTTTGAATACTCATGGTTAGGATATGGTTATGTTTATTTTGGGGTTGGAAAAAAAGGGTGTGGCGATACGCCGAGTTTTCATTGTTGCGCAGGCATTCTATTTGGTAATTGTTGACTATATTGTAGGCATCCACTTGTTAATGGATGCTACAGAAATGTATGTTATGCCATTAATTTGAGATTGTAATTTGGAGAAGAGAAGGTAATGAACCATACATTTATAAATTGTTTGGCAAGCTAATCACTCTACTCGTGAGCTCTAAATTGCTACTTTGACCCTGACGTGTTAATGTTTTTCCTGTAATGGTTGTGTGACATGATTTTATGTAGATACATACTGTAAAAAAGGGCTAAAATTCATATTGATACAACAAGCCCAAGAATCGAGGTATGTTAAAGCAAAACATTGTACTTCCTTTGAGCACAAATTTTTATATCGTAAATCGTCAAATATTTTTTTACTACTCTGTTATTTGAAAGACCTTTTGTGATATTGTAGGCGACGTATTTTTTCTACTCTATTATGTTTCTATTTCACTTGTTTGTTTCGATAGGGTATTTGGTGTCTTTATGTCATTTTGTTGATTCTCTAGACTATAGGTCCATGTGTACAAATTCTTATTCTTCTTTATGTGTAGTAACTTAAAAAAATATTAGGATGAACAATATCAATTTGATATCAGTCCTACATCCTCGATAATTTTTATTTTTTAAAACTTTAAAATAAAATGTAAGCCTCCAAAACTCTTAAATGTAAATTGTATGTTTGAACTACTATAGTACGAGTTGTTCTGAAGTACTTTCTTTTACAAATTACTAAGGAATTGTATAGATACTAAGTGAAGAACTTTAAGCTCTTTATGAACATTCTGGGATTTAATTTACCTTTCTTAATTTGATCTAAGTGTTCTAGCTTAATCTATATGTGTATGTTTATATGAGATATTTACATGTGAATACGAAAGCGATTACGAGATTACAAGGAAGATAGTACCAACGAGCTAAGATAGGCAACATGATTTAGGTACACTAGTACATTACAAATCCATGATATTACATGCTATGCATTCTAGTTCCAAGATATAATCGAGAGGTGTGAGGCCTATTGCCTAAATTTATACGTATGAGAAATAGGTGGCCACAAGTTGGCGAATATGATGTCGGTTCGCTACCGGAAGTTAGCACCATTGCTAGAATTTGGTTGGGTATGTCATGCATATAAAAAACTCATCTGGGAAAAACCCTAGGTTTAACCATGATAAGAGAATCAAGAGTCTGAGTGAAAAATAGGGACCCAATGGGTGAAAGGAACCCACTAGTCAAATCCCACATACTTGGTGATGAAATCCACGAAAAATTACTTAAGTTTCGAGGCTAGAACTGCTGGAGCTTGTGGCATTCTTGAACTAGGGTTTCTTATGTTTTTTTCTCTTCTCTTGCTTTTAATTTTCTATGTTTTGATTTGATGATTTGACATGGATATGTTTTAAATATGTTTCTGGGCTTAACTGTCTGCAAATTTTCCAGTTGAACAAGGTCGCAATCAAGAAAAAGTATCCCATCCCTAGGATTGATTACTTTTTTTGACCAACTTTAGGGTGCTAGCCATTTCTCAAAGATAGACCTCAGATCGAGTTATCATCAGCTTAGAGTTAGAGATAGTGACATTTCGAAAATAGCCTTCAGAACTCGTTATGGTCATTATGACTTTGTAGTTATGTCGTTTGGACTAACTAATGCTCCTGAAGCTTTCATGGATTTGTTGAACAGAGTTTTCAAAAGGTACTTGGACGAAATCGTTATCGTCTTTATTGATGATATGCTCATTTACTCCAGGAGTGGGGAAGAACATGCAAGTCATTTGAGAGTTGTTCTGCAGACTCTCAAGAATCACTAGTTATTCGCTAAGTTTAGTAAGTGTGAGTTCTGATTGCAATCCATTGATTTTCTTGGTCACATTATTTCTAGCGAATGGATTCGCACAAGATAGAAGCTATGAAATAGTGGCCCAGACCTACCTTTACTACAGATATAAGAAGTTTCTTAGGTTTAGCAGGTTATTGCAGAAGGTTTATGGAAGGATTTTCATCCATAGCCTCACCATTAACTAGGTTGACTTTGAAGATAGTCAAGTTTCAATGGTCAGATGATTGTGAGAAAAACTTCACATAATTGAAAACACGATTGACTACAACTCCTATCTTGACTCTACCAGAGGGTTCAGATGGTTATGTGATCTATTGTAATACATCCAGAGTTTACCTAGGTTGTGTGTTGATGCAGTGAGGCAAGGTGATAGCTTATGCCTCTAGACAAGTTAAGGTTCATGAGAAGAACAATCCAACTGATGACCTCGAGCTTGTAGCAGTGGTGTTTGCACTCAAGATAAGAAGACACTACTTGTATGCTGTTCACATAGATGTGTTCACTGACCATAAGAGCCTTCAGTAAGTGTTCACCCAGAAGGAGTTGAATCTTCGTCAGAGGAGATGACTTGATTTCCTTAAGGATTATGATATGAGTGTGCATTACCATCCTTGTAAGGCGAATGTAGTAGCATATGCAATTAGTAGATTATTTATGGGTAGTGTAGCCCATGTAGAGGAAGAAAGAAAGGACTTAGTGATGGATGTTCACAGGCTTGCTCACTTGGGAGTTCGCCTTATGAGCATATCAAACAGTGGTGTAACGATTCAGAATGGGGAAAGATCGTCTTTGGTAGTGAAGGTTAAGGAAAAGCAAGACAGTACTCTAATCCTGCTTGAACTTAAGGGTGCATTCTATAATCAGAGAGTGGAGGTTTTCTCCCAAGGGGGAGATGCTGTACTTTGCTAGCAGGGTAGATTGTGTGTTCCTGATGTGGGCGAGTTGAGACAACATATTCTTGCAGAAGCCCATACCCCTCGGTATTCTATTCATCCAGGTTCCACTAAGATGTATCGCGATCTACGGGAAGTCTATTGGTGGAATGGAATGAAGAGGGATATAGCAGACTTTGTGAGTAAGAGCCCCATTTGCCAACAAGTCAAGGTAGAACATCAGAAACCAGTGGGTATCATTCAAGAGATCGATATTCCTACTTGGAAGTAGGATGTAATCAATATGGACTTCATCACAGGATAACCGCGTACTCACAGACAGCATTACTCCATTTGGGTGATAGTTAATAGGATGACTAAGTCTTCTCGCTTTTTAGCGGTCAAGACTACACATTCGACGGAGGACTATGCCAAGCTTTACATCAATGAAATTGTGAGGTTTCATGGGGTTACTTTGTGTATCATCTCACATAGAGGTCCTAAGTTTATCTCTCATTTCTGGAAGTCACTTAAGAAAGGTCTTGGTACTCAAATTAACCTTAATACAACATTTCATCCACAGACGGATGGGCAGGCAGAGCGTACCATTCAGACCTTAGAGGATATGTTGAGAGTGATCGATTTCAAAGGTAGTTGGGATGAGCACCTTCCTCTTATTGAATTTGCCTACAATAATAGCTACCATTCTAGCATTTAGATGGCCCGTAATAAGGCTTTAAATGGTTGTAGATGTAGATCTTCTTTTGGTTAGTTTGAAGTAGGTGAAACAACTTTGATCGGGCCAGACTCAGTCCTTTATGCTATGGATAAAGAGCAACTGATTAGAGATAGACTTAAGACAACCTAAAGTCATCAGAAATCTTATGTAGATGTAAGGAAAAGGGAGCTAGAGTTCCAAGTTGATGATTGAGTTTTTCTGAAAGTCTCACCTATGAAAGGGGTGATGAGAGTTGGAAAGAAAGTGAAGCTCAGTCCTAAATATGTAGTCCCTTACAAGATCTTGAAAAGGGTTGACAAGGTGGCATATGAGTTAGAGTTGCCAGCAGAATTAGCAGCAGTGCATCCGGTCTTCCACATTTCACTCTTGAAGAAGTGTGTGGGTGATCCAGCCTTTGTAATGTCTGTAGAGACTATGGCGGTGAAATATAGTCTTTCTTATGAGGATGTACTAGTTGAGATTCTTGACCGTCAGTTTAGAAGGTTGAGAAACAAAGAAATCATTTTAGTCAAGGTTTTGTGGAGGAGTCAGTCCATAGAGGGAGCTACTTGGGAAGCAGAAGCAGCCATGAAAGCAAAGTTCCTTACCTCTTTCCTTTCGATTCCACTCTAGCTTGACGTAATAGTTCCTTTTCAGTTTTACAGTCATTTATGTGTTACTTCAGTTTTAGAATCATGTACCCTCAGTTTGTACATACATTTTCAGCGTATTTGCATGTACTCGAAACTCAATTAAGTTAGAGACTCAGTTCTTAGTGTTTAGAAGTGGGGTTTGCAGCTCTCTCCCTCTATTTCAGCTAGTTTAGTATTCATTAGAGGACGAATGTTCCCAAGGGGGAAATAATGTAACACTCCGTAGCCAAAATATACCAAATATACGTTTTTCAGATTAATCTACAGGTGCAACCAAAGGTGGCATCGACGGTTCGTAGGACAAACAACGGTCCGTCCTGAACAACCGTCGTTGGGATCAGAAACTCCCAAAAATTCAGCTGGGAAAAATGGTTAAGTCTTGATCGATGAATGGACCGACGGTTCGTAGGTCAAACGATGGTCTGTAGTCCATGACCGTTGAACAAGACCCACTTTCACCCACTCTATGACAAGAGCTACGGATGACCAGCACGGTCCGTAAGTCTGACCGTAAGTGGAAAATTTGTAGACAGTTAAGGGGAAATGTTGTTGGGTCAACTTTAAATCTTCAAAACTCTTATCACACAATAAATTAGGTGTCGCATGACATACCTACATTTATATAATTGAATTATCTTTCCATAGCCACCGACCTTGCTAAATTCAGACCTACGAGTAAAAAGTTATGTCTACTTAAAGGCCTGTCGAACAAGACCTGATGACGGACCCAACGACAGGGCGTCGGGCAGACAACAAACCATCAATCCTGGCAGCCGTTTGGCCCTACAAAAACTTTCCCAGGGGTCTTTTTGACCTTTCTGACTCCGTTTAAACCCTAAGTTATGTCGTTTTGACCCTAAATTATCATATTTTAGTTAGCTTAAGCCTAGAAACATAATTAAAACATATCCAAGTCAAATCATTAAATTAAAATAGAAAATTAGAAGCAAGAGAAGAGAAAAAGCTCAAGAACCTTAGTTCAAGAGTGCCATAAACTCCAGCAGTTCCAGCCTCGAAACTTAAGTATTTTTCCATGGATTTCATCACCAGGTATGTGGGATTTCACTAGTGGGTTCCTTTCACCCAGTGGATCCCTAGTTTTCAGTCAGATTCGTAATTCTCTTATCATGCTTAAACCTAGGGTTTCTAGAACTTTGATAGAACATCATGAACTCATTAAATATATGTTCCAAATCAGATTATCATGTTATTAGTCATATTATCGCATGAATTTCAGAATCGTAGCTTTGTATTTCTTTAGTCCTTGAATTAAACATGCTAGGTTAGGTATTTAAAACACTTCAGATAAACATGCCTCAGTTATAAATGCATAAATACCTGATTAATTATTGCATTCACATTTTACATGTTCAGTTTGAGTTATCTAGTATTTATATAAACTCAGACATAATCATTTAATTTACAGAATTCATTGGGAGTAACATAATACCGAGTTTGACTAGGGTTCAGCGTACCCAATAGTCCCAGAACTACTAGTCAAGTAGGTTGTAAGTCCCCTTTGTGGTTAATCAATTTAGTGATCACGCCAGCATGCCTTTATACCTTTGGCAGGGTATATTGGGTCCTCTCAATGGGGCGTATACATCAGACTCCACATTTAGCTCATGTGATTTTATTATCGGTTATTAGTAGCTCCCACAAATCAGCCAGACTTTCTACATTGATCATTTATCAGTATATTCAGTATTCAATTTCAACATGTTATAAATTGGTCATTGCATCCAGTTAGCTCAGAATTCATTTTATCATGTCAGATTATTATACTTGCTTTTACGCTTGTTCAATTATGTTTTATTTCAGCTTTACTCTATCCTACATACTCAGTATCTTTCAAGTACTGACGCATACGTGCGCTACATGTTTTCGTGATGTAGGTTCAAGTTCTCTTCATTTAGATCACGCATAGATCGATTTTTCGATCTCCAGTTTCGTAGATTCAGTGGTGAGTCCTCATTCTTCGAGGACAACAGTCATGAGTTTCATTTCAGTCTTTAGTTATTTAGTTTCAGTTTTTTCTAGATTTAGCTGGGGCTTGTCCCAGTATTTCTAGTCCAATTTAGAGGCTATTTTCTGACATAGTTCGATTCAGCTTAGTATTGAGTTAACATTTGTTTTGTATTAAAGTTATTGTTTTCAAATATCTCAGCTATAGAATATCGGTATTCCCCATCTTTTTAGATTAAATTATGATTTAGCTTCCGCATCAGTTTATTATTCTTTAGTATTCTCATTATCATGCTAGCATTTAGGAATGACATTGAAGAAAAATAGGAGTAAACATAAATTTTCTTACCTTATTATCTATCTAAAGTATCTTTGACATATATAGAAATAACATTAAGTTATTTCCTTCTTTAACTTCCAATCATATTTATAAATTTTCATATATTTCTTCTTAAATAATAAAGTTATTTCATCATATTTACATTCCCAAATCACCCATTTACCTTATGTGTAGTCAACATTGATGCTAATTTAGTAAGAGTATGATAATAATTTACAAAAGTATTTTGAATTTTTTTCTCCAAAAAGCACTTTTATCTTGGTCATATTCTATTTTTCTATTTTACTTGGGTTGTATCACTTAATGATTGTATAAAATAATAATAGTCCAAATTCAGTTTTACCATGAAATTTGACCAAATATATAAGTCATTGGTATCATATATGATCTATTAATCTACTCAAAGGTACAAATGGAATTTGGGAAATTATCATGAGAATACAATTCCTTTTTTAATTCTACTGTCTTAGCTGATTTTCTGAAGTGGGCTCAAGAGATTTGGGCTAACTCACAATTTATATTTTCATGTATTACTTTCATAAAATGTGATCTTATTTGTCTTTGATTTTAAAATAACAATCCGTAGAGACTTATTATATGTGTGGCTCTTCAAAAAAATGATTTTCAAGGGTTGAGTCTTGAGAGTTTTTTATATACATTAACAGTAAAAAAACATTAAACTATTTTTTTTAATTCTAGTATATGATAATTATAAGGCGTATGAGTTATTTATCTTAACTTAACTATAATCAAATATTTATCACACCTCTATTACCTATTCTTCACTTTCTGTACTTAACAACATTGTTGTGTAGGAAAATGAGCAACTAATATGTGGGATGTGTTACTATAAGCATTTGACAATAGTTCAAGTAGAAAATTCACACACGCTATAATTCAGATATAAAACTAAAAAAATTCAAGATTTTTAAAATGTGTTTTTGACCATATACCCATTTTTTAAATACAATTCCCAGTAATATCATCTCTGAATGATCTGTAGAACTTCAGTATAAGACGTTGTATTAGAGTTTGAAAATATAGACAATATTATTTTATATCAAATGACTGGTGAATGTAATTATTTTGATTGACCTTTAAAATATGTTATTTTCTTTTATTATATTAACTTTTTAAACTAGTTTTTTTTTCTATGAGGCATGTTTAAATGTAGAAATATCAAATTTAAGTGGAGTTATTTTGATGCCTTCAAATAAAATGTATTTAACAATTTTATTCATTTAAAATGACTTATTTTCAGTTTGAGAAAAAACCATAATTTCTATAGTTATTTCTTATAACTCATTGAATTAATTTTATTTTTGTAATCATAGTACAACAATAATAAAATATCTAATGAAATTTTACAAAGTTAGTTGCAAAAAGGTATACACATTAGTCTTATCCCTACTTCGGGTGTTAAAATGATATTTTCAATAGACCCTCAATTTAATTTCAATAAACATGGTAGTACCATCAATTCAATTTTTTATCGAGCAACAATATAGTTCTAAAAAAATCTCAAAAACTATGTAAAATGATGTTTTAGGGGTTAAATATGCTATTGAGCCTGCTACAATTGGCTAACAATGTTGTATTTATCAAATTAGATAATGCAGTGTCTGGAGAGCATAACTCTAGGAGCTAAATTTCAAAGTTTATTGATTTTACTGATACAAAAAAAAAATTAATGACTTTATGCGATAAATTTTCATAGTTGTAACGACATGTTAGGTCATTTCAACACTAATCCTCTTTATTTCAAAAAATAATCTTTACCTAAATTTTAAGTAGAAATTTTGAACTGTTTCTTTAATTACGATTTGGTAATTGATGGTTATTTTAAATAGTTAATTAGTTGATAATAATGGGTCATGTTTAAAAGTAATTAATATCCTATACCACATGATTCATATGTATTATATATTTTGTATGTACTTTTCACTTTTAATACATTATTAGTTTACAAAAAAAAAGGCAGAAACTTACTGTCACTCCCCGAGACTAGCCCCTTGTAACACCCCGGTATTTGAAGAACTAGAATTAGAAAGAACTATTTTTGGTAAGAGTAAATTTGAAATTCTGGCAACTTAGGCTAAGTATAAGTTTTAGAAAACATCAAAGTACCATAACTTTTGGTAGATGATGAGTTAGGTGGCCTACATGATATAAAATGAAAGGACTTGGAATCCTATTTACAAAATCATCAAGTTTGATAATTTTCGAGCTCGTATGAGATGCATATGATTGTTTGAAGTCGGGCTATCCGTTTAGGTAAAGTTACCCGTTTATAAGAGGGGTATTTCAGTCTTTTCCTTAGTCTATCAGATTTAATTCATTTTTATTGATTTATTACGGGTACAAACTTATTTGGCTCTATTTACACAATTACAATTCACACTAGGGTTTTTAAAACAGAGATCAAGAAGTGAAAAGAGGAGAAAGGTCAAGATTCAACAAGTTCTTGAGATTCTGGTTGCCGATTTCGTCAAGGGTTGATCCCTAAAGAGGTATGTGAGTTCACATAGCATTGGGTTCGTTCACTAACTTGTAAACCATGATAATTCTGCGTAAATTCATTCTAAAAAGTTGAAAGTTTGATGTTCAGGATGTGTGTTCTTGAATTTGCTTTTGTTCTTGAAGTAAGATGAGATTGACGAGTTTCTTTTGATAATTGTATTGATTTTATGAGTTGTGAGTAAATTCTTGAGTACATGTATTGGGTAATTGAATGTAAAGATAAATTGAGTAAATAATTGAATTTTTACGAATTAAGGTTAGAAAACGAGTTGAAAATTCGTTGGGATCACCTAGGGTATGGCTGGCGCGCCGCGCCATAGATGCGTCAGAGGGTCCGAGGCAGCGTGCCAGTAGTGCGCTAGTTTGGAGTCTCTGATCATGATGGGATAGCGCCATGCACCAACTGTCACGACCTGAGCTACCCCTGAGACGCGAACACGAAACCTAGGACCACAAGTGATCCCAAGCTAACAGTGCTGGCACAGTCATGAGCATACTAAAGAATACAAACTATTGAGGAAACAAAATCATAATTTTAGACCGAAAGGATAGGGAATATTTGTATTCTATGACTGAGATATTTGAAATCAATGAGTTTTTTACAAAGGAAACATTAACTCAATACTAAGCTTAAACTAACTATGTCTGGAAATAGCCTCTAAACTAGACTAGAAATATTGGGACAAGCCCCAGCTAAGTCTTGCAAAAACCGAAACTAAAAGACTAAATACTGAAAAGAAACTCATGACTATTTGTCCCCGGAGAATGAGGACTCACCACTGAATCAGCTGAACTAAAGATCGAAAATCGATCTATGCGTGATCTGAATGCTGAGAACCTGAACCTACATCACGAGAAGATGTAGCTACACGTATGCGTCAATACTTGAAAGGTACAGAGCATGTGGGATAGAGTAAAGATGAAATAAAACATAACTGAACAAGCACAAAAGCAAGTACAATAATCTTAACATGATATAGAGAATTCTGAGCTAACTAAATGCAATGACTAATTTATAACATGCTGAAACTTGATACTGAGTATATTGATAAATGGTCAATGCAAGAGAGTCTGACTGAACTATGGGAGCTACTTATAACCGATAATAAAACCACATGAGCCAAATGTGGAGTCCGATGTATACGCCCCATCGAGAGGGCCCAATATACCCTGCCAAATTTATAAAGGCATGCTGGCATGATCACTAAAATGATTGCCACAGAGGGGACTTGTAGTTCTGGGACTAATTGGGTACGCTAACCCTATTACAACTTGGTAATATGCTACTCCCATGGATTTATATAGTTAACTAATACGTGTGGATTTTCTGTAACTACTGGATAACTCAAAATTGAAATTGCAAGCTGAGAATGCTACATTTAATTTGTTAATGATGCATTAAAAACTGAGGCATGTATAACTGAATAACTGAAATATCTGACCTAACATTTGTAATTCAAGGACTAAAGAAATACAAAGCTAGGTCTAATAATGATATGGGAATCAAGAATCTGACTGAAAACTAGGGACCCGATGGGTGAAAGGAACCCACTAGTGATATTCCACATATCTAGTGATGAAATTCACGGAGAAATATTCAGATTTTGGGGCTGGAACTGCTGGAACCTTGCTGCGTTCTTGAACTAGGGTTCTTGACCTTTTTTCTCCTTTCTTGCTTCTAGTTTTCTAAGTTTTTTTTTATTAATGATTTGACTTAGATAAGTTTTAGTTATGTTTTTAGGCTTCAATTGACTAAAGTATGATGATTTAGGGTCAAAATGACGTATCTTAGTGTTTAAAGAAGTGGAAAAGACCACAAGATCCTTTGATAAATTGTTTTTGGACCAAACAACAACCAGAACTGACGGTCCGTCGTTCAATCGATTGTCCATCTTTGGTCCGTAGGTTGGGCCTGTTCGACAAGCCTTTTCTAAAAGGGGCATAACTTTTTACTCGGAGGTTGGATTTTAGCAAGGTCGGTGGCTATGGAAAGCTAATTAATTATCTATTTGTTGGTATGTCATGGGACACCTAATTCATTTTATACTGAGATTTATGATCATTTGAAGTTGACCAAACTGCATTTTCCCCTTAGCTGTCTGCTATTTCTCATCTACCTACGGAGAGTAAATCCATCTACAGATCGTGCTGGTCATCGATGACTCTTTTCAGAGAGTGGGCGAATGGGGTGTCGATCGACGGTCACGGACTACAGACCGTAGTCTGACCTACGGACCGTAGGTCCATCCGTCAATCATGATCTAACCAAATTTTCCTGGGCTGAGATTTTGGGGGTTTCTGACCACATTGACGGATGTGCAGGACGGACCGTGTGTCAGTCTATGGTCCGTCGATGGCCCAGTTTGTTGCACATGCAAATTTTTTTGAAAAGCTAGTTTTTGGTCTTTTTTGAATACGGGGTGTTACACCAGCAGTACGCCACGGTCGCCTGCCCTGACTCGTTTTCCGTCATTTAGCCCGTCTATGTCCTTAGTGTTCTATTACTTTGTATAAATTCTAAATAATCTTAATGACTTCTAAACATCTATAAATAATCCATAAATATGAACCATAATAATGAATTTAATAATCAAAATTGAAGAAAACTTAATAGCCAAGTACAGAGAGTTCTTTGAGTCTTTACAAATTCTTTAAACATGTTTTAAGACTCAAGCATTTAGTGGAGTAAGAGTACGAGTGAAGTTCTTTTTCTCCAAAAGATTATATGGGAACTAAGTGTTCTCAATGAGTAAAAGTTTTCATATTTATACAAAAGTGGAAACACAGATCTCCAAGAAAGATTTTGAGCCATTTTTTGAGTAATAATCTCAAACCACATAAAGAATTATGTTTTTAAACGTATTATCTAGTTATATTTTGGAGTAGTATTGAGCACCGAGATGGATCGAGTTTTAGTTCAGATAATTCAAAGTCTCCTTGAATCGTGTAGCCAATAAGGGTAAAAAAAAGGGTCATACTTTTTAGATGATTCCTTAATTCATTTATCATAGATTAGTAAATCCACTTATAAGTAGATTTTATACACCGACAAAGTGTAGAAAGGCCATGACAACATGAGGCAAGATGATGTATCATCACATAGCTCCTAGTGATGGTTGTCGAGTTGAGATTCTCGCGCAGAGTTACTTTTATTTTCATATGCAAACTAAGTCATATTTGTATTTTTTTTATCACATAGTTTGTATCTACATGTTTTATAGCTTGTCTTTGTATTTCATTAATATTACTGCTTAACATTGAAATTAGTTGAGTTGAGATGAGGCAAGTTACTACAGTTCCCTTTCAAGATTATGTTTTTTTATGGAATTCCCCTCACATGCTCGTATTATTCAATGTACTGACGTCATTTGAAAAACATCTTTTATGATGCAGATACATATACCAAGGATTAGCATCTAGGAGCTTCGTTGATCCAGTTGAGCTTTAGAGTTCTTGGTGATCCTCCTTACTTTCGGAAGGTACCATTTTTATAGTTTTTATTATTGTAGTTCATTAGGATGTTGTGGGTCTTGTCTCGATGTCCATCTAAGTTATTATAGGCTTCATAGTAGTTAAACATTAGTAGTTCATGAGGCTTCTCACTTTCATTTTTTATGTTGATACTTGAGTTACGACTTTGGCTAGTTGAATGTTTATTTTTAGAACATTCCATGTTATCTATTGAGCTAAAAAATTTAATCTTTAAAGTGCTTTTATCATGAGTAAGTCTTCCGCTAAGAGTTAATCCAGACCAAGGGTTCTCTTGTGGATAGAAATTATTTTAGAGTGTCAGTCCAGCCAGGGTGAAGGTTCAAGGCGTGGTAAATTTGGTATCAGAGTACAAAGTTCAAGAGTCCTAGGTTGTTGAAGCGGACTAGTTCTATACGGATCATGAAACATATATAATCTTGTTTATGTTATCTAATTTCATTAAGAAATATGATTTATTAAGACAAATATCATCATCTTAGATATATATGATCATGAGGTTAAGTTGAATAAGCTATAAATAAAAACAAAAAAAGTTTCAATTTATCAATATCATATCTTCCCTACATATTGGAGGTTTATTGTTGACCATTGATCATTCTAACATACAAGCTCATATGAAAATGACATAATATAATAAATCACTTGAGAAATAACAATACTCTATTGAAATATCAATCTCATATTTATTAGCTACTATTTATCTTAAGAAAGATATATCAATTTTTAACAATTACATAATATACCTATTTCTTAATGAGGGCTTCAACAACTTTAAACATTATTCGTATATGGAATTGTGTCCTACTTGTATCTAACATATCAGATGTCATCTTGCTACCAAGTGCATTCTGACAATCACTAACAAATCTGGGACACTTTGAAAGGTCATTTTCCAAGACAACATAATTTTTTTAGCTAATTATTGAGCAGCATCTTCGAGAATTGTTATAATTAATCCATAACCAATGTCACAAATACCATACAAGTCTTTGGTCTCTTTGTCTCTTGCGGCTGCTTTAGCTGCCACTATGAACGCATGATTGTTTTTAGCAATTTGAAATGATTGTGCAATAGTAGCTTGTGTTACTTCTTCAGGAACATATGGATGGGCTAAAATTTTTCTAAAATTGTTTAAGCAAAACGGACGATCTTGTACTTGTCTACATATACCTGCTATTAATGCCTCGTCTACTCTTGTGTCACATAAAGAGGTTAGTAACTTGAAAATGTTTGCAACAAGTACTAAAGGAAGAAAGTATGAAGTAAAAAGAGAGGCCATTTTAATTTCTTCAATAATTGTAACTCTTATTTTTGAAGTGAATGCAGGTGAATATATTTCTATAAATAGGAATGACATTGAAGAAAAATAGGAATAAACATAAATTTTCTTACCTTATTATCTATTTGAAGTATCTTTGACATATATAGAAATAGCATTAAGTTATTTCCTTCTTTAGCTTCCAATAATATTTATAAATTTTATATATTTCTTCTTAAACAATTAAGTTATTTCCTCATATTTACATTCCCAAATCACCCCAATTACCTTATGTGTAGTCAAAATTAAAACAAATTTAGTAAAAGCATGATAATTATTTACACAAGTATGTTTAGTTTTTTTCTTCAAAAAATACATTTATCTTAGACATATTCTATTTATTCTATTTTACTCTGGTTATATCACTTAATAGTTGTATAAAATAATAATAGTCAACTTCAGTTTTAACATGAAATTTGACCAAATATATAAGTCATTGGTATCATATATAATCTATTAATCTAGTCAAAGGGACACATGGAATTTAGGCAATTATCATGAGAATACAATTTCTTTTATTTATTGCTATTGTTTTAGCTGATTTTCTAAAGTGGGCTCTGTAATGAACTATTTAGTCGTTTCGAGCAGTAGAATTACTTTTGAAAATAACTGACGGTGTCGACGGATCACACGATGGACCGTCATGGTCACGACGGACCGTCGAGTGTCTTCGTGCCAAAACACTTAAACTTTAAAATCTGGGTACGGGGATCAACTCTCTGAACTTCGCGACGGAATTGCAGTACGGATCGTCGTAGATACGACGGACCGTCACAAAACCCTTTACTGAATTTGACTCTCTGAACTCTGTGACGACCCTGCAGGATGGACCGTCGCAGGCACGATGGGCCGTCACGAGTGACGTAACCTTGACTGGGTCGAATTTCTGTTAAAAGTTTTTTAAGGGGCGTTTTGGACTATTCATGATTATAATTATAAAGTTAGTGGGTTAATGTTAATAATTTAATTACTTGGGGGTTAAAGGAGATAACCTTGAAATAAATAGTGGGTTACTTTTATCATCTTTTATACTTAATTATATGATAATTAGGGTAAAAGAAAAAATGTTTGAAAAAGGAAAAAGAAGAGAGAACGAGCGAGAGAGAGAAGAACGAAGAGACAGCAAGGACATTGGGGAAGTAGATTGCTTGATCATGATTCTTCGGTGGAGGTAGGTTATGGTTTATGCTATCTCATATTAAACTCTAAATAGCGATTGATATGTATTGGGTAGTATTGTAAAGTCTTCTATATGCTTAATTGTGTGGTTGCATGATGTGATTATGTAATTGTGATGGATTAGAATAATGAGGTTGTGAATCTTAACCTTAAATCCACTCTATTAATGATGACGCCTTGACATAAAAGAAGGCTTGATGAACTAAAAGAATGAGGTTAATGGATTGGGTGTCACGAACCGACACTTAGAATTAGGGGATCGGGTGTCACAAACCGACACGTAGAATTAGGGATCGGGTGTCACGAACCGACACATAGAATTAGAGGATCGGGTGTCACGAATTGACACGTAGTATTAGGGGATCGGAGTGTAACATACCGACACGTAGTAGTAGGGGATCGGAGTGTCACGTACCGACACAAGAAGAATAAAGAGAATGAATCTGGAATTATGTTAATATACTCAAAATTTAAAGAACCTATTTCCCAAATGAGTATGGTGTGGAGGCTTGAGTCCTTATAGGTGTGCTTGGTGTTGTGGCCAATGGTGCTTGTACTTGTTGTTGTCACCTGTTGAGTATTGTAGTTGGTTTTATATTATTATTTGATATATATTTCTTTCTATTTTGTGTTGGCCGATGATACCTACTCAGTACTTGTTCCTTGTACTGACCCCTACTTGTATTTTTCTCTTTGTTATTTATGGAATGCAGCAAACGTGCCATCGACTTCGACTCGTCCGCAACTCTAGCCAGTCTTCATCACATCAGATTTCAGGGTGAGCTATTGTTCCTAGCTCGGACTGGATTCTCTCCTTCGTATCTTGATGTCCTTGAAGTTCGGACATGGACCATTCATTTACTTATTTTAGTTTCTTACATACTCTTAGACTTAGTAAATTTGAGGATAGATGTTCTTGTAGTGATGACTTCCAGATTTTAGGAATAATAAGTATTAAATTTTAGAAGTTATTTATTGGTTATATTAATGAGTTTTAAGTCTTCCGCATTATATTTTGTTCGTTATGGTTGGAATATTGGTAAATGTTGGGGTTTAGAATTGTTGGTTCGCTCACATTGTAGGATAAGTGTGGGTGCCACTCGCGGCTCGTTTTGGGTCGTGACAAACTTGGTATCAGAGCATTAGGTTCGTTGGTCTCATCACACAAGAACGAGTCTAGTAGAGTCTTGAGGAACGGTAGGGGGACGCCTTTACTTTTCTTTGAGAGGCTATAGGACTTTAGGAAAATTCCATTCTTTCTTTCTTTCGTGCTATTACTTGGATCCAATTGGTATCTAGGTGATACAAATTGGTATCTGACATCCTTACTCTATTTCGCAGATGGTTAGAACTAGAGAAATGACCGTGCCAACACCAACATCGGCAAGAAAGGATGCGTCTGAGCCAGCCACTGGGGCTGTAGCTTGAAGAGGAGCAGTGACAAGAGGCCGTGGTGGAGGTCGCGGGAGGACGTCCTCTAGAGGTAGAGGACAAACACCTGGTCCAGCTAGTTCTAGGGCGGTGACTCCTCCACCGACTGATGAGGTAGTAAGAGAGGGTGAGGAAGGGGAAAATGAGCAAGTGCAAGATGAGGAATTACCACCCCAACCTACCCCAGAGATAATTAACCAGATTCTTGCGTATCTTAGCGGGTTATCTGATCAGGGCCAGGCACCTCCAGTGTTTTCTGAACCATCCCTTGAGGTTCTGGGAGTACAACATGCAGCTGCTGTGGCTCCCCGCATGGATGCCTCATTGGAAATAGGCACGTTTCCTCGATTGACTACAGGGCCTATAATGACGAGTGATCAGCATGAACTTTTCACTAAATTCTTGAAGTTGAAACCTCCAGTCTTCAAGGGTGCTGAATCTGAGGATGCCTATGATTTCCTGGTTAATTGTCAGGAGTTGCTACATAAGATGGGCATAATAGAACGATTTGGCATTGAGTTTGTGACCTATCAGTTTCAGGGGAACGCCAAAATGTGGTGGCGGTCATATGTTGAGTGTCAACCAGCACAGGCACCACCTATGACTTGGGAATCATTCTCTAGCTTATTTATGGAGAAGTATATACCCCAGACTTTGAGGGATGGGAGGAGAGATGAGTTCCTGAGCCTGGAGCAAGGCAGGATGTCGGTTACTGCTTATGAGGCTAAGTTTCGTGCACTATCCAGCTATGCCACCCAACTTTGCTTCAGTCCACAAGAGCGGATTCGTCGTTTTGTGAAGGGATTGAGATTAGACTTGCAAATTCCAGCCTTGCAGGTAGCTGCTGCAGCAAAATCCTTTCAAGAAGTGGTTGATTTTGTGATAGTGGTGGAGGGGGTGAAACCAGACGATTTCACCATGGCCTCGACACGTAATAAGTTCCGTAACGGAGGTGAGTTTAGTGGTTCTTACTCCAGAGGGAAGATTTCAGGAGGTTACCCAGCCCGACCTATTCAGTCTTTACTATAGGCTGTAGCTGGGGGTCCATCGCAGATTAGCCAACATTCCTCTGAGTTTGGAGGTTATCCCCAGACTTCGTTGTTCTCACAAAGACCTATGCTTGACCCTAGAGAGTGTTATGGATGTGGAGAGACTGGACATATTAGGAGATATTGTCCAAAACAGAGTTACAGACCCCCAATAGTCAGAGGTAGTGGTGGTCATGGAAGAGGTCGCCATTCTAGAGGAGGTGGTGGCCAAGGTAATGGTGGTCACCAATTCAACCGGGGTGGCGGGCAAACTGGAGCTACTGCAGCGCAACATGGTAGGGGAAACGGACAGACAGGTGATAGGGCCCATTGTTATGCTTTCCCCGGGAGGTCTGAAGCGGAGACATCTGATGATGTTATCACAGGTAATCTTTTGGTTTGTGACTGCATGGCTTCTGTATTATTTGATCCTGGATCTACATTTTCATATGTATCTTCCTCATTTTCTATTGGTCTTGATTTACATTGTGATTTGCTTGACATGCCCATTCGTGTCTCTACTCCTGTGGGTGAGTCTGTGATAGTTGAGAAGGTGTATAGGTCTTATCTTGTGACTTATTTGGGGAACAATACTCATGTAGGCTTGAATATACTAGAGATGGTTGATTTCGATGTAATTTTGGGTATGACTTGGCTTTCCCCAAATTTTGCAATCTTAGATTTGTAATGCTAAAACTGTGACATTGGCCAAGCCTGGGACAGATCCGCTAGTGTGGGAGGGTAACTATACTTCCACCCCAGTTCGTATCATCTCCTTCCTTCGTGCTAAGAGAATGGTTAGTAAGGGTTGTTTAGCTTTCTTGGCACATCTCAGGGATGATACTTCCCAAGTACCTTCGATTGAGTCTGTTTCGATAGTCCGTGAGTTTCTGGATGTGTTTCCTGCAGACCTTCCTGGTATGCCACCGATAGGGACATTGATTTCTGTATTGATCTGGAGCCGGGTACTCGCCCCATTTCCATACCCCCTTATATAATGGCTCCAGCAGAGTTAAGGGAGTTAAAGGCCCAACTTCAGGAATTGTAAGGTAAAGGCTTTATCAGATCAAGTGCATCCCCTTGGGGTGCTCCTATTTTATTTGTGAAGAAGAAGGATGGGAGTTTTCGGATGTGCATAGACTACAGATAACTGAATAAGGTAACTGTTAAAAACAAGTATCCTCTTCCTCGCATTGATGATTTGTTCGATCAGTTACAAGGTGCTTGTACCTTCTCAAAAATCAATTTGAGGTCTGGTTATAATCAATTGAAAATACGAGCAGCAGATGTGCCAAAGACTGCTTTTAGAACCAGGTATGGACATTATGAATTCTTAGTAATGTCTTTTGGACTAACGAATGCCCCTGCTGCGTTCATGAGCCTGATGAACGGGATTTTTAAGCCATATCTGGATCTCTTTGTCATTGTGTTTATTGATGATATACTGGTATACTCAAAGAGTAGGAAAGAACATGAGGAGCATTTGAGAATTGTATTGTAAGTATTGAGGGAGAAAAGGCTTTATGCAAAATTTTCCAAGTGTGAATTTTGGCTAGATTCAGTGTCGTTCTTGGGGCACGTGGTTTCTAAGGATGGGGTGATGGTGGATCCTTCTAAGATTGAAGCGGTGAAGAGTTGGGTAAGACCTACCAATGTTACAGAGGTAAGGAGCTTTGTTGGTTTAGCTAGCTACTACCGTCGATTTGTCAAGGGATTTTCTTCTGTTGACTCCCAACTGACAAATTTGACTAAGCAGAATGTTCCATTTGTATGGTCGGATGAATGTGAAGAAAGCTTCCAGAATCTCAAGACCTTGTTGACTACCGCACCAATTCTTACCTTGCCAGTGGAAGGCAAGAATTTCATTGTTTATTGTGATGCATCCTATTCCGGGTTGGGTGCGGTGCTAATGCAAGAGAGAAATGTGATTGCTTATGCTTCAAGGCAATTAAAAGTGCATGAACGTAACTATCCGACCCATGATTTGGAGTTGGCTGCAGTGGTATTTGCATTAATGCAATGGAGACATTATTTATATGGGGTTAAGTGTGAAGTCTATACAGATCATCATAGTTTACAGTATGTCTTTACCCAGAAAGATTTGAATTTGAGACAGAGGAGATGGATGGAACTACTGAAGGACTATGACGTTACTATATTGTATAACCCAGGAAAAGCTAATGTGGTGGCAGATGCTTTAAGTAGAAAAACAGGGAGCATGGGAAGTCTAGCCCACTTACAAGTTTCTAGAAGCCCATTGGCTAGAGAGGTTCAGACTCTGGCTAATGACTTTATGAGGTTGGAAGTACTAGAGAAAGGAGGATTTTTGGCCTGTGTGGAGGCAATATCTTCTTTTCATGACAATATTAAGGGAAGGCAATTTGATGATGAGAAGCTGAGCTGAATGCGGGATATGGTGTTGCGAGGAGAGGCTAAAAAGGCAATAATTGATGAGGAAGTTGTTTTGAGAATTAATGGAAGGGTATGTGTGCCCCGTGTTGATGATTTGATCCACACTATTCTTACAAAGGCTCATAGTTCAGGATACTCTATACATCCTGGTGCAACCAAGATGTATCGTGACCTAAAGCAACATTTCTGGTGGAGTAGAATGAAGCGTGACATTGTTGATTTTGTCGCCCAATGCCCGAATTGTCAGCAGGTAAAGTATGAACACTAGAGGCCCGGAGGAACATTTCAGAGAATGCCCATTCCTGAATGGAAGTGGGAAAGAATTGCAATGGATTTCGTGGTTGGTCTTCCAAAGACATTGAGTAAGTTTGATTCTATTTGGGTAATTGTTGACAGATTAACTAAATCTGCTCACTTCATTCCGGTTAAGGTGACTTACAATGCAGAGAAGTTAGCCAAACTTTACATCTCAGAAATTGTTCGATTGCATGGAATTCCACTTTCCATCATATCAGATAGAGGTACGCAATTTACTTCTAAGTTTTGGAGAACATTGCATGCTGAATTAGGTACTAGGTTGGACCTTAGTACTGCATTTCACCCTCAGACCGATGGTCAGTCTGAGCTAACGATTCAGGTTTTGGAGGATATGCTTCGTGCATGTGTGATAGAATTTGGTGGTCATTGTGATAACTTCTTACCCTTAGCAGAATTCTCATACAATAATAGCTATCACTCAAGTATTGATATGGCCCCATTTGAGGCACTGTATGGGAGGAGATGTAGGTCTCCCATTGGTTGGTTTGATGCATTTGAGGTAAGACCATGGGGTACCGATCTCTTGAGAGAATCATTAGAGAAAGTGAAATTCATTCAAGAAAAGCTTTTAGCGGCTCAAAGTAGGCAGAAGGAATATGCAGATCGAAAGGTTAGAGACTAGGAGTTCATGGAGGGTGAACAAGTCTTGCTGAAGGTTTCACCCAAGAAAGGGGTGATGCGGTTTGGTAATCTAGGTAAGCTTAGTCCGAGTTATATTGGTCCATTTGAAGTTCTGAAGCGCGTGGGGGAGGTGGATTATGAATTGGCATTACCTCCAGGACTCTAGGAGTTCACCCGGTATTTCATGTGTCTATGCTGAAAAGATACCATGGGGATGGAAACTACATTATTTGTTGGGATTCAGTTCTTCTTGATGAGAATTTTTCTTATGAGGAGGAGCCTGTTGCTATTCTAGATAGAGAAATCCGCAAGTTGAGATCAAGGGAGATTGCATCCATCAAAGTTCAATGGAAGAATCGACCAGTTGAAGAGCCCACTTGGGAGAAGGAGGCTGATATGCAAGAAAGATACCCACACCTATTTACAGATTCAGGTACCCTTTCTCGCTCTTGTTTTCTTCTTGTGATCGTTCGAGGACGAACGATGGGTAAATTAGTATCTATTGTAACGACCTGTTTAGTCGTTTTGAGCAGTAGAATTACTTTTGAAAATAACTGACAGTGTCGACGGATCACACGACGGACCGTCATGGTCACGACGGACCGTCGAGTGTCTTCGTGCCAAAACACTTAAACTTTAAAATCTGGGTACGGGGATCAACTCTCTGAACTTCGCGACGGAATTGCAGTATGGACCGTCGTAGATACGACGGACTGTCACAAAACCCTTTACTGAATTTGACTCTCTAAACTCTGTGACGACCCTGCAGGACGGACCATCACAGGCACGACGGGCCATCACGAGTGACGTAACCTTAACTGGGTCGGATTTCTGTTAAAAGTTTTTTAAGGGGCGTTTTGGACTATTTATGATTATAATTATAAAGTTAGTGGGTTAATGTTAATAATTTAATTACTTGGGGGTTAAAGGAGATAACCTTGAAATAAATAGTGGGTTACTTTTATCATCTTTTATACTTAATTATATGATAATTAGGGTAAAAGAAAAAGCGTTTGAAAAAGGAAAAAGAAGAGAGAACGAGCGAGAGAGATAAGAACGAAGAGACAGCAAGGACATTGGGGAAGTAAATTGCTTGATCACGATTCTTCGGTGGAGGTAGGTTATGGTTTATGCTATCTCATAGTAAACTCTAAATAGCGATTGATATGTATTGGGTAGTATTGTAAAGTCTTCTATATGTTTAATTGTGTGGTTGCATGATGTGATTATGTAATTGTGATGGATTAGAATAATGAGGCTGTGAATCTTAACCTTAAATCCACTCTATTAATGATGATGCCTTGACATAAAAGAAGGCTTGAAGAACTAAAAGAATGAGGTTAATGGATCGGGTGTCACGAACCGATACGTAGAATTAGGGGATCGAGTGTCACGAACCGACACGTAGAATTAGGGGATCGGGTGTCACGAACCGACACGTAGAATTAGGGGATCGGGTGTCACGAACCGACACGTAGAATTAGGGGATCGGGTATCACGAACCGACACGTAGTATTAGGGGATCGGAGTGTCACGTACCGACACGTAGTAGTAGGGGATCGGAGTGTCACGTACCGACACAAGAATAATAAAGAGAATGAATCTGGAATTATGTTAATATACTCAAAATTTGAAGAACCTATTTCCCAAATGAGTATGGTGTGGAGGTTTGAGTCCTCATAGGTGTGCTTAGTGTTGTGGCCTATGGTGCTTGTACTTGTTGTTGTAACCTGTTGAGTATTGTAGTTGGTTTTATATTATTATTTGATATATATTTCTTTCTATTAGTTGGCCGATGATACCTACTCAGTACTTGTTCCTTGTACTGACCCCTACTTGTATTTTTCTCTTTGTTATTTATGGAATGCAGCAAACGTGCCATCGACTTCGACTCGTCCGCAACTCTAGCCAGTCTTCATCACATCAGATTTCAGGGTGAGCTATTGTTCCTAGCTCGGACTGGATTCTCTCCTTCATGTCTTGATGTCCTTGAAGTTCGGACATGGACCATTCATTTACTTATTTTAGTTTCTTAAATACTCTTAGACTTAGTAAATTTGAGGATAGATGTTCTTGTGGTGATGACTTCCAGATTTTGGGAATAATAACTATTAAATTTTAGAAGTTATTTATTGGTTATATTAATGAGTTTTAAGTCTTCCGCATTATATTTTGTTTGTTATGGTTGGAATATTGGTAAATGTTGGGGTTTAGAATTGTTAGTTCGCTCACATAGTAGGATAAGTGTGGGTGCCACTCGCGGCTCGTTTTGGGTCGTGACAGGCTCAAGCGATTTGGGCTAACTCACAATTTATATTTCATGTATTACTTTCATAAAATGTGATCTTATTTGTCTTTGATTTAAAAAAAAAAAACAATCCGTAGAGACGCACTATATATGTGGCCCTTTAAGAAAATGGTTTTTCAAGAGTTGAGTCTTGAGAGTTTTTTAATATATAGTAACAGTAAAAAACCATTTAGCTATTTTTTTAATTCCAGTATATGATAATTATAAGACGTTTGAGTTTTCCATCTTAACTTAACTATAATCAAATATTTATCACACCTCAATTATCTATTGTTCACTTTCTGTACTTAATAACATTGTTATGTAGGGAAAATGAGCAACTAATATGTGAGATGTGTTATTATAAACATTTGGTAATAGTTCAACTACAAAAAATCACACACGGTATAATTCAGAAATAAAACTAAAAAATTTAAGATAATTTAAATGTGTTTTTTACCCTGTACTCATTTTTTACATACAATTCCTAGTAATATCATCTCTGAATGATATGTAGAACTTCAATATTAGACGTTGCGTTAGAGTTTTAAAATATAGTCAACATTATTTTATATCAAATGACTGGTGAATGTTATTATTTTGATTTACCAGTAAAATATGTTACTTGCTTTTATTACATTAATTTTTGTAAGTAGTTTATTTCTATGAGGGATGTTTAAATGAAGAAATTTCAAATTTAAGTGGAGTAATTTTGATGCCTTCAAACAATATGTAGTTAACAATATTATTCATTAAAAATGTCTTATTTTCAATTTGAGAAAAACCATAATTTCTATAGTTATTTCTTATAACTCATTGAATTAATTTTATTTTGGTAATCATAGTACAACAATAATAAAATATCTAATGAAATTTTACAAAGTTAGTTGCAAAAAGATATACACATTAGTCTTATCCCTACTTCGGGTGTTAAAATGATATTTTCAATAGACCCTCAATTAATTTCAATAAATATGGTAGTACCATCAATTCAATTTTTTATCGAGCAACAATATAGTTCTAAAAAAATCTCAAAAACTATGTAAAATGATGTTTTAGGGGTTAAATATGACTATTCAACCTACTACAATTGACTAACAATGTTGTATTTATGAAATGAGATAATGCAGTGTCTGGAGAGCAGAAATCTAGGAGCCAAATGTCAAAGTTTATTGCTTTTATTAATACAAAATAAAATTTAATGACTTTTTGCGATAAATTTTCATAGTTGTAACAATATGTTAGGTCATTTCAACACTAATCCTCTTTCTTTCAAAAAGAACATTTCCCAAAATTTTAAGTAGAAATTTTGAACTATTTGTTTAATTACAATATGGTAATTGATGGTTATTTTAAATAGTTAATTAGTTTATAATAATGGGTCATGTCTAGAAGTAATTAATATCCTATACCATTTGAGTCATATAGATTAAATAAGTTAGTGAGACTTTTCACTTTTAATAGGTAATTAGTTTATAAAAAAAATGCAGAAATTTACTGTCACTCCCCGAGACTAGCTCCTTGTAATACCTTGGTATTTGAAGAACTAGAATTAGAAAGAACTATTTTTTATAAGAGTAAATTTGAAAATTCTTGCAACTTAGGCTAAATATAAGTTTTAGAAAACTTCAAATTACCATAACTTTTGGTAGGTGATGAGTTAGGTGGCCTACAAGATATAAAATGAAAGGACTTGGAATCCTATTTACAAAGTCATCAAGTTTGATAATTTTTGAGCTCGTATGAGATGCATATGATTGTTTGAAGTCGGGCTATCCATTTAAGTAAAGTTACCCGGATATAAGAGAGGTATTTCAGTCTTTTTCTTACCCTATCATATTTAATTCATTTTAACTGATTAATGACGGGTACAAAATTATTTGGCTCGGTTTACACAATTACAATTCACACTCGGGGTTTTAAAAGGAGATGAAGAAGAGAAAAGAGGAGAAAGGTCAAGATTCATCAAGTTCTTGAGATTCTGATTGCAGATTTCACCAAGGGTTGATCCCTAAAGAGGTATGTGAGTTGACACAGCGTTGGGTTCGGTCACCCACTTGTAAACTATGATAATTCTGCGTAAATTCATCCTAAAAAGTTGATAGTTTGTTTTTCATGATCTGTGTTCTTGAATTTGGTTTTTTTATTGAAGTAAGATGAGATTGGCGAGTTTCTTTTGATAATTGTATTGATTATATGAGTTGTTTTGAGTAGATTCTTTTGTACATTTATTAGGTAATTGAATTTAAAGACAAATTGAGCAAATAATTGAATTTTGACGAATTAAGGTTAGAAAACGAGTTGAAAATTCGTTGGGATCACCTAGGGAATGGTTGGCGTGGCGCTCCATAGATGCATCAGAGGGTCTGGGGCAACGTTCCAGTAGTGAGCTAGTTTGGAGTCTCTGAACTTTATGGGCTAGCACTATGCGCTATCAGTATGCCAGGGTCGCTATGAGGGATGTGCTTTTTCTCCAAAAGATTAAATGGCAACTAAGTATTCTCAATGAGTTATAGTTTTCCATTTATACAAAAGAGGAAACACAAATTTCCAATACAGCTTTTGAGCCAGTTTTTGAGTAATAATCTCAAACCACATTAAGAATTATGTTTTTAAATGTATTATCTATTTATATTTTGGGAGTATATTGAGCACCTAGATGAATCAAGTTTTAGTTAAGATAATTCAAAGTCTCCATAAATCCTGTAGCCAATAAGGGTAAAAAGGGTCATTTTTTTTAGATGACTCCTTAATTCATTTATCATAGATTAGTGATTCCACTTAGTAGTAGGTTTTCTACCCCGGCAAAGTATAGAATGGCCCTAAGAACATGAGGCAAGATAAAGTATCATCACATTACTCATAGTGATGGTTGTCGAGTAGAGATTCTGGTGCAGAGTTATTAGTATTTTCATATACAAACTAAGTCGTAGTTGTATTTTTTAATACACATAATTGTTATCTACATGTTTTATAGCTTGTCTTTGTATTTCATTAATATTGTTGCTTTACATTGAAATTAATTGAGTTGAGACGAGGCAAGTTACTACAGTTCCCTTTCAAGCATGTGTCTTTTTATGAAATCTCTTACGTCTTATAATTTCTAGATAATACATGCATTTTACATAATTATGTATACTAGTGATATATTTTATGATAACTTGAAAATCTTCTCGAAAGATCTTATTTCGCTTAAGTATTTTATTAATTAACTTAGTTATATAATGATTTGTGTTATTGATTAGTTTTTATATTTTAATTCGGTTATTTCATTTTTGTATCGTGAAGCTTATTATTTAAAATGTGTTGATCGAATCTTTTTAAATAATAGGGATGAGGATTCCTGGGTCTTTTTGATTTTTCCTAAACCCAATCCAATAGTTTTAATCCCAATATTTGGGCCCAACCCCCTTCTTAGTCCCCGACCCATGTTTTTTCCTCCTTTATTCCTTCAAACAAACCCAACTATCCTTTTTTCTCAACCAAACCAAATCAATCGTGACTCGGCCCACATTCGTTTTCTTCTTCACAAGAAGAAATCAAAAGCGTACAACATACACACAGGAATGGTAAACCAACCTGACGCCTGTAGCGTCGATTTCCAAAAACGCGGCGGACAATGTCTCGAGGGTTTGGCGTGTCCAGGTCCAAGCACGCGAGCCGCGTCACTTTTCCCCCTTTTCTCTCCCCTTATCTGTTCATACCTCTCCTAAACAAACAACTTTTATGTACGTAAGCAGGCCAAATGGATCCATCTCCTTGGTCCATCATCCTTGAGGCTAAATCGGACGACTCTCATCCTTTGTCCATTGAGAAGTTGTACAATTTTCGTACTATTGACAGGTTCAACCTTATATCTTAATGGGTTTCAAATTCAAGATGGGACGGAGAATCCCGATTTTACCCCAGTCTTTGGGAAATTCCTCCCGCCTTTTTCCATCAGTAAGCCCTAATTTGGGGGGTGTATAACATCTCTTTCATTGTGAAGAAAGGGGGGGGGGGTTTCTCTTTTGATATTTTGCTAGAGATTTTTCTGGAAACTTTGACGTAAAAAAGGAAAAAAGAAAAGAGAAGAGAAATTTCTTGGGAGAGTTACAATAAATTAAAGGTCCACATATAAAAGGAGTCGAAATGATTGGGAGAGATTTCCGGTCAAACTCTTGTCCAAATTTTTCTCTCTCATTGGCGAATTGAGTTTTTTTTTTGAGCAGTAGAGGTGGTCTTCTTCCGGGTCGGCAAGTTCCCGGAACGCTGCTCCGAAGAAGGTAAACTCCCCTTCGCTTATTTTAACTCGTTTCATTATTGTTTGGTTTGTTTCCCTCAAGTTAGTTTTTTATGTTGCCTAGCTAGTCGCTGCTGTATTCTATAAGTTCATGTGATGATAAATGGGTTTAACTAAGTCGAATATTGTATTAAATATACCAATTTGTCTTCGACATCCTTGAGACAACAAATAAGTTTTTCGAGTTTGTTTTTATGAGATTGAATCTTTGCTTCTTTCACTGTTGAGTTTGTATGTGAGCGATTTGAGTATGTATGCGTGAGAAGTAGCTATATTCGGTCAAATATGCCTCTTTAAATGTATGAAACACATGAATTTTTGGATTGAGAGCTTTAAGATTTGCTACGATGTATTCGATTAAGCCTATTTCTCCACTCTTGGTTTATTGATGATTGCTCTTCGATGATAATTCAAGTCGATAGGCTATTTTAATATATCTAAGTCCTATTTTAAAGAAGGTAATTTTTTATGTTTATACGATGGCTGCATCAAACCTCTCTTTTGTTTATTATTGTTAGCACAGTGCTCTGGAAATATATAAATGTGAAAGGAGTAATGTATGACTTCTTTATTTTCTAGTCAATATTTCAAGGTTAGAAGCATGTTCCAAGCCCCCTCCCCCAAAAACTGTCAACCCAATCCAACCCTCTATTTGCTGTAGCGTCGCCTTTATTTTTCCTTCATTGGCTATAATCTGGCAGTGACTTGCTGTGGGTAGGTTCAAGTGTATCGTTCTAATAAATTTTAAAATATATGAGTGCTTCAGGTTTTCGTGTCGACCACAATTTCTATTTGTCCACAATCCTTTGTTTTGGATTGTATCATCTTTCTGAATTTATTTCGCACTCACTTGGTTTGTTTAGTTTTGAGTATTGTCACTTGAATGTAGTCTCTTTTTGTCGAATTAGTTGGAATTTTATTTTCTCACGGTAAGCTTATATGGGCATGGTTAATCGTTTAGCATAGGTATAACATGTTTTCCATTTTTTATTCATTTTCATGCCTTAGTTTCTTTAAAGACAATGGGACATTAATGTGGTTAGTTACTGTCTCTTGTTTTTCGTATGATTCATTTCCATCTTGACGTAAGTCAGCAATTTGTTTTAACAATAATGTTGTAGTTGCATTGGTTTATTGATGCGGATATATGCCCGTCAATTTTTTTTTCTTTTTTTGTATATTTTGTTGCAGGAGATTGCGATATGTCATTAATGTAAGAGATGAAGTATAAGATTAGAAATTTGGTATTAACAGTCATATATCATGTTCTACAACACCCTTTTATATTTGTTTATTATTTATTTGCGCCCCTTTTTTTGAACTTTTTATGGATTTTACTTACGTCTATTCCTTTTGCATGTAAATTTTGGCATCGAGTTCACCATGAACTCCCACTTTCCCTCTCTTAGTATTTTCGGGAGAGTCATTAAGGCCCGAATCCTCCATCGAGTCAACCATCTGTGTATTCGGTGTACATGTTTTTTAATTGGAGGGATTCGAAAAATCAAGAAGTTGAAGATGTGGGCTAAAGAGGCCAAAATTTATTTATCTGCTTTTATTTACCGCTAGTTTTAAAGTTAAAGAATCCAACATCCCCGCAAATGCTGTAAACATTTTGTGGACTTAAAATTAATTTCAAACAGTTTCTAAGAAAAATGAATGAACTTTCAAACCAATTCCTACTTAGATAATAAATTTAAATTCTTACTTTGAAACAACTTCTAATAAATTTCATAACAAAAATTAAGTTAAATCATTTTTAGCCAAACTAAATTAGTTGTCGGATAACAGCAAGTTAGCGGACGTCTTAGGTTCTTTTAAAACCTTCGTAAGACATTAATAGGAATCTCCGAACCCCCTCTTAAGTATTCAAAAATGATTTTTCTGTTTAAGTCTTTTGAAAACAAAAGTTTTCTTGGTTTTTCTTAAAAAATTACGTGGCGACTGTAAAAGTCAAAAACCTATAAAATAAATATCTTTCCGAAAACTTTAGTTAAAAAAGAAATGGCATCTCTGCTGGGGAATTGGAGGATTCTAACTTTAAAACTAATTTTATTTGACTATACAGTCTAATTGCTTATTTTTTTTACTTTATCTTATTGTTGAAATGTTGCATTATCATGACATATTTTCGCCAAACGACAAATTTTTTGCATTAGGAAAACGGAAGTTACGTCACTTTCCACAGCATCTTTCAGAAAGACACAAAGATTTCATTTGGAAGTATCAAAAGAATAATTGGAATGCGGTCATCCGACGTCGTTTGATAGCTTCATCATGTTGTCTGTCCAACTCGGGTGACCGTCATCTTGAAACAAAATCTAGTAAGCCTAAGATAGAGTGAAACCAAAAAAAAACTTAAGTAATAGCCTAAGAAGGCTTAATACCCAAGGTGTATTAAGTCTATTAGTTGAAACCGCCAAAATCGTGTCCAAGGTCTCTGACATCACGACACATCATTTTGCTTGACATTTGTATGATGTACGTGTGGATACAAATGTGGGGTGGGTAAACTCAACTAATTTCTGTTTTGTAGGAATGGACCGATTCCCAAAGTTTGACATGATTGTAGAAGAACCACTTCAACTCAAAATGTGGTATAATAATCTCGACAAGGATCATACAAGAACCTTTAACAAATACGTGGGTGCGCTAGCCGAGTTGATCAACATGAATGGTTGGCCATAAGTTATTGAGGTCCTCACAGGGTATTGGGATAATGAAAGAATGGTGTTTCGATTCGGAACCGCGGAGATCACCCCGACTATCGAGGAGATCCGAGATTGCATCAACATAGTGTGTACTAGGATAGAAAGAAAAGAAAAAAATAGTGGATATATTCATCCCTAATAAACATTTCGTAGAAAATGTCACATATTGGCTCGGGTTGAGGAAAAATTTTGTCTACTCGTGCCAGTTGTCCATCATATCATTGAAAGCATCAATGTCAGTTTTGGGCACATAAGCTTCTACGCCACTTATAACCAAGAGTTCAGGGTCTCCTACAGAGAGTGGAACGAAATTCGTCCTCTAGTATTTGCCATAGAATTATTGGGAACAATGGTTTTCCTACATGGGCCAAGCCTGAGTATCAACACTCGAGTTACGAAACTCGCGCACACTCTATTCAAAGTATACAAGAATGAAGGACAAGTGAAGTACTATCCTTTTGCCCCGATCATATTGTCTGACATGTACCGAGCCTTGGAAAATGTAAAGAGAGGCATCGCTACTTCCAAGGTTGTAATTTACTCCTTCAGTGGTGGATCTTAAGTCATCTGGCAAAGGGGGTTGGTACTTAGGAGTTGCATACTCTCGATAACAAGAACACACTTAGAGATTTGAATGACATGTTGTACTGGGAAATCTTGATAATCGGAGAACTAGGGTGAGATGGGCTCAGATCTTTTTTGAATTGAGAGAAGAAGATCAATGGATAACCAATTGCTTTATATCAAAATAGGTCGTTGTAGAGAGCCGCAGACAGCTTTTGCTACCTCTACCAGGTATTTAGGGAATTCGCCCTTATGCACCTTTAGAGTCCTGCGACAGTTTGGGAGGGTGCAAACCATACCTTGAATGGCGTACTATGCCACCTATATATATGATATTGGGATGACAGAGTACACGAAGATTAAGAAATTCTAAGAGAATGGATAGGTGCCAAGTGGATGGATAAAGACACCGTTGCCCCAGACTGATTCAACGCTGGATATGATGAGGGTTACAAAGATTGGCTGAGAGACAATATACAAAGTATCTCCTCACAAATCCCACATAGTTTTCGCAGCATAACAGACCAAGAGGCCAAAGTAGTGGTTGAGCTAAGAGAAGTAAAAAGGGAAGCCTGAGAAATGTACATCAAGTTTGTCGAGAACCAAGATTCTCTTGAGAAGGCGGCTCAAGAGGTGGAAAGACTAAGACGTGGATATGAAAAATTTTATTCCTAGGTAAACGAGAACGTTGAGAGAATGCGATACAAAAGCTAGGAAGACAAAAGACGCCTAGGTGAAGGATTTTTGCTGATACTGCGATTTATGTTTCAGCAATACAAGACTCGGGAAAACAGCGACGGAGCAGGTGCGTCAGGGACATGATAGTGGATTTCGCCCCTGCGCGGGTTTTTAAATGTAATTCTGTCATTTCCAGCCTCTTTATGGGCCTGCCTTTATTGCATTTTCATACATTTAAATGGCTCTGCGTAGGTTTGTCACTTTGTATTTTGTTCTTTTATTTCTTATTATGAACATTAAGTATTATTTTGTGAAATTTGTTTGGGGGGGGGGGTTGATTATCTGGTTCAAATTCATATGTATATCATTCAAGTGTACTAGGCCTACCGTTGGAACAAAGGGGTCCCCTGTATGTTTAGGATGCAATATATGTTTTTTAACTATTTATGTGATATGTTTCTTTGAATAAGGATATCGTTAACCCGCTCCTTTCACTATTACAAAATGACCAACCAAAATTTTCTGATTGTTAAGCTTCTCACTCAACAGACACATCTCATCTCCCGAAGCCTAAAACACTACTCTAATTTCTCATGAAAGGCCGAATCATATCTATGGGAAAGGGTAAGCGTACCAAGAAATAAACATACAGGAGAGGAGTTATAGAGAAAGATAGAACAAATAACGCATGAAATTCAAGAGGCCAGAGAAGAAGGACTCAAGGTCAAAGTTGCCACATCAGTCCACAAAGCCGCAACTGCAGTGCTGGATGAGAATTTGGGGTAAAAAATTAAAAAAAAGAAAGATATTGAGGAAGAGAGAGATGATTTGAGTAAGAAGTTGGATATGCTTCGACTGAGGATTCAAGAAAGGGAAGCGAGAAAAGCAGAGATAGAGTCAGAATCAACAATTCTATTAGCCATAAATGCATTGATTGATAAGGAACTGATAGCAGAGATGGTGAAATTCATTACTATGAAGGAAAAAAATGTATGCATTAAGGAAGAAGAACAAGGCATTCCACCATAACATGATCGACAAACTTTAGAAAATGCTCGGGAAATACTTTATCCGTAGTGGTGGTCCAAAGGACACCCACCTTAGAGCATGAGGAAGACATTGGCGAGGAGATCATCTATAAGCCTCCATTTTTGGTCCGTCTGAGAAGAGGAGAGAAGTGGATCACTCTTCTGGACTACGAGAAGACGCATCGTGTATGAGCAAAAACTATGTCTTGCACCATTTTGTACAAACATCTTAGGTGGAAACATCATTAAGGAGTGGCTTCAGTCTTTGGGCAAGAAAACTCTTCAATGGTATGTTTCTTCCACCTAAACCGGCAAGGGCAGAGTATAGAAGAATCCGTACAACTTAAGTTGAGAATCTATCGCCAGATCGACGTTGGGAACATCCGGTACACATGGGGAAATAATATTGTTCCGACGTATGACCAATCGGAGCTAATTGAGCACAAGTGGTTTATTTGTCATAATTTCACACCGTTCAGTGGATCAATGTTGCATATCTATATGCATTTTGTTCAAGAATGGGGTCTTAGCCCCTATCCACAATGATGATAGAGGTCATGATCCCGTTGGGGAATAAATCTGGAAGTCGTGTGCTTACCACAATACTACAGATCATAGCCTTTCAAGGTATCTCAGCTTTCGCTACAATGTAGAAGCCCTCATCAACATGGGAAAAATCCAAAGTCGAGTTTGTTCCCTGTGGCTGAAACGACGTTCGGAAGAAGAATGGCTGAGATGTAGTTATCATTTTATATTTAAAGCTTTGTTGTTGTCTTTCGATTTCTATGTAACCATCCAGAATGAAGGAATGAAAATCAATGTTTTATCTTGTACTCGAACTACGTAGGGCCTCAATTCTACCTGTGAGATACATAGGCAGCCTTCAAGGCGCGGCCCCTATATTTAAAATTTTTGATTCTTCCCCCTTCATATTACAAAAAGATACAAAGATCAGATCAATGGACGTCAAAGAGCAGCTACAAGAAGACCCTAGATCAACGTGGTTTAGCCTTTTTAAGATAGTGTCAAACTAAAACCAGCAAACTCATGCTTGCTAAAAAATAATTTCAGTCCTTATTCGTGGGGTGAGCATATCCTCAAACAAAGCAACCTGTGTGTTTATCTGCTCTCTGGTGATATTATGCATTTTGTATTCTGACTCCCAATTGACAAATCTGCCTTTGAGTTATTTTCCTTCACAGGTACTTTGAAACAGATCTGTGTCGATTAAGGTGGTAGATCATTCATATTTTACCAGATCCAAAGGTCCCGCAAATTGCTTTCCCAGATGATATTCATATAAAGGAAAAAAAATCATCGGAGACATAAATGAAGAAGTAAGTCTAACGGACCAAAACAAATTGATCTTACAACTGATGTAATAGATTGAGAAATTGATAGTGGAGATGCAAAGGAGACAGGATTTGCCTCCGCCAGGTTTTGCTGCTGATGGGAGACCTCGTATCTACTTCCCTTCTTCAAACACGGATCCAGGTCAAAATCAGCAATCTACACCTGCTTAGAGTCATTCCATTTTAGACTTGACTATCCAAAATCCCTATTATGCTTCCGCATTCTCCCAAACTTTACCTCCTCTTCAAAACAACCATTCTCAGATGACACCCCATCCATAAAATATCCACCATCAACCACTCCATCTCCCAAAAACCAAAGCGAAAATCCAAACCAAAATACTTTCAATCCCCAAACACCCCACCACCGCTTAAAACAAAACAATAATCCCCAGACTTATCTGCAAAACTACCAAACCACCCAGAATGCCCAAAGTCCTTCTGTGGCTCCACCCCTACCGAAAAGAACAACTTTCCAGATTCCTGTCCAGACTGAGCACGATGTGCACGGTTCTGAGCTGGACCATTATGAGGAACATGAAAGAGAGTATAGAGAAAAAGATTAGGCAAATATATATATAAAAGAAGAGATCAGGAAAGCCTTGAAAGAGTTCCAAAGAATCCCCAATGCCGCTGGTCTTAACTATGAGGATTTATGCATCCATCCAAATTTGGACCTCCTAAAAGGGTTCAAAATTCCTATGTTTGATACTTTCAAAGGAGTAGGGAATACTATTGCCCGTCTGAGGTCCTATTGAGACCATCTTATTAGAGTTGGAAGAGAAGAAGCTTTGTTGATATGGCTTTTTAGCCGAAGCTTATGCGTGGAGGCTCTGGAATGGTTCACCTCCCACGATACCAGGCAGTGTCCCATTTGGAATGACATGGCCAAGGAATTTATTTTTCATTTTGCTTAAAACGTGGAAATCATTCCTGATCGATACTCTTTGAAAAAGATAAAGAAAAAATCCACTGAGAGCTATAGAAAGTTCGCCTACAGATGGATAAAAGAAGCCGCAAGAGTAATGTTGCCTATGTCTGAGAAAGAGATAGTTGAAATGTTCGTACGGGTGAAAGAGCCCAAATATTATGATAGGATCATGTTGCTAGTTGGAGCAAAATTTTCTGAGATAGTCAAGATTGGCGAAACTATCGAAGATGTTTGAAAACAGGGAAAAAAGCCCGTGTTACCGCATAGACCGGATCATCGGGATTGTTGAAGAAGAAGAGAGAGGATATTGCTGCTGTCTCTTATGAGGGGAGGAAGATCCCCAGAAGATCATCGTCCTCCCAAGGTCGACCTCGACCTTCCCAGAACTCCTATGAGTCTTGCTACACACAAGCTAGTCATCCAAATAATCCTCTTCCAGTCTACAAAAATGCTACCACCACATATCAAAAAAACTCTCCAAGTTACCACAATCCACCTTCTGTTTACCAAAGTCCTCCTCCACTTTACCAAACTCCATCACTGGTCTACCAAAAATATTGCTCCCAACTGTGCCAATGTGCAGTGGAGCTACAAAGCACCCCCTCCAGTATATCAAGTCCAAGCTCCACTATACGAAAATGACCCCATGAACTACCAAGATCCATCACCGAATTACCAAACAAATTCATATCCCAGAAGCCAAGCTCCCCGTCGAAATACCAAAAGTAATCAACAAGTGCCTCCTACACAACAAGGCAATTATGATCCTTCTCGACCTAGATTCGAGAAGAAGCTCCCCCGGAATTTTACCGTGCTCACTGAAATCTGAATAAAGTTGTATGTGCGACTGGCTGCGGCTGGATATATCCATCCGGTGTGGCCCAAGCCAATGGATACTAGTTCCAAATTCTATAAGCCCAATCAATAGTGTGCATATCACTCCAATAGTGATGGACATGATACCGAGAACTGCATCAAACTCAAGCACAAGATTCAAGATCTGATCGACCAAGATGTGGTCTCTCTTGAAGCAGTCACACCTAATGTCAACACCAACCTTTGTCGAATCATGGAGGCATTAATATCAACATGATAGAGACGGACGATGATTAGTGGGTGACTAAGGTGATTACTCAAGTTATTCATGACGATTTAGAAATGGTCGTGGCCTCATCGTAATAATCACACCCGCAAAGGTTGTTGCCTTGGTGCCATTAGAAACTCTTGTCAGGCTAAAATTTATGATTGGAACTGCTGCCGCTTAGAATTGGCCCTTGGATAAAAGAAGAAGGATCAGAGTAAAAGGCCGATAAGAGAAGGTGAAGCAGAGGAATTCTGGAGAAAGATGCAGCAAAAAAATTATTCTATTGTTAAACATTTGGAGAAGACTCGAGTACAAATTTCTGTGTGGGCCCTATTGATGAGTTCTCAATTGCATAGATAGGCCTTGATGATAATTATATGCCCATCGACACAAGCAGCGATAATGTTGCCGCTATGATCAACCAAGTTATACGAGGGCATCAGATTAGCTTTAGAGATGACGAGTTGCCTTTTGAAGGGATGTCACAAAACAAGGCATTGCATATCAATGTCATATGCCATGAGAAGGTCATAAATTGCGTCTTGGTGGAAAATGGATCTGGTCTAAACATTTGCCCGTTGTCGACATTAAGGTAGTTACATTTTGACTTAGGAAAGCTGGAACAAAACCAAGTCAATGTAAGAGCCTTTGACAGAGTACAGAGAGATACGTTGGGAGCAATGAATCTTATCATTAAAATGGGTCCGATAGAATTTAGCACACTGTTTCAAGTCTTGGATATCGACACTAGCTATAACCTTCTTCTGGGAAGGCCTTTCATCCATATGGCTAGAGTTGTGACTTCTACTCTGCATCAGATAATGAAACTCGTTTGGAAGGACGAAGAGTTAGTTATTCATGGCGAAGGTAGTCATTCAGGCAGACAGACACCCATTATTGATGAAGTTTCGTGAGGTATTGATTTCTACACGGTGGAGGTGGTGAACGCCACCAGTAAGGATTGGGCCCCATATCCTCCTATGTCTGTTGTGTACAAGATGATAGCTACTGTGATGTTGCAGAATGGTTTTGAGCCAAATTTTGAATTAGGAAGAAATTTCCAAGGAATTATTCATCCTATTCCGATCCCCGTTTAAGGAGCCAGATATGGTTTAGGGTACATCGTCACAGATGATGATATAAAGATGAAGAAGAAGAATGATCAAGCATTGGCTAAGCCAGTCCCTCATCTATATCAATCATTTCTAGTTCGGGAGTACGCGGGCATAACGACCTTGGGAAAGGAATCTGTGGGTTTTTCAAAGAGATTGATGCAATCATTGAGGATGAGGTCGAGCTGACAGGATTCCCTCAATGCTGAAACTGGGGAGACGCTATAGAATTGAACCTCCATGCCGATTCTGATTCCCCAAACTCCTTGGTAGAAGGGAATCATTTATGCATATTTAAATCAGTGGTGGTCCAAAGGTTGGCCAGTGTTGTTCCGGTTTCCAAGAAGGATGGGAAGATTAGAATTTATGTTGATTACAGAGATCTCAACAAAGCCAGCCCGAAGGATAATTTTCAATTTCCATACATTCATATTCTGATCGATAACTATGCTAAACACGAATTGATGTCATTCATGGATTCTTACGCAGGTTATCACCAGATTCTTATGGATGAGGAAGATGCAGAAAAGACAGCTTTCATTACGCCTTGGGGCGTACATTATTAAAGGGTGATGTCATTTGGTCTCAAAAATTCAGGTGCTACCTATATGAGGGCTATGATGACCATATTTCATAATATGATTCATAAAGAGATCGAGGTGTATGTAGATGACGTTATAATCAAGTCCCGCAACAGTTCAGACCGCTTGACGCATTTAAAGAAGTTCTTTGATCATTTGCGTCGTTATAACTTGAAGTTAAATCCCACTAAGTGTGCTTTTGGGGTGCTAGCCGGAAAGCTATAGGGGTATCGAGATCAACCCTTCCAAGATCAAGGCGATTCAAGAACTACCTCCTCCTAAGACGAAGAAAGAAGTAATGAGTTTCTTCGGGAGGTTGAACTAAATTAGTCGATTCATAGCTCAATCAATTGTGGTGTGTGAACCTATCTTAAAGATGTTGAAGAAAGATGCTTTGAAAAAATGGACTGAAGAGTGTCAGACTACTTTTGATGCTATCAAGATTTATTTGTCCAATCCACTAGTATTGGTTCCTCCACAAGAAGAGAATCCATTATTACTGTACTTGTCCATCTCAGATAACACATTTGAATGCCTGCTTGGGCAGCATGACGAAACATGGAAGAAGGAGCGATCCATTTATTATATAAGCAAGAAGTTCACGCCATATGAGTCTAATTATAATCTTTTGGAGAGAAAATATTGCGCTTTAACTTGGATCGCTCAGAAGTTGAGACATTATTTGTCTTTCCATACAACATACCTTATTTCGAGGATTGACCCGTTGAAGTATATTTTCCAGAAGGCGACGCCGATCAGAAAGTTAGCTAAGTGGCAAATTTTGCTGAGTAAATTTTATATTGTGTATGCGACTCAGAAAGATATAAAGGCACAGAGCTTGGATGATCATCTCATATAAAATCCTATTGATGAAGGGTATGAATCTCTAAAGACTTATTTTTATGATGAACAAGTATCGTTTATCGGTGAAGATATTTCTGAAATATATCCTTGTAGGAGATTATTCTTTGATGGAGCGGAAAATCACCATGCAAAAGGTATCAGAGCGGTTTTAGTGTCATAATCTGGTCAACACTATCCCATGGCGGCTAAACTTCAATTTAATTACACGAACAACATGGCTGAATATGAAGTTTGTATCCTCAATTTGAAAATGGTCAGTGACATGAATGTCTACGAGCTACTAGTTATTGGAGACTCTGATTTGTTGATTCACTAGGTTCAGGGAGAATGGGCCGTGAAAAACCCGAAGATAACACCTTATGTGCAATATGTACAAAAGTTATGCAAAATATTTAGTAAGATCAAGTTCAAACATACTCCCAGAATACAAAATAAGTTGGCCAATGCTCTTTCCACAATCTATTCAGTGATTAAACATCCAAATACTGATTATATTAATCCTCTGGATATAGAGTTGAAGTAACATCCAGTCCATTGTTCACATGTTTAAGCGGAACCAGACGGGTTTCCTTGGTATTTTTACATAAAGAAGTAATTAGAGACCGGGAGTTATCCTTAAGATGCTACATACGACCAGAGGAAGTCGATACGCTGTATGAATCTCAATTTCTTTCTAAGTGGAGAAATCCTTTATAGGAGGACTCCAGACTTAGGTCTTCTCAAATACGTCGATGTTGTTGAAGCTGCGAAGCTTATTGAACAGATACATGGTAGAGTTTGCGGCACACATATGAATGGAATCACTTTTTCAAGGAAGATCCTGCGAGCTGGCTATTTCTGGATTACTATGGAGAATGATTGTTGTAAGTTTGTGCAAAAATGTCATAAATGTCAAGTGCATGGTGATTTGATCCGAGTCCTGCCTCACGAACTTAATACTATAAGTTGAACTTGGCCGTTTGTAGCTTGGGTCATGGATGTCATCAGTCCAATAGAGCCAGCCACTTCTAATGGACACATATTTATTTTAGTTGCTATTGATTATTTCACCAAGTGGGTAGAAGCAGCTACTTACAAGTTGGTAACCAAGAAAGTTCTAGCAGATTTTATTCGCAACAATCATATATGCAGGTTCGGAGTACCTGAATCCATCATTAGTGATTATGGTGCTAATCTTAAAAGTCACTTGATGAGAGATATATGTGAACAATTTAAGATTACTCAACGAAATCCAACCGCCTATCGTCCTCAAATGAATGGAGCTGTAGAGGCTGTCGATAAGAACATCAAGAAGATTCTGAGGAAAATGATTGACGATCAACGAGTTTGGCATGAGATGCTTCCATACGCTTTGTTAGGTCTGAACGAACATCGACTGGAGCTACTCCATACTGCTAGTATATGGAACAGAAGCAGTCATACCTGCTGAAGTTTAGATATCGTCCTTGAGAATTATCCAAGAACAAGAATTGAGTAACGCTGAGTGGGTCAGCAAACAGATTGACCAATTAACTTTGATTGACGAGAAAAAAATGGTTGTCGTTTGTCATGGTCAACTATATTGAAAGAGAATGATTCGTGCTTTCCACAAGAGAGTAAGCGCCATAATTTTTGAAATCGGTCCGCTAGTATGTAAGCACATTTTTCCTCATCATGATGAGTACAAAGGAAAATTCGCACCGAATTTGAAAGGTACTTACATGGTTCGCAAAGTATTATCTAGAGGTACTTTGGTCCTGTCGGAGATAGATGGCACCGCATGGCCGAAACCACTCAACTCTGATGATGTCAATAGAAACTATGTATAAAACTTAGTTGGTATTTCTGTGATTTCCTTGTATGCATTCTCTTTTTTCTTGTATTTGATTTTATTAAACTTATCCCTCTTGTAATGAACTACGTCTGACCTGAATTCACAAGAATGAGATATGTAGACAGCCTTTGTCGGCCTCGGTCATTGCCATTTATCACTTTTAATTTTTTTATTTGAACTACGTTCGAACTAAATTCTCAAGAATGAGATACGTAGGCGGACTATGTCGTCCTCAGTCGGTTTCTATGTAAATTTCTTATTATTGTTAACCTTTGAGAGGGAGTTATGTTTGACCTAATTTCTGCCTCAACGGAATACATAGGCGCCACAAGGGTTCAGTCATATTTCCCATAAGATTTCTATTCATCTTTACAATAGAAACTGGGATAGAATTTTTGAGAGGGACTCAGAAATTCTCGAGAAGAAGATTTTTACTCAACAAGCCAAGACTAAAGTTAATTTGAGATTTGCAACCGGGACAAATTTTTTGAGAGGATCTCAAAATTCCTTGATTTACTCACCGGAAGTTAAAGATGAACCAAGACAGTTAACTAGGATATAATTTTGAGGATATCCTAAAGATTTCAACAGGGGTTTATCGACAGTCTAGAGCGACTTCGAATACTCCTTAGCAAATAATCAGATAGACCACCAAGCATCAGACTCAAATAAGTTCGCTAAGCCTAACATGAAGTAACACTTGGCAGTGACCTTTCTCAAAATACTACTTCTCGAAAATTTATTTTTCTTAAAGTTTTCCCTTTATGTTTCATTTGTTTTGGAATAAAATATTTTGTCTTAGCTATCAAGGATTGGGAGATCAGAAAATCAACTGGAGATTGTAGGACAACGAGCAAACAACTGAAGAAAACGACACAGATCAGTTTGTTTTAAAACTAACAATTTTTTTGTGGACGCAGATTTATGGTTTTACTGTGAAATCGGCAAATTCCTCCGATCGACGAATATTAAAATTCAAAAGAGGAGAAAGCTCTCCAAAAATTAACAGTCTTCCTGTAGATGCAGGAATTATTTGATATTGCTTTTATCCGAGACTTGGGTAAATATGAAGTCTTTAAGGAAAGTCCAACTAGATTCAAATATGAATCAAGTGAAAATCTCAGGAAAGACAGTTTAAAGTTTTTCGTAAAGGGCTTCATTTGCATCAATTTACCAAAAATGATAGTGTCGCTATCAGAAGGGTCATTTTGTTTCTATTGTCGACTAAGATGGTACACTACCCGATGATTCATTTTATTTGTATTGTCGATTGAGATGATACACTACTCGGATAGGTCATTTTATTTGTATTGTCGATTAAGATGATACGCTACCCCAAGGGGCATTTTATTTGTATTGCCGATTGATAGGATACACTACCTGAAGGGTCATTTAATTTTATTTTCAATTGAGACAATATTATAATCTAGAAGGACTTAAGAAGATAACTATGTTGCTTGATTTTAGCACTATCTTAATTTGGTACCAAGGATGACATCAAGAGAGAGTATTCATGCATCGCAGAAGATCATGAATAGTGAGTTAATATTCATGCATCCCGAGTCAATATTCATGCATTGCGGAAGATCATGCATCACGAGTTAATATTCACATATTGCAGAAACATATTAATGCCCTGCAAAAAATCATACATCACGGAAGATCATGCATCGCTAGTCAATATTCATGCATCACAAGTTAGTATTCGTGCATCGTGGAAGATCATGCATCACGAGTTAATATACACGCATCGTTGAAAGATATTCATGCCCATAAGAAATCACACAACACGGCAAAATATTCATGCCCCGTAGAAATTCATGCATCGCGAGTCAATATTCATGCATTGTGGAAGATCATGCATTGGGAGTTAATATTCACGTATTGCGGGAAGATATTCATACCCCGCAGAAAATCATGCATCGCGACTCAATATTCATGCATCACGGAAGATCATGCATCGCGAGTCAATATTCATGCATCGCGAGTCAATATTCATGCTTTGCGGGAAGATATTCATTCCCCGTAAGAAATCATGCACTTCAAGAGATGAAACCATGCACCTCAAGAGAAATATTACTAGTCAACATCAACTACATCTTTTATTTGGAAAGAGAATCGTCCAAGATGACATCAAGAATATCAACACACTGCATCAACTTTCATTTGTGTTGACATCAAATGAAGAGTGTATCAAAGATTATATTGAAAACATAAGACATAAGCTTTATTTGCTTTACGTCAAACCCAATGGAGTTGACGACAAATATCAAAAGAGAGCAACTAAGTGTCAACACGGTAAAAGACATTACCTCTCATTTCAATTGCATTTTTATGCTAATGAGTTTTATCTCAGTCTTTGTGGAGAGAATCCAAAAGGATGAATCCCCCAAAAAACACAGGTGCGGACGACATCAAAATCGATGCAGCACAATATGGAACTCTTACGACGCGAGCAGAGGAGCGAATTCCACTACAATCAAACCACACCCCTATCAGAAGGCATATGTGTTTTTGTTTGGCTTTTGTTAGTTTCAGTTTCGCATCCAGATTTTTGGTGTCTCCCGGAAGCAAGCTTCCAATATGAGTGAAAATGTGCCAAGAGCTTTGAAATTAAGTCCGTGTAAGTTCTTAATTATGGGTGTGAAGCGCGGCGCATTCATGGATAAGAGATTACAAGCCTCATTTTCATACTCAACTTAATTTGTCACTTGTCCAAAACCAAAGGTTATCTAGCATAATAGATTTCCTTTTCAATAGATTGAGTCGAACGACAAGCAGCCTAATTCCTCGAGTTTAGGGATATCTAGGCGGGCTCACTGTCAAAAACTCGGTTGTATTCCAACATTCACTCTTGAATCCCATTCTCGATCATTTTGACCCCTTCATAATCTGGTGTCGAGATGACTTTCATTTCAAAAATCATGCACTAAATCAAGCGTATTGAACTATAAGTGGCATGAATTCTCATATAGTCTGAGATATGTAGGAAACCCATTTCTGGGGTTCGGCCATAACTCTTAAAGTTTGTACCAAATTCCTTTTCCTAAAAGATGAATATGTGATCGGTCAAAATTGGTTTGGTCAATTTCATTTTCCTCGAATTTCTTGTATCAATCCAAGAAAATGAGGGACAGTTCTTGCAACCCAATGTTGACCCTTCATGATACAAATTAAATAGCAAGCTTCTTAATCTAAACGATTTGAAATATTTAGATTTTATAAAGTTAAGAAATATATATAAAAAATAAAATGGTTTTCAAGTTATTCTAAGCTAATCTCTTACGTCTTATAATATCTAGATAATACATGCATTTTACATAATTAATTATCCTAGTGATATATTTCATGATTACTTGAAAATCCTCTCGGAAGATCTTATTTCGCTTAAGTATTTTATTAATTAACTTAGTTAAATAATGATTTCCGTTATAGGATCAGTTTTTATACTTTAATTCAATTATTTCATTTTTGTATCGAGAAGCTTATTTATTAATTTGTGTTAATCAAATCTTTTTAAATAATAGGGATGAGGATTCCTGGGTCCTTTTGATTTTTCCTCAACCCAATCCAATTCTTTTAATCCCAATATTTGGGCCCAACCCCCTTCTTAATTCCCAGCCAATGTATTTTTCTACCTTATTCCTTCAAATAAACCTAACTATCCTTTTTCTCAACTGACCCATATCAATTGTGACCCGGCCCACGTTTGTTTTCTTCTTCACAAGAAGAAATCCAAAGTATACAACATACACATAGGAATGATAAACCAACCCAACGGCAATAGCGTTGTTTTCCTCACGCGCGGCAGACAACTTCCCAAGGGTTCGGCACGTCCAGGTCCAAGCACACGAGTCGCGTTGCTTTTCCCCCTTTTCTCTCCCCCTATCTGTTCGTACCTCTCCTGGACGAACAACTTTTCTGTATGCGAGCAGTCCAGATGGAGCCATCTCCTTGCTCTATTATCCTTGAGGCGAAATTGGACGGCTCTCATCCTTTTTTTGTTGAGAAGTTGTACAATGTTCGTACTATTGACAGGTTCAACCTTATCTCTTTCGCGGTTTCAAATTCAAAATGGGATGGAGAATCCCAATTTTAGCCCAGTCTTTGGGAAATTCCTCCCGCCTTTTTGCATCCGTGAGCCCTAATTTTGGGGGTATATAACATCTCTTTCATTGTGAAGAAAGGGGGGGGGGGGCTTCTTTTTTTATATTTTCTAGAGAGGTTTCTGGAAACTTTGATGTAAAAAAGAAAAAAAGAAAAGAGAAGAGAAATTTCTTGGGAGAGTTACAATGAATTAAAGGTCCATATATAAAAGTAGTCGAAAAGATTGGGAGAGATTTTCGGTCAAACTCCTATCAAAATTTTGCTCTCTCGTTGGCGACTTGATTTTTTTTTGAGTAGTAGAGGTGGTCATCTTCCTGGTCGGCGAGTTCCCGGAACGCTGCTCCAAAGAAGGTAAACTCCCCTTCTCTTATTTTAACTCGTTTCTTTATCGTTTGGTTTGTTTCCCTCAAGTTAGTTCTGCATGTTGCCTGGCTCGTTGCTGCTGTATTGTATAAGTTCATGTGATGACAAATGGGTTTAACTAAGTCGATTATTGTATTAAATATATCAATTTATCTTCAAAGCATCGAGTTATTTGCCTTTGACATCTTTGAGACTGCAAATAAGTTGTTTGCGTTTGTTTTTATGAGATTCAATCTTTGCTTCTTTCACTATTGAGTTTGTGTATGAGCGATTTGAGTATGTATGCGTGAGCAGTAGCTATATTTGGTTTAATATGCCTCTTTAAAATGTATGAATCACATGAATTTTTTGATTGAGAGCTTTAAGATTTGCTACGATGGTATTCAATTAAGCCTATTTCTCCACTCTTGGTTTATTGATGATTGCTCTTCGATGATAATTCAAGTCGATATGGCAATTTGAATATATCTTAGTCCTATTTTAAAGAAGGTAATTTTTATGTTTATGCGATGGCTGCATCAAACCTCTCTTTGGCTTATTATTGTTAGAACAATTATCTGGAAATATATAAAGTTTGAACGGAGTTATGTAGGAATTCTTTATTTTTTAGTCAATATTCCTAGGTTAGAAGCATGTTCAAAGCCCCCTCCCCCAGAAACAGTCGACCCAATCCAACCCTCTATTTTCTATAGCGTCGCCTTTGTTTTTCCTTCGTTGTCCGTAATCTAGCAGTGACTTGTTGTGGCTAGGTTCAAGTGTATCGTTCAAATTAATTTAAAAATATATGAGTGCTTCAGGTTTTTGTGTCGGCCATAATTTCTATTTGTCCACCATCCTTTGTTTTGGATTGTATAATCTTTCTGAAATATTTGTCACTCGCTTAGTTAGTTTAGTTTTGAGTATTGTCACTTGAATGGAGTCTTTTTTTCGAATTAGTTGGAATTTTTTCTCACATTAAGCTTATATGGGCATGGTTAATCGTTTAACATAGGTATAAAATGTTTTCCATTTTTCATTCATTTTCATGCCTTACTTTGTTTAAAGAGCAATGGGCCATTAATGTGGTTAGTGACGGTTTCTAGGGTTTTTTTCGTAGGATTCATTTCCATCTTGACGTGATTCGGCAATTTGTTTTAATATTAATGTTGGAGTTGCATTGGTTTATTGATGCGGAATTATGCCCGTCAATTTTGTTTTGTACATTTTGTTGCAGCTGATTGCGATATGCCATTAATGTAATAGATGAAGCATAAGATAAGTAATTTGGTATTAAAAGTCGCATATCACATTCTACAACACCCTTTTTTTTTCGCCCCCCTTTTTTTTTTTTTAACTTTTTATGGATTTTACTTACGTCTATTCCTTTTGCATGTAAAATTTGGCATTGAAATCACCATGAACTCCAACTTCCCATCTCTTGGCATTTTCAAGAGTCATTAAGGCCTGAATCCTCTATCGAGTCAACCATCCGCGCATTTGGCGTACAGGTTATTGAATTGGAGGGATTTGAAAAAAATCAAGAAGTTGAAGATGTTGGCTAAAGAGGCCCAAATTTATTTATTTTTAGTTTTGTATTTTTTTTTTCAGGCATAAGCCTTGTAAATTTACTTATTATTATTTTTCTAGAATTTAGGACAGGTACAAAGCGAGTGGGCCTAAAACCCACAAACAAAGGGTCCAAATACTGGTCCAGGCGGACAGAAACTGGATTTGGACCCAACTCTCTCTCTCTCCCTCTCTCATCTGTTTTGTTTATTTATCTTCTTTCATTTGCTGCTAGTTTTAAAGTTAAAAAATTCAAAATCCACACAAATACCTTAAATGTTTTATCAACTTAAAATTAATTTCAAAAGGATTCTAAGATTAATGAGTATACTTGCAAACCAATTCCTACTTAAATAATAAATTAAAATACTTCACTTGTAAATAACTTCTAATAAATTTCATAACAAAAATTAAGTTCAACGATTTTTAGCCAAGCTAAATTAGTTGTCGGATAACCGCAAGTTAGCGAACATATTACGTGCTTTCAAAACCTTCGTAAGACGTTAATAGAAATCCCTGAACCCTCATTTAAGTTTTCAAAAATTGATTTTTATGTTTAAGTCTTTTGAAAACAAAAACTTTCTTGATTTTTCTTTAAAAATTAAGTGGTGAAAAATAAATATCTTTTCAAAAATTTACGTCTTTTGGCCAACATCTTTTATGATGCAGATACATATAACCACGATTAGCATCTAGTGCTTTATTGATCCAGTTGAACTTCAGAGTTCTTGGTGAACCTCCTTACTTTCAAATGATCCCATTTTTATAGTTTTTATTATTCTAGTTCATTAGGATGTCGTGGGTCTTGTCTCGACGTCCATCTCAGTTATTATAGGCTTCATAGGAGTTAGGCATTATTAGTTCATGAGGCTTCTCACTTTCATTTGTTATGTTGATACTTGAGTTGCCACTTTTGCTAGTTGAATGTTTATTTTTAGAACATTCCAAGTTATCTATTGAGCTAAAATTTACTTTTAAAAGTGCTTTTATCATTGATCAATCTTTTGTTAAGAGTTAAGACATACCAAGGTTTCGCTTGTGGCAAAAAAATTCTAGAGTGTCAGTCCAGCCCAGGGTGTAGACTCGGGGAATGGCAAACTTTCTATCGGAGCACAAAGTTTAAGAGCCCTAGGTTGTTGAAGCATACATACGGATCATGAAACATATATAATCTTGTTTATGTAATCTAATTTCATTAATAAATATGATGTATTAAGAAAAATATCATCATCTTAGATATATATGATCATGAGATTAGGTTGAATACTCCATAAAGAAAAATAAAACAAGATTCAATTAATCTTGCCTACATAGAAGTCCAAAGTTTTGGTACAATCAATATCATATCTTCCTTACATATTGGGGGTTGATTGTTGACCATTGATAGTTCTAACATACAAGCTCATATGAAAATAACATAATATAATAAATCGCTTGAAAAATAAGAATAATTTATTGAAATATCAATCTCATATTTATTAGCTACTATTTATCTTCAGAAAGATAAATCAATTTTTAACAATTTCATAAAGTAGCTATTTCTTAATGAGGGCTTCAGCAGCTTTTGACATTATTAGTAGATCGAATTGTTTCCTACTTCTATCTAACATATCAGGTGTCGTCTTGCTACCAAGTGCATTTTGACAATCACTAACAAATCTGGGACACTTTGAAAGGTCATTTTCCAAGACAACATAATTCTTGTTAGCTAATGATTGAGCAGCATCTTTGAGAATTGTTATCATCAATCCATAACCAACGTCACAAATAGCATACAAGTCTTTCGTCTCTTTGTCTTTTGCGGCTGCTTTAGCTGCCACTATGAAAGCATGGTTGTTTTCAGCATTTTGTAATGATTGTGCAATAGTAGCTCATGTTACTTCTTCAGGGACATATGGATGGGCTAAAATTTTTCTAAAAGTGTTTAAGCAAAACGGAGGATCTTGTACTTGTCTACATATACCTGCTATTAATGCCTCATCAGCTCTTGTGTCAGATAAAGAGATTTGAAAGTTGAAAATGTTTGCGACAAGTACTATAGGAAGAAAAGATGAAGTAAAAAGAGAGGCCATTTTAATTTCTTCAGTAATTGTTACTCTTATTTTTGAAGTGAATGCAAGTTAATATATACCTATATATAGGAATGACATTGAAGAAAAACAGGAATAAACATAAATTTTCTTACCTTATTATCTATCTGAAGTATCTTTGACATAAATAGAAATAACATTAAGTTATTTCCTTCGTCAGCTTCCAATCATATTTATAAATTTTATATATTTCTTCTTAAATAATTAAGTTATTTCCTCATATTTTACATTCCCAAATCACCCATTTACCTTATGTGTAGTCAACATTGAAACAAATTTAGTAAAATCATGATAATTATTTACAAAAGTACTTTAAGTTTTTTCTTCAAAAAATATTTTTATCTTAGTCATATTCTATTTTAATTTGGTTATATCACTTCATAGTTGTATAAAAATAATAATAGTCAAACTTCAGTGTAAACATGAAATTTGACCAAATATATAAGTCATTGGTATCATATATCATATATTAATCTAGTCAAAGGGACACATGGAAGTTGGGCAATTCTCAAGAGAATACAATTTCTTTTATTTATTGCTATTGTTTTAGCTGATTTTTTGAAGTGGGCTCAAGCGATTTGGGCTAACTCACAATTTATATTTCATGTATTACTTTCATAAAATGTGATCTTATTTGTCTTTGATTTAAAAGAAAAAAAACAATCCTTAGACACTCACTATATGTGTCCCTTCAAGGAAATGATTTTCCAAGGGTTGAGTCTTGAGAGTTTTTTAATATACAGTAACAGTAAATAAACATTGAACTATTTTTTTTAATTCTAGTATATGATAATTATAAGGCGTATGAGTTTTCTATCTTAACTTAACTATAATCAAATATTTATCACACCTCAATTATCGTTGTTCACTTTCTGTACTTAACAACATTTTATATTGGAAAAATGAGCAACTAATATGTGAGATGTGTTACTATAAACATTTTATATCAAATGATTGGTGAATGTAATTATTTTGATTGACCAGTAAAATATGTAACTTGCTTTTATTATATTAATTTTTAAATTAGGTTTTTTTCTAGGAGGCATGTTTAAATGAAGAAATATCAAATTTAATTGGAGTAATTTTGATGCCTTCAAACAATCTGTATTTAACAATATTATTCATTAAAAATGACTTATTTTCAATTTGAGAAAAACTATCATTTTTACAGTTATTTCTTATAACTCATTGAATTAATTTTATTTTCGTAATCATAGTACAACAATAATAAAATATCAAAAGAAATTGTATAAGGGCAGTTGCAAAAAGATATATACATTAGCTTTATCCCTACTTCGGGTGTTAAAAATTATATTTTAAATAGACCCTCAATTTAATTTCAATAAACATTGTAGTAACATCAATTCAAATTTTATCTAGCAACAATACAATTCTAAAAAATATGTAAAATAATGTTTTAGGGGTTAAATATGACAATTTAGCCTGTTACAATTGACTAACAATGTTCTATTTATCTAATGAGATAATTCAGTGTCTGAAGAGCATGACTTTATGAGTCAAATGTCAAAGTTTATTGATTTTATTGATACAAAATAAAATTTAATGACTTCACGCGATAAATTTTCATAGTTGTAACAATATGTTAGGTCATTTCAACACTAGTCCTCTTTCTTCCAAAAAAGAACCTTTCCCTAAATTTTAAGTAGAAATTTTAAACTATCTGTTTAATTACGATCTGGTAATTGATGGTTATTTTAAATAGTTAATTGTTGGACAATAATGGGTCATGTCTAAAAGTAATTAATATTCTATACCACTTGACTCATATATATTAAATAAGTTAGTGGGACTTTTCACTTTTAATACACAATTAGTCTACAAAAAAAAAAGACAGAAACTTACTGTCACTCCCCGAAACTAGACCCTATTAACACCCCGGTATTTGAAGAACTAGAATTAAAAAGAACTATTTTTTGTAGGAGTAAATTTGAATATTGTGGCAACTTAGGCTGAGTATTAGTTTTAGCAAAATTCAAACTACCATAACATTGGGTAGATGATGAGTTAGGGTACCTTCAAGATATCAAATGAAAGGACTTGGAATCCTATTTACAAAGCCATAAAGTTTGATAATCTTCGAGCTCGTATGGTGGGCATATGATTGTTTGAAGTCGGGCTATCCGTTTAAGTAAAGTTACCCATATATAAGAGAAGTATTTCAGTCTTCTCCTTACCCTATCAGACTTAATTTATTTTTAGTGATTAATTACGTATACAAACTTATTTGGCTCGGTTTACACAATTACAATTCTCACTAGGGTTTTTGAAAAAGAAATCAAGAAGAGAGAAGAGGAGAAAGGTCAAGATATGTCAAGTTCTTGAGATTCTGGTTGCAGATTTTTCTAAGGGTTGATCCCTTAAGAGATTTGAGAGTTCACATAGCGTTGGGTTGGTTCACCCACTTGTCAACCATGATAATTTTGCGTAAATTCATCCCAAAAAATGAAAGTTTGATGTTCATGATCTGTGTTCGTGAATTTTCTTTTTGTTCAAGAAGAAATATGAGATTGATGAGTTTCTTTTGATAATCGTTTTGACTTTATGAGTTGTTTTGTGTAGATTCTTGTGTACATGTATTGGGTGATTAAATTTAAAGAGAAATTGAGAAAATAATTGAATTTTGACAAACTAAGGTTAGAAAACGAGTTGAAAGTTCGTTGGGATCACCTTGGTATGGCTGGCATGGCGCGCCATAGATCCGTCAGAGGGTGTGTGGCGGCATTCCAGCAGTGTTCTAGTTTGGAGTCTCCTGGCTTTATGGGCTAGCGCCACGCGCCAGCAATACGCCAGGGTCGCCTACACTGACCCGTTTGTCGTCATTTAGCCTGTCTAAGTCCTTAGTGTTCTATCACTTTGTATAAATTATAAATACTCAAAATGACATCTAAAAATCTATTAATCATCCACAAATATGAACCATAATCTTAAATTTATTAATCAAAATTCAAGTAAAGTTAATAGCCAAATTCAGAGAGTTCTTAGAGTCTTTTCATAAGTCTATACATATGCTTTAAACATGTTTTAAGACTTAAGCATTGAGTGCAGTAACAGTAAGAGTACGAGTGAAGTTATTTTTCTAAAAAAGATTATATGGGAACTAAGTATTCTGAATGTGTAAAAATTTTCATATTTAAACAAAATAGAAAACACCAATTTCCAAGAGGGCTTTTGAACCAATTTTTGAGTAAGAATAAAGAATTATGTTTTTAAACATATTATCTACTTAGATTATGGGAGTAGTATTGAGCACCGAGATGGATCGAGTTGGAGTTCAGATAATTCAGAGTCTCCTTAAATCGTGTAGCCAATAATGGTAAAAAAGGGTCATACTTTTTAGATAATTCCTTAAATCATTTATCATAGATTGGTAAAAACACTTACTAGAAGGTTTTATAACCCGACAAAGTATAGAAAGACCCTTACAACATGAGTCAAGATGATGTATCATCACATAGCACATAGTGATGGTTGTCGAGTAGAGATTCTTGCGCAGAGTTACTAGTATTTTCATATAAAAACTAAGTTATAGTTGAATTTTTTAATACACATACTTGTTATCTACATGTTCTAAATATTGTCTTTTTATTTCATTAATATTACTGCTTTGCATTGAAATTAGTTGGGTTGAGACGAGGTAAGTTACTGCAGTTCCCTTTCAAGCTTATGTCATTTTAAAGAATTCCCCTCACATGCTCGTATATTCAATGTACTGACTTCATTTGGTCAACATCTTTTATGATGCAGATACATGTAACCACGATTAGCATCTAGTGCTTTGTTGATACAGTCGAACTTCAGAGATCTTGGTGAGCCTCTTTACTTTAAAATGATCCCATTTTTATAGTTTTTATTATTCTATTTCATTAGGATGTCGTGGGTCTTGTCTCTGTTGGAAAATAGCATATACAGCGGAAGCATTCCAGAATCATACATCTTGCATGAATATAAATAACAATCACAAATAGTTATCACATACAAAGTATGCTGAAAATTAACTCAGGATTACCTCTTGAAGCGTGTGCAGATATCTTGAAGTAAATCCAACTCCAGTTCTATAGTCTTCTACAGTGATCCCAATCAACAACTGAACTCTCTCAATACTTGGGTGGGCAAGTATTGTATATAGAATACTTGATCAAATCTAGGTTAGAAGAATCCCTATTTATAAAGATGTCTTCCTAGTCCAAAGAGGAGAAGAAAAGAAAATCCTTTTTCTTTTTGGACTTGAAACACATGTTTCTTTCAAAGAAAAAGAAGGCTACTTTTCCATCTTCTAGTAGAAAATAGGATTCTGAGTTCTAGTTAAATTGGGCACTGGAGGGACCACAGAATTTATTACTGAGGCTTCCTATTATGGAAATAATTCTAAATAATTAATTTGAATTATTCTTACCATAATAAATTACAAATCATTCCACTAAAAATTCGTAATTGAACTCCTCTATTTATTTCGAAATTCACCACTAAACACTTAATTGATTCCCCATGTTAAGATTACCGATACTAATCAATAAATTAAATTACTGACGAATTTAATTCAATGATTAACTTCTTTTAGAGCAATACTTAACTTATTTCATGTGCCAGATTCATAAATCTACCGGCCGGATTTACACATGAAAACTTACAAGCTTCTCATAAAAGTTGTATCATCAATCTCTATACTGAGACATGGATTCCATCAACTAACTAATTATTTCACCAATATATATTATTATCATCCAATCTACCAGGCATATTGACCCATCTCAGAATCTCACCTTTTAATAAATCAAAATGATAAATAATATATACAGATCATAATCGTTATATCAAGATTAAGAATATAAGTACATTTAATAGTTTAGAGAATATGTTTTTATCAGTCAGTATAAAACAACTATCTCTGCTTGGTCCCGTTCAATACATACCAAATGTACTAGCACGAGAAGTTAGAACTATGCCATTCTCATAATCAAGATAAATTACATTTAATCCCGTGCTACAATCTTTCTGATTATTTTGTCCAAATTTTCATCTATGATTGTGAACTATAAATTTTAACTTATAAGAACTGATGATTTAATCTTCTGTGTATAATCTTAAACTCTATACACTAAATCATCTACTATATAAGTTAAGGACACATATATGACAATTGATCTATTTAATGTAATACTTTATTGAATTGAATAAATAAATAAACAATTGCTCAATAGTAATACTATATCAAAACGCATGGTTAATAGTATATCCTAACAATCTCCCACTTAGACTCATAACCATGCACCTACAACTCTAACACCCATTCCTTCAACATGTCTATCAAAAGACTTTTGCGGTAAAGCTTTTGTGAAAGGGTCTGCAAGGTTGTTCTCTGATGTAATCTTCGCCACCATCACATCCCCTCTATGTACTATGTCTCGAATCAAATGGTATTTTTGCTCAATGTGTTTTGCCTTCTTATGACTTCGTGGTTCCTTTGAATTTGCAACCGCTCCACTATTATCACAAAACATTGTAAGTGACATTTCTATTGCAGGAACGACCGCCAAGTCTTTCAGAAAGTTTCTGAGCCACACTGCCTCCTTAGCTGCTTCAGAAGCTGCTACATATTCGGCTTCCATGGTAGAATCAGCAACACAGGTTTGCTTGATGCTTCTCCAAACAATGGCTCCACCTCCCAAAGTAAACACATTTCCTGAGGTCGACTTTCTAGAGTCCATATCAGACTGGAAATCTGAGTCTGTGTACCCTATGGGCACCAACTCATCCGAATGATAGACTAGCATGCAATCCCTAGTCCTTTTCAGGTACTTGATTATATGCTTAACTGCTGTCCAATGTTCTCGTCCAGGATTAGACTGATATCTGCTAACCATGCCTACGGCAAAACAAATGTCAGGTCTAGTGCATAACATGGCATACATGAGACTTCCTACCGCTGATGCATAAGGAACTGTCTTCATGCTTTCTGTTTCCTCATCTGTCTTAGGACATTGATCCTTAGATAAAGAAATTCCATGTCTAAAAGGAAGAAAACCTTTCTTGGAATCGTGCATGCTAAACCTGGTAAGAATTGTATCAATATAAAGAGCTTGAGATAAACCTAACATCCTTTTCTTGCGATCACGTAGAACCTTGATCCCAAGGATGTGAGCAGCTTCTCCCAAATCCTTCATATCAAAGTTTGTGGACAACCATTTCTTAAGTGAATTCATCAAGCCCACATTATTTCCTATGAGCAAGATATCATCTACATATAATACCAAAAACACCACTTTATCCCCATTCCACTTTTTGTACACACAAGACTCATCAAGACATTGCTCAAAACCAAAAGACTTGACTGCAGTGTCGAAGCAAGTGTTCCATGCCCTAGAAGCTTGCTTTAATCCATAAATAGATCTTTTAAGCTTGCACAACATGTGTTCTTTTCCTTTTTCTATGAAACCATCTGGTTGTCGCATAAATATGCTTTCATCAAGACTTCCATTAAGGAAAGCTGTCTTGACATCCATTTGCCAAATCTCATAATCATAATGAGCAGCAATGGATAAGAGAATTCTAATAGACTTAAGCATGACTACTGGCGAAAAAGTTTCCTCATAGTCGATCCCTTCTTTCTGAGTAAACCCTTTTGCAACAAGTCTAGCTTTGTAAGTTTGCACTTGTCCATCTACTCCTCTCTTTTTCTTATATATCCACTTGCATCCAATGGGTTTGACTCCATCTACAGGTGTTTCTACAAGATCCCAGACTTTGTTAGAGTACATAGACTCCATTTCTGATTTCATAGCAACAATCCATTTTTCTGCATCTTTATCTTGTAGTGCTTCGTCGTAATTCACAGGTTCAGTATTTGACTCTTCAGGGATTCTGTCAAAAGACTCTCCCAAGAGTGCATACCGAAGAGGTTTTCTTATCACTCTCCCACTACGACGAGACACTACAGTTGCAGGGGTAGGTTCAGAGAGATTTGCATTATTATGATCTTGTGGTGGAACCACATCATTTTTAGGATCTTGAGTTTCCATGTTATCTTCAGTATCTTGCGGTGCAGAGATATCAACAACTTCTTCCTCTAATGCAATCTGCTCACTATTACTCCCACTACCTTGATGCAATGAATTTTCAAGATCTTGTACTTGCAGAATTTTATGTTTGTTAACATCTCTCCCACTATTATAATGCAATGGTATGTTAACTCTAACATGTGGGGTTTGAATTTGGTTTTTATTATTTTCAGTAGATTGATTTGTTTTCTCTTTGCTCAATTCCTGTAAAACTAGTTTACTTCTAGGAATATGGTTTGTTAAAAAATCCGTTTCCAGAAACTTGGCATTGGTAGACACAATGACCTTCTTTTCTTTAGGATTATAAAACATACCACCTTTCGTTCCTTTAAGGTATCCAATAAAAACACATACTTCTGTTTTAGGTTCCAATTTTTCTGCCTTCCCTTTTTATACATGTGCTGGACATCCCCAAACCCGAATATGTTTCAAACTAGGTTTGTACCCAGTCCACAGTTCAATGGGTGTCAAAGGAACAGATTTAGAAGGAACTAAGTTCAGAATGTAATTTGCAGTTTCTATGGCATATCCCCAAAACGAATGCGGCAAATCAGAGTAACTCATCATTGATCTAACCATTTCTAAAAGAGTTCTATTTTTTCTTTCTCCTACACCATTTTGTTGTGGCGTTCTAGGTGCAGACATTTGAGATGTAATTCCTTGTTCTGATAAGTAACTAATAAAATAATTAGATAGGTATTCGCCACCACGATCAGATCGCAATGACTTGATATATATTCCATGTCGTTTCTCTGTTTCAGCCTTAAACTCTTTGAATTTCTCAAAGCATTCAGACTTACGACGCAACAAATATATATATCCATATTTTGAGTAGTCATCAATGAAGGTCACGAAGTACTCATACCCACCTCTTGCTTGAATGTTCATTGGGCCACACAAATCAGAATGAATTAACTCTAGTTTATCATTGACTCTATTTCCTTTTGAGGGAAAAGGTCTCTTAGTCATTTTTCCTTCTAAACAAGATTCACATGTTGGTAGTGCCTCCACTTTTAATGAACCTAAAGGTCCATCTCGAACCAACCTTGAAATCCTATCTAGATTTATATGACATAGACGCAAGTGCCATAGATAAGTCTCATTAAAATCAGAAAAACATTTTCTTTTACTTGAAAGGTTAACATTATTCAATTCTACGATTTGTTGCAGTTCTGGAGAGACATTAATAATAAAAAGACCATCAATCAATGTACCAGTAGAGACAAGATGTTTATTATAACTAATAACACAACCGTTATCAGAAAAACTAATATCATAACCATCTCTCAAAACTTTAGAAACTGAAATCAAACTTCTTCTAACAGCAGGTGCATATAGAACGTCTTTTAAAATTAAAACTCTACCACTATCAAACAAAAAAGTAATATTTCCTAATGCTAAAACTGGAGCTGCAGAGCCATCTGCTTGAAAAACGCTAACTTCACCTCTAGTCAACTTGCGCGATTCTTGAAACCCCTGCATAGTAGTGCAGATATGATCAGTGGCTCCTGAATCTACACACAATGAAGTGCTAGAAACAGCCGCTAAAAATGTTTCAACGACAAGTGAAAGTGAGTTACCTGGTTTGTTTTTCTTCTTGGCTAAGAAAATTGGACAATGTGCCTTCCAATGACCTGACATCTTGCAATGAAAACACTTACCCTTAGACTTTTTCACTCCCCTAGTTGGAGGTGCAGTTGCCTTAGCTTTGTGAGAGTTTTTCTTCCTCTGTCCACCTTGCGGTTTAGATGTAGAACCTTTCTCGACATTAAGTGCCATTGATGGTGCATGTTTTTTGACAAGGGTCTCTGCCGCCTGTAGCTCATTCAACAATTGTGCCAAAGATAGACTCATCTTATTCATATTATAATTTAGGCAAAAATTGTTGAAAACTATCAGGCAGAGACTGCAATATCATCTCAACTTGGGAGTCATTGTCAATTTCAGCCCCCAAAACCTCTAGTTCATTCAGAAGACCTATCATCTTCAGAACATGGTCTCTTACAGGAGTGCCTTCAACCATCTTAGTATTCATGAGAGTTCTCATGGCAGTTTGCTTGGCTGATCGACCCTGGTCTCCAAACATTTGTTTGAGATTCTCCAGAATTTCAAAAGCAGACAACATAGCTTGATGTTGATGTTGCAAAATATTTGACATTGAAGCCATAATGTAACATCGCGCCATCTCATCAGCTTTGCGCCATTTCTGATAAGCTAACTTATCCTCATCACTAGACTGATCATTTGGTTTCAATGGACATTCCTCATGAAGCACAAACTTATATTCTTCAGCAGTTAACACAATGTCAAGATTTCTCCTCCAGTCAACATAGTTAGAACCCTCTAGTTTGTTTTGACCCAAAATAGTACTAATGGGATTAAAAGGAGACATTTTGAATCTGAGATTGAAGAAATAGTTACAATAGATCAATAACATAGTCATATAACATTGAATATTTACATTCAAACTCACGATATACATATACATTCATGAATCTTAAATAGCCAATCGTTGGGATTGGAGAACTATTCATACAATATACATATATAATGACCGATTATTCATTCCATAAACTTATACAGACCTAACTCAGTTGGAGAGTCTACTGTTAATTTAAGTCAAGTGATAATCCTCTAGTTGCATTGATCCAATCATATATTACTCAGTTTAGGAGAGTTAATACAAATTATCAAACTAGCGATTAAATACGTAATGACTTGTATTAAATTCATCCGATGGGGAGGAAGGTCTAAGCCAACACATAAACTTAATACTTCATTACTATTTAATCTCTTGATAATTTAAAAAAATATACTCATCACCTTTTTCTTTTTTCTTTTTTTTCTTTTTTCTTTTTATACAAAAAATTCCAGAAAAATTAAAACATAAACATCACTAGTTCAATTTATTCAACGAGCCATTTAATTCATACAGCATAAACAATATCCTCTATCATGGTACACCAAAATATCTTACACATATGAACAATTACATGCATATGAGTACTATAGTTTACTGTAAAAAAAAATTGTGGCCTTATAGAAATAGTATCAACATGCATTACTAAAAGAAATCATGCATTGGTCCCACTACCAACTTTTACTATTCTATCTTTTGTTAATAAAAAAAATCCAGCAATAACATAATGAGAACAAATTCCAGCAACACTTAAAAATTCATCTCATAAAAAAGCCTTCTCCTCTTTTCTACCAAATCACGTTAGCTAAATTTTAATTTTTTTTTCAGCCAACACTTCAGCAACCAACCAGCCCATTTAATGAGGAAAAAAAATTCTGATCCATTCACAAAAGTGACGCCACAACAAAAGAAAAAACAAATGACATGTGCATGCTGCCATTAAATTTCTTTCCAAAATTCTTCATCATATGGTACGAAAAATTTTGCATGATCTCGTGAAAAGTACTTATCATAATTTAGTGATTAATTTTCATAAACAACTATATATTATTGTATGCATTAATAAAAAACAAACAAATTCAAGTTTCTATCTGTTTTGTCCTTTTCGTGATAAAACAAAATTCACAATCACGAATCATACATACAATTTCACATACATATTTTTGGTTATCTATAAAGATGCAAGTATGGCTCTTGAAGCCAATTGTTGGAAAATAGCATATACAGCGGAAGCATTCCAGAATCATACATCTAGCATGAATATAAATAACAATCACAAATAGTTATCACATACAAAGTATGCTGAAAATTAACTCAGGATTACCTCTTGAAGCGTGTGCAGATATCTTGAAGTAAATCCAACTCCAGTTCTATAGTCTTCTACAGTGATCTCAATCAACAACCGAACTCTCTCAATACTTGGGTGGGCAAGTATTGTATATAGAATACTTGATCAAATCTAGGTTAGAAGAATCCCTATTTATAGAGATGTCTTCCTAGTCCAAAGAGGAGAAGAAAAGCAAATCCTTTTTCTTTTTGGACTTGAAACACACGTTTCTTTCAAAGAAAAAGAAGGCTACTTTTCCATCTTCTACTAGAAAATAGGATTCTGAGTTCTAGTTAAATTGGGCACTGTAGGACCACATAATTTATTACTGAGGCTTCCTATTATGGAAATAATTCTAAATAATTAATTTGAATTATTCTTACCATAATAAATTACAAATCATTCCACTAAAAATTAGTAATTGAACTCCTCTATTTATTTCGAAATTCACCACTAAACACTTAATTGATTCCCCATGTTAAGATTACCGATACTAATCAATAAATTAAATTACTGACGAATTTAATTCAATGATTAACTTCTTTTAGAGCAATACTTAACTTATTTCATGTGCCAGATTCATAAATCTACCGGCCGGATTTACACATGAAAACTTACAAGCTTCTCATAAAAGTTGTATCATCAATCTCTATACTAAGACATGGATTCCATCAACTAACTAATTATTTCACCAATATATATTATTATCATCCAATCTACCAGACATATTGACCCATCTCAGAATCTCACCTTTTAATAAATCAAAATGATAAATAATATATACAGATCATAATAGTTATATCAAGATTAAGAATATAAGTACATTTAATAGTTTAGAGAATATGTTTTTATCAGTCAGTCTAAAACAACTATCTCTGCTTGGTCCCGTTCAATACATACCAAATGCACTAGCACGAGAAGTTAGAACTATGCCATTCTCATAATCAAGATAAATTACATTTAATCTCGTGCTACAATCTTTCTGATGATTTTGTCCAAATTTCCATCTATGATTGTGAACTATAAATTTTAACTTATAAGAACTGATGATTTAATCTTCTGTGTATAAGCTTAAACTCTATACACCAAATCATCTACTATATAAGTTAAGGACACATATATGACAATTGATCTATTTAATGTAACACTTTATTGAATTGAATAAATAAATAAACAATTGTTCAATATTAATACTATATCAAAACGCATGGTTAATAGTATATCCTAACACCATTGTCGTGATGCATGTACAAGGACTTTATAAGTCTACATACTCGACCCTCATTTTTGTTCTTTCTTGCAAAACCATCAGGAATAGTCATGTATACTTCTTCAAACAAATTTCCTTGCAAGAATGCATTGTAAACATTCATTTGACACACAGCTTTGATATTTTGAAGACAGTCCAAAATAGTCTATGTTAGCACCAAGTGGATACAACAAAGTGCTAAAACCTGCCTCGAATACATAGTCCTTGTGCCAAATGGGTGGTCTGCATCCTCTTACTGATTTACTGACTACCATCATGTGTGCTGTTCGAATACGAAAATTGTACTATGAAAATATAAAGTTATTCAAAATTTTCATATTAATTTTGTAAGTAGAATTCTGAAATATTTTTTTTATTGAAATAAATTTATATGGCAATAATTTCTTAAATTTAGTGAACTTGAAATCATTTACCAACGTAATTAATACATACTAATATTGTGCTTGTTTGGATTTTTTTTTCTCATGAATTTATTTGATTTGTATTTGAAAAAAAATGAGATAATAAGGCCACCGGAATAATGACAAAATTATAAATAGTAATGCCGGTGACCCCACCTCTTCGGTCACCTCTTCTATTTCTAGCTATACTGTTATACTCATAAAGATTTTCCGCTAACCAAGTTTTAAGTGATGAAATTTTAGAGGAAATTATAAAATAACTAAAATACTGAATAAATTGAATGAAAGGGTTAAGATTGAATATTTTTTCAATTTTAACATATAGAAATTATTTTGTAAATCTAATGAGATTTCTCACAAACCCGTGCGAAGCGCAATCATTTTCAAATAGATATAAATCAGGTAAATATCTTTTTAAAAAATAATAACAAATAAATAAAGAAGAAAAAGATCAGTCAAAATATTTCTTTTTTTATTTCAGTGTAAGAACTTGTTTAATCTGAAAAGAATAACAACATAAACCAATAAAAAAAAGGGATAACTTTAAAAATCTCCCTTAAAGTTTCGCTCTAAAACACTCACATCTCCTGTGATTTACGATATTACATGTACCTCCCTTATTTTTATTTTTTGGTAACAATTCTTTAAATATATTTAAAATACTTACAAATTCATTATGATTTGACAATTTTAACTTCTATATATTAATTTCTTCATATTAGTAAATATTATATAAATATAAAATAACTCATTTAACAAATACTTTAAAAATAAATCAACACACACAAAATATGCACATTATACAAAACTTCTTCGTAGGCAACCGATGGTAGCATATAAAATGTTATTATTAATTCCAACATTGGGCTCTTCATTTATACTAAGAGATAACTTACGTGCAATTATAATGCCATTCAGCAGCACTCTCATAAATGTGGGGAGGGTGTAATTAAAATATTTAAGGGAATTAAGATAGGGACTATTCTAATACATATCAAATTAATTTTTAAATGAGAAAAAAAAAATGCTCTCTTAATAGGATGTTACGTCGCTTTGATATATTAATCATATCCAAAATAGAGAGGAATGAAAATAATAACAATTTTTTAGAAAAAATATATAACCAATTTATTAAAAGGGTAAAAAGGTCTAGTAACTGTCTACGGATATTTTCCTCTTTCAACTTTTGATTTATTATCTTTTTACATTTCGAGTGTGTTTGCCTGTTTGGTATGAAGAAAAATATTTTTTGGACAATATTTTTCGATTTTTCCATGTTTGATTGAGATAAAAGTTTTGGAAAATGTTTTCCAAATCAATTCATTTTTCTTAAAATTAAGGAAAATGACTTCCTTCAAAAATTAAAGAAAACATTTTCCAAAACTCTCCTCCAATTTCAAATTATATTTTTTCTAGGAAAAACATCAATTTTAAAAAAATATTTTCAAATTTTCAAATTTCTATTTTTTCACTCAATCCCCGACCTCCCCACCCACCCACCAGCCAGCCCCCCCCCCCAAAAAAAAAATTAATTTTGCTTTATTAAAATATTTTTAACTTCAAATTTTTATTTTTAAACTCCTATCCCCCCCCTTCAGCCCCCCACCCACCCCAACACCCAAAAAATTAATTTTGTTTTTTTAAAAATACTATCAACTTCAAATTTTTATTTTTTCACTTCTACACCCCCCCCCCCAAACCACCACCACCATCCCAAAAAAATAATAATTTTGCTTTTAAAAATATTTTCAATTTCATAAATTATTTTTTACTCTATTAAAAATAAAAGATGTCTCTCAAAAACATTTTTATTCATAAACCAAACACAAAATCATTTCCAAAAAATATTTTCCACTCACCAACCAAACATGAGAAAATAAGTCCAAAATCTACTTGTTCTCCAGGAAATCATTTTCTAAAAAATCATTTTCCATGAAAAATATTTTCCTCCATACCAAACACACCCTTAATATTTAATATAATAACATAACATTACTATTTAATATTAAGTTAATTAAATATTTTAAATTTTTTAATTTAGTATATGGTAAAATGACAATCCAACTTTTGCATTTATTAGAAATGAAAATAAAAAATTTTTTTGATACCTTTGCAAACCTCCGCCTAAATTTTAAAGGGACTTTCTTTTGTAAGTGAGAAAATTACTTTGTAATGGCTAAGGTGCAGTAGTAAATAAAATTTATATAACTTCTCTAAAAAAATGAAAAATCCATTTCTCAATTATCCGTTTAATGTATGTATACATTGGTTTATTGTTTAACTAGAGAATTTGATCGCGCTTTGTGCAATTATAAAAAATATGAGTAAATTTATTTTAAAATCAATTACGATATATGAAAACGATTCAAAACGAGTCGTGAGTGACACCCACACTTAACCTCCTAAGTGTGCGAACCAAGGAATTCAAACTCCAATGCATGCCAATAATTCAATTACAAATAACAAGAAAAATAATAATGCCGAAGCTCAAAAATTTACTAAATATATTTTCCAAAATCTGAAAGTCATCACAACAAGGACATCTATTCTCCAATTACTAAGTCTAAGAGTATCAAAGACACCAAGAGAAATGAAATGAAGTAATTCGTGTCTGGAAACTAAGGACATCAGGTAATGACTGAGAGAATCGAACCCAAGCTCGAATGAATAGCTCACCCTTGAACCTGATATGCTGAGACTTGATAGAGCTGAGGGCGATTCAAATTCGTCGGTACACTTGCTGCACTCCATATAAAGAAAACAAAGAAAATATACAAGTAGGACTTAGTACGAGGCAACATGTACTGAGTAAGTATCATCGGCCAACCAAAAATAGTAACTAATATACAAGGCCTAATAGTATAGAATCAATTATAGTACTTAATAGATGATAATCAACAAACAACATGAACAAGTGACAACTGAATCAAGTATGTAATCAATCACAATATCAAGCACACACGAGGACTCATTCCTCCACACCACGTTCGTTGGGAAATGAGTTCTTTGAGATTGAGTACATTAAATTAATTCACTATCCTTTTCCTTTAATGTTACTGTGTCGGAACGTGACACTCTGATTCAATTATACTGTGTCGGAACTTGACACTCCGATCCAATTATACCGTGTCGGAATGTGACATTCCGATTCAGTAATATCTTTAATTTATCATTTATTATCACCACTTTCAATTCATTGTTAATATTTCATCAAGACTTCTTTATTCAAGGCATCACTTCAATAAAGAGGATTCAAGAATATAAATTCCACTGTCTTAGGATTTCAGACCAATCACAAAACACACAACCAAGCCACCAATCACACAATCAAGTACATAGAGAACTTCACAATATCATTCAATACAAATCATCACTATTAAGAGTTTACTATCAAATAGCGTAAACCATAACCTACCTCAACCGAAGAATCGAAGTCAGCCAACTACTTCTCCAATGCTTTTCCTTTCCTCAATGCTTCCGAACCTTTCCAATCTATCAAGTGTATATGCATAATTTGTAAGTTGACAATCGTATAAACACTCATATTATCACTTTGATAAAATTGATAACTATTATTGTATGTAAACTAGCCTTAGACCCAAAACTCACCTAATTCTATAATTAATTTTCTTAAGTTCAAACCTAAGGATACGTATTAATTCCTCCCATATGAATAACCTTAATGATATTAAATTAATATAATACACCTTATATTTAATTACTTATCTCAGTATATCGAAATATAACTTATAATACGAGATCACAATATTGACATTAAACGATTGAAGCCCGTGATTACTAAACCAGTGGCAGCTAACCCTACACCATACTCCAATCACAATCTTTACATACTAAATATATTTGCCATTAATTATACCAATATGCAAACCCACATAAATGAAGCAACTATATCATATTACCGTAAATTTAATTACATTTATTAATCAAGTTAGGATAATTATATATGTCAAAATAAGAAATATTCGAATAAGATATGAATGAACCAGTACATTATTATTTTCTCTTGTTGCATGCATAGGTAAGCATAATTGCCTCAATCAATTGGCAATAAGTAGCCAATGATTGAGGTATGTAATTTTCCCAAAAATTTAAGAACATGAACATAAATATCGGTTCCCACTTCTTTTTTTTTTTCCAACCCAATTATCTTAACTATACTACAAAACTTCTGTCCCATTTTCAATATAACTATATGATATTATATATTAATTAATCCTTACCTTGAGGTTTTCAATCCCGTGGCTGCCCGTCTCTCAATTCTCTCTCTTTAATGTCTTATTATAATAATATACTACTCATTTTAACAATCACTTTATATTACAAGAATTTTTACCTAAAGCACAAAGTACTTTTCTTGTGGCGGCGATCATCATGCTCCTTTGCCTCTCTCCCATACTGTAGATTAACAAGTTAAACCTTACAACCATATTTTAATATCCTATTAAAAGACTAATTATTAAAGTGACAATAATGACCCACTACTAATTTTAATATTATTTTATTTAATCACCAACAAAATAATTTATTAAAACTAACCCATTAATTCTATAACTATAGTTATGAATAGTCCAATATATCGGAAGTATTTTATAAACTAAAGTCTCTATTACTCGAAATAACCAAATAGGTCATTACATTAAATATCAATTTACCTATCGTTCGTCCTCGAACGATCAAAAGAAGGTAAGGGTAAGAAAGTGTAGTTGTACCAACAATTCCTTCAAAAAATTAGTACCCTAGGTCTCATATCAAAAGTATCAAACTAATCAATTGGAGATCTACACCTCGTCCCATACAATGCATCAAATGGGGTCATCTCAATAGTTGAATGATAACTATTATTGTATGTAAACTCGACTAACAACAAACTAATTTCAATAACCACCAAAGTTGATTGTATTCACATCCTCAACATGTCCTCAATGACCTTGTCACAACCATTTTGTGGAATCTTTTCTCACATAACCATGATAAAATCTCAAAACTAATACGGCTTATAATCAGTAGTGAACTTGAAACAGCCATCATACACTCATAGTGCATACACCATCATAGATCTTATCAATATTGTCTTCTCGCAATGTAAAATTTTCACGAGATTAATTATAAAAAATTAATCATTAAACATCAGGTACTCATCAAGGGAGAACCAAACTTATCTAACCCAAAGAAGAAGATGATCAAGTAACCACCCATCGAGCGATACAGCCAAGCATACATAACCTCTAACAACATTGTCGAAATGCTAGATTGGTAGTTATTATAACAAACCCTTAAGAATGACAAAATTAGACTCAATGGTCTCACATTCAATCTCACATAACCAAAACAAGATACCGATGATGAGATGAATCTTTAGTCTATCGAACAACTTTAAATTTTTATGGTAGCTATCCTATAAATTCTCATAAGTAAAGGTGTATGTATAAAGTCACTAGTATTCATTAACTCTTTCAAATAACACCAAATCTTTCATAATTGAAATGAATAAGTCTAACAAAAAATGTCACCTTACAATAAAATTGATACACCCGATCCACTACTAAGATCTCATTCATAGAAATGAATACATGCATGAGAATAATTAGTGAATCATACTCCAAACCATGTTCAGTTTAAATAGGTGATCACATAAGAATGTTCAGAATAACGATTGAATAACTCAAGATACTCCTTACATAGTGCTTACATCAAACATTTCTATTGATCAGATTTTATCTTCTTGATTTTTAGCCACCAACAATCAACCAGTTTGGTCCTTGCTACAATAATACATTTGGTCCTTGTTACAATAATACATATATTTGATTTATCAAACCCTACATATTTCTCATAATACTCCATTAAATTCAACACTCTTAATACAAACAAAAATTATAACTACACCCTTCATTTGCCTTACTCTCAAATTGTCACTCGTATCTAGTCTTCTTAGAAAACACATTGTCGCCTCTAAAAATTTCAAACTTTAGCTCATTCTCTTTTCATTTAAGTATCGCATAATAGATACGTTCCTCACCAAAGGCTGATAGATATACTTTCAAAAGTAATAGTACTCTCCCTTCGAGATAGAATTTTAAATAACACACAATGTCGGTTCTACACAATATTTCATATACCTAATTTATGCTACCATTCAAATCATTCTATAACTCATACCGACACTTCAAAAAAGTTTAGTCATTGTCATTAGTTTATATACTATGAGCACATAACCTCTATTTACTATCAAATGTCTATGTAACACATCATAACATTCTATGTAGTTCCATCAATAGAGTATTAATCCAACTTTTTTTTATAACCATGTAAAATTATATCTCACCTTGTGCATCATTCGTACTATCTTGATTTGAGCAATCTAACCCCACGTAAAACTCTAAACTTTTCATACCTCATTTATAAAAGTCGATGATAAATTTCTAGTAAGTTAGTACCAAACTAGCTCACATCTCACAGCCATATTTAAACTCATACGCAAAAATCAATACAATCATCAACTACACCCCATGGGTTTATACAAGAGGTCTTATTCCTTCACTTTTCTCAAGTTCTTTCTATGGTGCAAAATTCTAATATCTCGATCCTTCAATATATCAAACTCATGTTTCTCAAGCTTGCTTAGCGATCTCATGTTTTACCAATAATTCATGAGATTTTACTTCACACCCTAAATTAAAACTCTGAGGTAAACCCTTCTTTAGATCCTTTAACAATCAAAAGTAACAAACTTTATGGTCCAAAACATAAATAAACTCTTTTACATGCTCAATACCGATGCAATCAATCATTTCTCATCTTACTAATTCATACCTTGACAAAATATATCACCATAAATTTAGACTTATAACAAAAAAATTGAATTGTAAGTACAATTGTGTAACACAATGCCCTTATATATCTACATTTGCTTATACTTTGAAGACTTTTAAGAATTACTGTATCTTATCTTATCATCAACCTTACCATATCCTACACTAAAAATCTAACCCTACTAATTACTATATTCAACACTACAACAAAACTTATCATCCCACTCAAGCTGAACGTTTGTACACTCCTCTCTTAAGATTTATCCAATAACTTTTAACCAATCTGATTAACCTGTTACATTATTGCCTTAACCAAAACAAAATAGAGAAAATCACGCGCTCTTGAACCCCATTCTCAATCCTTTCGAAGATACATTTTTATTCCATGCAAACAAAGAAAATAATCTTGCTCTCACCTAATTCTGAAAGCTACACATCCCATAAATTTTATCTTATTTTAGTTATGACTCTAGCTCCTTGAAGTTCTATATGAGCAGTGCCCTAATATCTCCTAAAACATTCCATACAATCGCGTTACTTCACTAAATAGTAGAAATTCACAACCTTAGATGCTCACAAGTGTTTATTACCAACAAAAATCATTTAACCAACAAATCCTTATTGTATAGTTTCATCTCAATCACAACCCCTCACGAACTCTTTTCACCATCATGCTCAGTTAGTCCTTGTTATCACCACGAAGTGAACCTTTTTATAACCTAAGACCTTAAACTCTGGTATGCCAATCAAATTCAAAGGACACCCAATTTTTATATGCACTTTCTTACTAAAATCTTCATTTTACTTCACCCAAAGTATACTCACTAGGATTTTCTTTCCCTATAAGTCTGTCATGCTAGTATCAATCTACCCTTTGAAGATTAAGATAAAATCACCAGTCCTAATTCAGAACCCTCAAGATACATTTCACAGCCTAAATGTGTTAATATTTGTACCAAAGATCCACCACTGAAATTTTCTAAAATAAATAAATAATAAATTGTGCTTAGTCCAAGCGCGCGTAGTAATAAACTACTTGATTTCTCAAATGTAAAAGCAACACCGAATCTTATTATCTAAACATGACATACCACTAATAACTCTTTAAGCAGTTAGTATTCATACTTGAGAATTGATGTATTCATTTTCATATTACACTATTACCACACCTTAAAAATTCGTTATATGCCTCACTAGAACACATCTTACCTACCAAGAAGATCGTACACCAATATCCAACATATTTCTATCCATTGAATAGATCCAAAATATTATTAAATTCATTCTTAGATCAGGTAGATGACAAAAATAACACACATCATAAATTTAACCAAGTAAACATCGATATTATTGTAGTAGTCGTATCATGACCCTTTTCTTTTATACACTTAATCTATAAAATCGTAGTAGAGATTCTACCATCAATTGACTCAACAAAATTTTATTATTCACTAAGCAACATATATATAATGGGAACTTACTAACTGGATTTTACAAAGTAATGATATTCATTATCTAGTCGCCCCTTATGAACTTTTTGAATGTATGCACCTTGGCAAAGTCATCTTGCTTCACCCCATCAACCTTATATATCATAAGATCCAGATAATACCCTTCCCCATGAAGAATCCAGAAAAGGCTACCCAATTCATACATAGTGTCATTAAAGCCAGGACTCAACATGAGACTGCCATCACAATTTTGCATCTTCCCTAAATTAGTAAGTCAGCAACTCAACGTCCAATTACTCTATCATATCCATCTTATGAAACAACATTTGTGACAAACAATAACGAAATCATAAGCATCTTCACTTTCAGTACCCATAAACAATCGGAGTTTCAACTTTAAGAACTTAATAAAAACACCATACTAGTCACTAGTAATTACATGTCTATAGTAAATCGTGGAATCATATCTATTTTTAAGGACACATGCATTCTTGCTGATGTTGGTGTTTCCAATTCTACTACTCCTGTACTAATCATATGTGAAATAGAGTGAAGAAGGTCAGATACCAATTTGTATCACCTAGATACCAATGGACTCAAGTAGTAGCACGAAAGAAAGAAGGAATGAAGTTTTCCTAAAGTCATATAGCTTCTCGAAGAAAAGTAAAGGCTTCCCCATACCGTTCTTCAAAACTCTATTAGACTTGTCCTTGTGTGATGAGATCACTGAACCTAACACTCTGATACCAAGTTTATCACGATCCAAAACGAGTCGTGAGTGACACCCACACTTAACTTCCTAAGTGGGCGAATCAAGGAATTCAAACTCCAATATATGCCAAAAATTCAATTACAAATAACACAAAAAAATAATAATGTTGAAGCTCAAAAACTTACTAAATATATTTTCCCAAAACCTGAAAGTCGTCACAACAAGGACATCTAATCTCCGATTACTAAGTCTAAGAGTATCAAAGACACAAAAATAAATAAAATAAAATAATTCGTGTCCGGAAACTAAGAACATCAGGCAATGACTGAGAGAATCGAACCCAAGCTCGAATGAATAGCTCACCCTTGAACCTGATATGCTGAGACTTGATAGAGCTGAGGGCGATTAAAATTCGTCGGTACAGTTGCGCACTCCAAATAAAGAAAACAAAGAAAATATACAAGTAGGACATAGTACGAGGCAACATGTACTGAGTAAGTATCATCGGCCAACCAAAAATAGTAACTAATATACAAAGCCTAATAGTATAGAATCAACTATAGTACTTAATAGGTGATAATCAACAAACAACATGAACAAGTGACAACTGAAGCAAGTAAGTAATCAATCACAATATCAAGCACACACGAGGATTCATGCCTCCACACCACGTTCGTTGGGAAATTTGTTCTTTAAGATTGAGTACATTAAATTAATTCAATATCCTTTTCCTTTAATGTTACTGTGTCGAAATGTGACACTCCGATCGAAATTATACTGTGTCGGAACGTGACACTCTGATTCAATTATACCGTGTCAAAATGTGACACTCCGATCCAATTATACCTTATCGGAACATGACACTCCGATCCAATAATATCATTAATTTATCATTTATTATCGCCACTTTCAATTCATTGATAATATTTCATCAAGACTTCTTTATTGAAGGCATAACTTTGACAAAGAGGATTCAAGAATATAAATTTCACTGTCTAAGGATTTCAGGCCAATCACAAGACATACAACCAAGCCACCAATCACACAATCAAGTACATAGAGAACTTCATAATATCATTCAATGCATATCAATCACTATTAAGAGTTTACTATCAAATAACGTAAACCATAACCTACCTCCACTAAAGAACCGAAGTCAGCCAACTACTTCTCCAATGCTTTTCCTTTCCTCAATGCTTCTGAACCTTATAATCTATCAAGTGTATATGCATAATTTGTAAGTTAACAATCCTATAAACACTCATATTATCCTATGTTCTTAGACCCATAAACTCACCTAATTCTATAATTAATTTTCTACAGTTCAAACCTAAGGATACCTATTAATTCCTCCCATATGAATAACCTTAATGATATTAAATTAATATAATAAACCTTATATTTAATTACCTATCTCAGTATATTGAAATATAACTTATAAAACGAGACCAGAATATTGATATTAAACGTTTGAAGCCAGTGATTACTAAACCAGTGACAGCCAACCCTACACCATACTCCAATCACGAACTTTACATACTAAATATATTTGCCATTAATTATACCAATATGCAAACCCACATAAATGTAGCAACTAAAAATCTTATTACCCGTAAACTTAATTACATTTATTTATGAAGTTAGGATAATTATATATGTAAAGTAAGAAATATTCGAAAAAGAAACGAATGCATCAGTACATTATTATTTTCTCTTGTTGCATGCATAGGTAAGTATAATTGCCTCAATCAATTGGCAACAAGTAGCCACTGATTGAGGTATGTAATTGTCCCCAAAATCTCAGAACATGAACATATATATCGATTTCCACTTCTAGATCTAAGATTTCATTCATTTCCTCCTAGATCTAAGATTTCATTCATTTTCAAGATTCCTCTGGATTAGATCCTTATAATTCCATGTGTTATAATTTTTTTTAAAAAAGATCCAGAATTGCAATCCTGGTGATGTGCATATAAATCATGTACAAGGAAAACAAAAGGGATAGGGAGGGGACATCACCTTAAACCCAAATATACATCAGCAATTGTCAAGCAATCTGGCAAAAAAGGAGAATAGTTAAGCATGCCACTGCATTATATTTTCGCACATCTAGAGACTATATAGATTAGCTTACAGAAAATGGGAGTTGTCTTCTCTTATCCTTATTCTAGGTACTTGCATCTTGTCTAGAAAATAAACTCCTTAATACACTAGGCAATTGATCTATCTATTTTTGCAAGATGATCAGCCAATCTGTTGACTTCTTTGTAGCAAATGAGTGCATCAAAAAACAACATTCCCTACTAAATCAGCAGTCTCATCCACGATAAACTTCAAGTTGCGATTTTGAGAAGTTCTTTTCTATAATATCAACCACAAGCAAGGAATCCATTTCTATAATACCTTGTTGAGGCGCATTATTCTTCAACCATTGGAAAACATATTTAGCAGTGGTTGCCTCAGCAACATTATGATCTTTACACCAAATGGGAATAGCAAACACAAAGATGAACTTTCCAGTGATATCCCTACCCATGCCTCCTATTCGAGCCTTTACATAATGCTCCAGAAAACTTCCATCCATGTTAAGTTTAATCATCCCTTGTTGTGGTCCGTTCCACACCATAATCTTACGATTAATCCTTGGTCTCAAGTTTTCAACCACTTGACATAGTTGATTCCAGTGGATATCCGTTTTCTGAAATGGGAAAGCTGTGTCCATAGCAGCTTTGATGTTCCAACTTATTTCTTGCTCCATTCCTCTAAATAAAAACTTGTTTTCCTACCATATCTGAAACTCCCAGAAAATTAATTAATATTGGAATATTCTTAATCATCATTCTGTGTATTGCAGTCTTGAAGGAATCCTTCAACTTGCTTGCTTGACTCTCAAAGGTTGACCAAAACAGAGGCTATCAGGAGAGCTTTCCTTCCCAAACCTGCATATAAATAGCATCAATAAAGACGAGAAAGTCATTTTGAATGCCAAATGTTTTTCCATATATGATCTGACACTCTAGCTTCCCTTATGCAATTCCAAGCAAAGTTATTTGAATAGACACCATCATTAGTAGCCTTCTAATTTTAATATAAATGATATGCTGAACCAGCCACCGCTGCAACACATCTTGGACACAACACTTCTTGATGTTGAGGATATCATATATGTCTTTCTTGATATTGAGCATAGGCAATGATTGGAGGACATGTTTAATGAGAATGTTTTTGCCTCTGTAGGAAAGCATGCTGCTTTGCCAACCATTGTGCTTTTTGATAACTTCCGATAACAACTTCTCAAAATATTCATTCCTTTTCTTCCCAACTTAGATAGGACATCCTTATTAAGGAATTCAGTACAACTCTAATTTAGTTAATCGTACGTGGAGAAGTATGGTAAAAACAATTATATTTGTTAATTTTTGGCCTGAACATTCTCATACCAGTGAATTTGCTTCATAATCATCCTGATGGATTAAATATTCCCACTAGCAATATCAGAATGCCATCCGCATACATAGATGATTAATAAAATTTACTTGAGAACCCATCAGGGCCAGCAGCACTGACTAATTTCATCTCAAAGATGGCTACTTCGATTCATCTACTCGAGGGCACTTGATGTTCATGAAAAACTTAAAATATAACAAAAGTACAAGATAACAATTGAAATAAAATGAAAAAATGAATCTTTACAAGCTGAGGCGCAGATATCTTGCTCTCTTTAAGGAGATTCAAGTCCATTGAAGCAAATGTTTTCACCGGTCCAGCAGTAGTCCTCTTTGACTTATCCCCTCTAGAATACAACAACCTTCACAAAGTATAACTCAACAACTCTAGAAAAAAGTTGAGTCCAAAGCTCCATGAATAAGAACACCTCCCTTCAACTAATAAGAATTCTCTTTTTGACTATTTCTTCGTTCTATATTTTTCTTGTATATTGTGTATCTAACCAAATGAAGACCACCACTATTTATAGAAAAAGTCTTTCTAGTAATGAATAGGAAGATAATGGTGTAGTAAATAGTGAAGATGAATAGCCTAGAGATTACAAATTAAAGAATGAGATAATGGAGAAATAATATGGAGATGTAATGGTCATAGTTGACCACCACTCATTCTGCCAAGAAACCCAACGTTCAAATGTAATTGATGCATTCTTAAACGGACAAACTGTTAGCACAATTCAATGTGCAAAGTAATGCACCAAAAAGTAAGAGTAATAAGACATTACATTTTCCTCCACCATTCTGCCTTAGTGGCAAATGGTCACAATAAAAGCATTGTCAATGTGGCAAAGCAATATGGATTTTATGATATTAAAATGTCCACACTAACAATTGATAATTCTGAGATTACCTCCGGGGGTGATGCATTCGGTTATACAGTCTAAAATAATAGGATCAACCCGGTGCTGCTTTAGATTAAAAATTTGTTCATAATGTTTGCTTGCAGCTTTTGCAATTTTTACATCTTGAATAATTCATTTCCCTTTCTTGAACGTTATTATGCTTAGGCTCAACCTTCTCTTCATGTATCTTATCATAGAGTGGAAGTACTTTCTGTTACTGTCACCATCTTCATACCATTTCATCCTAGAATTTCTTCAACAAAGACTCTTGCTTGTTGAGATAATATTACATATTCGGCATGCCCCTCGTTCAACTCTTGTATATAATATTGGAGTTAATCATATTCTGTCATGACCCAAAAATGGACGTAATAACACTTATTTTTTTCCACCAAGAAAATTCAGCCTCAACTCAACAAAAAACGAAAGAAATGCGGAAAATATTAAAATTTAAGAACAAGATAAAGTAGAAAACTTATTCTTTTATTAAAACCCATAAAATCTGATTGTCACTACTACAAGCTCTTAAATACATATATGGAATTAAAATGTAAATACAAGTCTGAATGTTTGTATCTCAAATAGAACAAAGTGTAAGAAAAGGAAAAATAGGGCCCACCAAATGATAAGAAGCTACCTCTTCAAGTCCTTGACAAACCTCGAGATCAAAGAAAGAGAGAGAGAGAGAGGTCACGCGGATCAAGTCCACATTCATACTTTCAAGTCTTTCATCAATCAATAAATAACTGTTTAAGAAAATTCACATCATCATGATCGACAAATTTTCTTTTTTAGTTCAATTTTTATTATTATTTAGATGTATCAAGTGGACAATTTAAACCCTTCATTTCAGCCCCATTACTCACAACACACAATCAACATAGAAAGCATACGAATCAACTAGAATACAAGGTTTAGGAAGTCATTTTCCTTAAACCAATCAAAAATGACTCCAATAGTTGATTCAACTTCAGAACACTTCTAAAGCCACACAATCTATGCACAACCAAGTATTCAAATAACTTTCTGAAAACAACAATATCCACATCAATCCTCTTGAAAGGTGGGTTAATTAACTCAAACCCCCATTCAAATATCAATGTTTAAATTTGAAATTAATACTTGAAATGATGTTGAAGGCTTTATAAACTCATTAGAGAAAAGTATTTCGAAAAAGAGATCAAAACTACTTCAAGCCATTTAAGCTAAGAACTTGGGTTCTTGAAACCTTGCCATAGTACTACCTAATTATCACATTTGGACATTAAAACTCTTAATTAATCAATGGAAAATGAAGGTTTATGATCAATAAAACTTATCTAAATGATCTAGCATAGAAAATGCTTTCAATATTGCCACCAAGGTCCCCAAAGCTAAAAAATGATGAAATGGGATTAAACCCCAAAAATTGCAAAACCTACCCCCCCCCCCCCCTTATATGTCATTTAAGCGCCAGGGGTTTGCAATTGCCATCAAGTCCATTACTGGTTCGTGACAAAATGGTATCATATCATAGGCCTATAGGTCTCACGTGTATACCAGCCGAGTCTACATAGGTCTCGAGGATCGGTACAGAGACGTCTGCACTTATTTCTCAGAGGTTATGAAGACTATTAGGAAACTTTCTTTTTTTCATCGCCATGTGTGGTTACTTCTTTAGTACTAAGATATCATATTTTCTTTTGACAAAAGGAGAGAACTATAGTTATTGTTATATTTGGTACATGGGAGGTAGTTTCTGAGACAGTCATTGAGGCCCCATCTAGGGGTAGAGGTATAGTTCGAGCTAGAGGTTCTATTTGTGGAACGACACTAGCCATAGGCCGTGCCCATTGAGCATCACATTGATAACGCTCAAATTACACCTCCCTAAAGAAGTATAAGCGGTTGTATCAAGTACAGAACCCAATTATTAGGTTGGGGTCGATCCCACGAGGAAAATGGTTTTGACTTAACTTCAATGTATGATTACTTAGAATTAGTAAAGTTCTTTCCGAAAATAAATAATTAAAGGAGGGATTTTGTGAAGCAAAATTCTTTTAATATCTCTAAGTAATACAAGTAATAGGAGTAAAGCTTTGATTTTTATCAAATTGTGAGAGAAACTAGGGTGTAAGTGTTCTCCATAGGTTCATACCATCGTATTCCTAGCTAATAACAATTCTTCCCTAGTGTTTTGCATGCAAAGTGATAAGTTAGGTAACTCTAAATCCTTGGCCCGATATTTAGAAAATTTCACCCCGTACCTTGGTCCAGCTATGTGTGTCTAAGCTACTAACCCTTACCTTTACTTCATATTAAGCATCATACTTGATGTATGACTTAGGTATTCCTTCTCCCGAATAGACTAGCCTATTAGATAGTATCCCACTAAATCTATGTTGATAATTCTTTTCCTATTAACTACCTCCTTGGTCTGGCAAGTAGCAATAAGGCAAGTTCTAACGAGTGTACTCGTTAAAAAGACTTCTAAGCAACATAATTATCAATGCATGCAATAACCTATTTGAGAATTGTTATTAAGTCAGGTTTACTTTGTTAATCACCACTGTTCCCACAACCCTAGTTGTGGATTTAGTTACCCAAGCATAGAAGAACACAATTCATAGTGGATAAACAATAAATCATGAACTTACTTTGACAAATTCGAAGAAAATCTAGAAATTCAACTTGAAACAATAATAACTCACTTCAAAACCAAATTCGAAAATTTGAATTAATGCTAAAGTTGCAAACCCAATCTGCAAAAACAAACTAAGAGTCAAAATTAATAGAATCCAACCCCAAAAATGAGGTTTTAGCCCTATTTATAGAAATATTGTCCTAAATTAAAAGGAATTAAATAAGAAAAGTTGTCTAGAAATGCAGCTATAATCGACGACCCCCACAGACGGTCCATCATGAAAGGATGGAACGTCGACTGCCTCTGTCAGTTCATACTTAGCATCTTTTTTCATCCTTCAACTGGCATCTTCTCTGATTCAATCGAGGGACCAACAGCACGGTCCGTTTATGCGTCTACTATTCGTCGATTCCTTCCTTTGTTCCATACTTAGACTTTCTTCAACTTCGGGTACTGGAACTATCTCTGAACTTAACGATGATTCAACAGGATGGTCCATCGATGTTGATCCTTCCGTAGCCCCACACTTGGTCAAATTTCTCAAGTTTATCCAGATGCCTGAACTTTCAATTGACGGTCACCATCTACGGTCCGTCAATGGAACGATGGGTCGTTGATGGCCTTCGTGGGTCACCTCTGCACTAAATCTAAGTTGCCTTCAGCGTTTTGGTTTTGGACACCTTTCCTACAAACAAAGATAAAAGCATCTTAAACTACTACAATAAGGCTCTAGCCACACACCAATCTTAAGAAAAAAGTATTGAAAGTAGCATGAATCCATGGTACATCACAAATGCAATGGGTTATACTAGTTAGGTCTCTATAGAGCCTCATATCGATGACAAAGAGGGCCAGGTTCCTCCAGAGCCCGCATCCACACCTTTTATTCAAGATACCTTAATAAAGGGTTTTAACTGTGCTCGCTAGATTTTCTAAGGGTTGTGGTGTAACTGTCACACAATAACTCTAAGACTATAGTGGGGACTCAGACCCAAAAGCAACAAGAAGCCCTAGTTATTCAGGACCCACGGAGGCAGACATTAGTGGATCCCATGGTTAGGAACGATCTTGCACCACCAGTTAGGGGTAAAGTTGCATCGTCGGTTCTTGTTGCAGAGCATGAGAACCACGGGTATGAGAAATTTTGAATGGTAGACCTACCTTAGTTTTGGGATGGAAAGATGGAGTATGCTAATGAGTTTATGACTATATGTTGAAAGTTTCTAGATTTGGTTGGGTTATCTAAGTCACATGTGCTTCAGTATGTTACTCTTCAACTTCGTGGGCCAGCGAGAGAATGGTTGAGAGATCATTCAGGGTCTTTGCCAATTGGATCTCCTCCACTGACATGGAGATAATTTATAGTGCCTTTCATGACCCCTTCATCCCATGGATAATGAGAGATCAAAGTCTTAGGTTTGAGAATCCGAGACAGAATAACCTATCCATTATAGAATATGAGGCCCATTTTTTGCTAGTTGTCAAGGTATGCTTTAGACATTATTCCAGAAAAGATTGAGAGGATCCGTAGATTTGTGAGGGGATAACTTTCTCTATCAGATCAGCTGTGTTTAGGGCATCTCGAGAGGGGGCTTCCTTCCAGTCCATTGGAATGGTGACAAAGAGGGAGAATTTATGGAGGTAGATGAGTTTGGGGTCCTTAAGAAGGCACATACATTAGTTTAGTTTCATGGTGCCTCGTCTTGAGTAAGGGAATCACACAGATGCAATGATTCCTTTCAGCTTCGGGGATCCATTCTTGAATGTATGCTGACATTCGACGGTGGTTAGATACCTCGATATTCTTGTAGCGTTGGCCAAGGAATATACAGTTTAGAGTAGTGATCTACTAGGCGACGCAAGTATAGTGGGTCTTCAGGATCTGCACAGCAGTTCCGGAGTAAGATGTAATGTGACAGTGTACATTTCTAAGGAGGCGTGAAGGACTCTAACCTACTTCTTTATTTCAGACTAGACCATTGGTACCACATAGAGATTTCAATTAGGTAGAGGTGGTAGAGATTAAGGTAGTAGTACTGCGGCTCAGTAAAGTAGGGGTAGATGTACCACCTAGGCTAGAGGTGGCATAAGGGGACATTATTTGCTTACCTAGGGAGACCCAAGGCAAAGAAATCTGATGCTATTATTACAGGTATCATCCCAGTATACCATCGATATGGTGTGTATTATTTGATCCGATATTTAAATTCTCTTATGTGACTACCTATTTTTCTGCTGAGTTTGATATGATGTGTGATATCATGCATGTAACTATTCATATTTCTACATCCATGGGTGATACCTTAGTGGTGGATTGATTGTATTGATCTTGTCTTATTTCTTTGGCAATGTATGACACTTAGGTAGACTTAATCATTCTGGCTAGGGATATACATAGGTCGGGTTGGTTTGATTCTTATAAAAAAAAATTAAATCAATTATATCGGTTTATTAAGTTTATAAACCAAATCAAATTAATATAAATCGGTTTTTTTGGTTTTGGTGTTATTCGGTTTCAGTTCTTTCAGTTTTATCGGTTTTCTAAAGAGTGCTTAAGTTTTACAATAATAGAAGCCAATATTTCTATATTGCAGATAATTTGTTGTCTCACTCTTTCGTTTTGTCAAGCGTTGGCAGAAGCAGTTTGATCAGTTTGGTTCTAAACTACCAGACTTTTCTGGGACACCAATGTCAAAATTATCTAGAAAATTCAAGTTAGCATACAAATTTTTGATCTGGTACCTACTTAGTCCTTATAATGCATAGCCCAGTGAGATCATAAAGAAATCACTTCAACAAGATCCTCACATGATCAGCAGGAGCAAATACTTTATAAAAAATAAGTCTATTTTAACATTGAAAATTAAAAACATAATACTTTACATTATGTTAGTAAAATATCCTCTTAAAAACCCAACAAAAGAACTACAAAGTGACCCCAATAATCTTCATTCTTCAACCACGAAGATGTAGCTGCATATTTTCTTCATCCAAATTATTATATACTCAAAAGGTCACCTAGACATACATTTTGAAAAAAAAGAAAATTCTCAGGACGAGAACCACTAACTAGAACTGTAAAACGCTACTTCAATAAAGGAAAAGGAAGTACCTATGTATCAAAAGAATTGTGCAAAAAGCTAACTCATTAAACTAATCGATACTCAAAGGAGCACCTGGATATTCTGAAAGGAAAAGAATTATTAGAACATAAATGAGTAATTAGACATTGAATCACTTGTCAACTCAACTTTGTTAGTTAGAAACTAGCATAAAGTTATTTTCAAAGTAGAAAATTAATAGCAAAAAAGAAGAATTAAGAATTAAATTAGTAAATTACCTTTTTCAACTTCTTCAATTTTTTGAACTTCCTCCAAATAATCTTAAACCTTCCATTCTTTAGAAGTTGATCGTATCCATTGTTGAGTGAAATAAGAGTTTCTATTGTCTTTGGTGATAAAGAACTCCGATATGAATCAAGAATATGACCACCTGTACTGAAGGTTGATTCAGATGCAATAGTGGACACAGGAATAGAAAGAACATCCCTTGCCATTTTTGAAATAGTTGGATATCTATTCGATGAAGCTTTCCACCAAGTCAAGATATTAATATCGTTTGGCTTCTCTAAATTATCCATCAAATATTGATCAAGCTCAGATATTTTTTCAACATTTTCCTCATCTTCTTTATGTTTGTCTCATTCAGAATGCAATATATCATCATCTACACCCATCATGTTAGTCTCACCTCCTATGTTATCAGTAAAATTTCCAGTTGAAGAATCATTATAGTGATTATACAAACGTTTCAAGACACCTTCCACATATCTGACTTTAATTTTCCCAGTAAGGATCACTATGCTTTTCCAAGAACAATATTGACATATCGCATCATATACCTAGGGTCCAACTCAATAGCAATAAACAACAACATATTCAAATTTTCAGGTTTCTCAATATTCTCCCAATATTTATCAAACTTTAGCTTCATCCTTCTAGCCATATCAATCAAAATCAGATCTTCACTATGAGATTACTTCAGTATAGAACTTCAAACATTAAGAAATTCATGGAAGAATAGATTACAAGTAACAATATAAGCTCCCTGGAAATTTTAAAGTAGAATGATAGAAGATTTTGAGGAACTTTATAATACCTTCACAAGATTCCAATCATTTGTAGTTGGATGTCCTTTCAATTGTCTTTGAAGACAATACTTTCGATAATTATGATCATCAACGTACATTCTTGCAAAAGCCCTTTTAAAATTTACAGCAATTTCTAACATCGTATATGTAGAATTCCACCTAGTTTCAACATCAAGACTTAAGATACCATGAGTGTCTAGCTTAGTCTTCTCAACATATGACTTGAAAGAGGCAAACCTAGAAGCATAAGACTTGACATATTTCACTGCATTCCTTATGTGAGAAATTGGCTCGATTTGTTCATCTAATCCTTCTTTTACAATTATATTCAAATATGAGCATTACATCTAATATGTAAAAACTCGTTTCTTAATATGACCCCTTTCCAATCATCAATACGTTCCTTCAAAATGCTTAATGGCACCATCATTGGCAGATGCATTATCTAGTGTCAATATAAATAAGTTCTCAATTTCCCAATCCGACAAACATGCTTCAATACCTTTAACTATAGTCTTACCCTTGTGATCTGGAGTTGAAAAAAAATTAAGAATCTTTTTTTGTAAGTTCCATTCATCATCAATCCAATGAGCAGTCACGTCCATATAAGTCAAATTTTGAAGTGATGTCCATGTATCACTTGTAACACATATAAGTTGATTCTTGACAAGTTTTTTAAGCTTCTCTTTCTCTTCTTGATAGATCTTCAAAGAACTCGTGAAGGTAATTCAAAATTAGGCAAAGCTTTGGCCATCAATTTTTTAAAACCTTCTCCTTCAACAACTTTAAATGGTTGTTCAAATTCGGCAATGTCCCTCCTGATATCCTCCACATTTTACACAACTTTTTATATAGAACTTGTTCCATTTTATTGTCCCCTTACTTTGATTTGTACAAATTTCAAGGTTGTTTGCCTTATATCAACAAATTTAAAAAGATATTTGAGACATTTGTCATTTAACTGTGACCACAATACAGAAGTTCCATTTTTTGTCTCAGCAGCAAACTATTTTATATAATAGTTAAATTTTGCTCTTTGTTTACCTCATTTAGCAATAAATTTAGCAAAGTGATCCCAAATATGTGACGTTTCTCTCCCTGTATTACCATTTGTAGGATTGGAATCTATGTTCTTTTTTGCTTTTTATGAGTACAGAAATGAAGAGTGTTTTTACCTTTCTTTTGAGGTATTGACACAACTGGAGGAATGTCGATATATATTTAAACATCAGTTCCAGTCGTAGTCTCCATCTAAGAAAGTGAAACACAAGAAAATAAGATTTGTGGTAGCAACAACCATTGTAACTTGTAAGTGATGATTTTCATTTATAAATTTACATTTGCAAGAAAAGCAAAAAGGAAAACATACATAACTATCACCAAATAGACGAATCTATTGACTGAGAAGAATAAGAATAGCAAGATTGAGTTGTTCTCTGGAAAGTCCAAAGATTGGAAAGTGGAAAGTGGAAAAGTGAGAGTATGACTACTCTAGGGTTTTAACTTAGTTTATATTGGGCTTGGATCATTCACTAACTAATGGACAAATATTTATCATAACTTACAAGTTATAAGCCCATATCTGAATATATATCTAATTTATACATATTGAAAATTAATAAAACTAATTTTTTAAAATATTTATAAAATAGCTTATATAAATATTTTTATGTTTAAAAAGTTAAAATTATATATGTATTATGTCGGTTTGGGTTAGATTCGGTTTTACTTTTTTTATTAGTGCCAAACCAAATCAAGAATGGTCAGTTTTTCTTTTTCAACGCCAAACCAATCAAACCAAACCATAAGTCGGTTTTTTCTCAGTTTTACTTGGTTCATCAATTTGGTTTGACTTTATGGTTTTGTTTGTACAGCCCTAATTCTGGGATGGTAGACTTTGATATTATCTTGGGTATGAATTACTTTCCCCTAATCACACTATTCATGATTGTAATTTTAAGAATGTGTCCTTAGCGATGTCTGGTGTTCCGAGGTTTGAGTAGAATGGTTCTAGTGGTTCTTATACTAGAAAGTTCGTCTCCTTCATACGTGCTCAGGAATTGGTGGAGAGAGGCTCTTTGTCTTGCTTAGACTTTATTGGGGACACTAGTATAGAACCACTAGTCTGGATTTCGTTCCGTGGTCTGGAAGTTTCTCGATGTATTCCCTTCTTATCTTCTAGGTTTTCATCCTGGTAAGGATATTGATTTTGCTATTTATTTGAAGTTAGTTACTAAACACATTCTATTACTTTTTACCTTATCACTCCAACAAAGTTGAAATAGTCAAATGACTAGCTGTAGGATTTGTTGAGTAAAGGGTTTATTCACCCTAGTGTATCCCTTGGGGGTACCAGTATTGCTTTTAAAGAAGAAGGACAGGACTATGAGGATATGTATTGATTTAAGATATTTGAACAAGGTAACAGTAAAAAAGAAGAATCCTCTTTCGTGTTTGATGACTTATTTGATCGGCTACAAGGAGCATCATTGTTCTCTAAGATTGATTTGAGGTTTAGGTATCAACAACTAAAGATTAGGGCATAATATATCCCTACGATAGTTTTTTTGAACTCGGTATGGTCATTATAAATTCTTAGTGATGTCCTACGGGTTGACTAATGACACTATAACATTCATGGAGTTGATGAACGTGGTGTTTCGACCATACCTTGATTCCTTTTGTGATTGTGTTATGATGAGTCCACAATTTAGAGTCATTCAGGAATATATTTTGATAGTTTTAGTGTCCTCAAATGCATATTTTGTCTCAAAAACTAATACAATACCTTGAGTTTTAGGTATATACACAATCGAGCTAAAAGGAACATAGGCAACGAAAAGATTGAAGAAGTGAAGACCTGACGATTGCTGAACCCATTTGACGTGTCGCCGAAAGGCCCTATCCTCGCCTTTTGTTCCGATGAGCTGAGCCTTGAAAGAAAGGATCAAACCAACAGTGAAAGGAGCAGTCGACATGTCACCGAGTGGTTCCGCGAAGTAGTACTATGTTGCCCAATAATCCAAAACACAAAGATGTTATAGGCTAAACGTAAGAAGGCATCGAACATACCAAAGGGCGGCTCAGTGATCACGACTAACTCCGCCGAATGGTACTTCAAAGCATAACTATTTGAAAACTATAAATACTTATCAGTGTTTCTTGCTTGGGGTAGACATTGTCATAGTATTGAACAACAAAATTTTAGACTTAGCTTATATTTTTAGTTTTTAAGAGCCTTTGAGAAACTGTGCTAACATGATTGAAGCATAGGTAAATCATACCCAGTTGATGTTACTTCGATTTGGTATCATTTTCTTGCTTTTCTTCATGTCTACTTAAAACCCTAATTCTTGAGGTGTAATTTTATGAATATGATTTAAATTAGTTGTTGGGTCATACTTGTTGATAGTTTAATCGTTGTTTAAATGTGATCTCGTTTAGTAGTTGTGTTGGAACTTAATAAAACTGTAGTTGCGAATACGATTTCACCTTTGTGTTTTAGGCTTGCTCAAGTGAGACGTCGTAAAACTAAGACTACTAAATTGATGGCCAGTGGAATTGGATCGACATGAGGTTCAGCTCGAGAAAGTAAACCCTAGTTATTCTCCCACACACTCATCTCGAGATAGGGAGTGAGCTAAGGCGGAGGCATGTACCAATTGATGTTTCTACACTCGTGTGTGATAACTTACTGGTGTATCGATATTATTGATCTTGTCTTGTTTCTTGGCAAGGTATGAAACTTGGGTAGACTTAATCATTTCGGAGATGGTAGACTTTTATGTTACCTTAAGTATGAAATACTTTCCACTAATCACGTTATTCATGATTTTAATTCTAAGATTGTTTCCTTAGCGATGACTGGTGTCCGAGCTTTGAGTAGAATGGTTCTAGTGGTTCTTATCCTAGAAAGTCCATCTCCTTCATAAGTGCTCAAAAATTGTTGAGAGAGGTTATTTTTCTTACTTAGACTTCATTCTGGGCACTAGTATAGAACAACCATTTATGGATATTGTTCCCGTGCTTTAGGAGTTTCTCGATGTATTTCCTTCTTATCTTCTAGGTTTTCTTCCTGGTAGAGATATTGATTTTACTAATTGATTTGTAGTCGGGTACTAAACCCATTTCTATTAATCTTTGCCTTATGACTCCAACAGAGTTGAAAGAGTCGAAGGACCAATTAAAGGATTTTTTAAGAAAGGGGTTTATTCACCCTAGCTGGACTATGAGGATGTGTATTGATTATAGATATTTGAACAAGGTAATAGTAAAAAAGAATTACCTTCTTTCATGTATTGATGAGTTATTTGATCAGCTACAAGGAACATTGTTTTTCTCTAAGATTGATATGAGGTCCAGGTATCATAAGTTGAAGATTAAGGCATCATATATCCCTAAGAATGTTGTTCGGAATCGATATGGTCATTATGAGTTCGTAGTGTGTCCACGGGGTTGAGTAACACCGCTACAATATTCATGAAGTTAATGAATAGGTGTTTCGACCATACCTTGAATCTTTTTTTTATTGTATTTTGATGAGTCCACGATTTGGACTCATTAGGGGCCATATTTTGATAGTTTTAGTGTCTTCAAATGCATATTTTGTCTTGAAAGCTGATAAAATACCTTGAGTTTTAGGTATATACACTTGGAGACAAAGCATAGACACAAACAAGATAAAAGGAACAAAGGCAGCTGAAATGTTAAAGAAGAGAAGACTTGAAGATCGCCGAACCCATTTGGCGTGTCACCAAACAATCCCATCCTCGCCTTTTGTTCTAGTGAGTTGAGCCCTGAAAGCAAGGATCAAATTGGCAGTGAAAAGGAGCAGTTAGCGTGTCACCGAGCAGTTCTGTGAAGCAGTACTACGTCACCGAATGGTCCAAAATACAAAGATGTTGTGGGCTAATGCAAGAAGGCGTAGAACTTACCAAAGGAAGGATGGCCGAGTTGATCGGTGATCCCGACTTACTGCGCTGAGTGGTCCTTCATAACATAACTTTTTTAAAACTAAAAATACTTGTTAATGTTTCTAGATTTGGGAGAGATTTTCATAGTATTGAACAATAAATTTTAGACTTAGCTTCTATTTTTACTTTTTAAGAGCTTTTGGGAAACAGTGCTCTTGAACCATAGAGATTTGAAGATCCTCATCTTGGAGAAAATCAAAGTGCGCGTTGGTTAATCCTACACTTGATTGATAAATCATATCCAGTTGATGTTACTTTGATTTGGTGTCATTTTTTTCATTTTTCTTTTTGTCTAGCTAAAACAACAATTCTTGATGTGTGATTTTACGAATATCAATTAAATTAGTTGTTAGGTCTTGCTTGTTGATAGTTTAATCATTTTTTAAATGTGATATTTTTTAGTAGTTGTGTTGGAACGTAATGAAATTATAGTTGTGAATACGATTTCACCTTTGTGTTTTCAGCTTGCTCGAGAGAGAAGTCGTAAAACTAAATCTACTAAATTGATGGCCAGTGGGATTGAGTCAAAACGAGATTCAGCTCAAGAGAGAACCCTATTCTTTCTCCCACACACTCAGCTCGAGAGAGTGCAAGATCTAAGGTGGAGGCATGTACCTATTCATGTTTCTACACTTGTGGGTGATACATTAGTGGTGGATCGATCATCGGTCTTGTCTTGTTTCTTATGCAAGGTATGAAACTTGGGTATACTCAAATACTTTTGGGGATGATAGACTTTTATGTTATCTTGGGTATGAATTACTTTCCCCCAATCACGTTATTCATGAGTTTAATGCTAAGAATGTGTCCTTAGCGATGAATGGTGTTCTGAGGTTTAAGTAGAATGGTGTAGTGGTTCTTATACTAACAAGGTTGTTTCCTTCATATGTGCTCTGAAATTGGTGGAGAGAGGGGTTTTTTTCTTACTTAGACATCATTGGAGACATTAGTATGATACCACCACCATGGATATTGTTCCAGTGGTTTGGGAGTTTCTCGATGTATTCCCTTCTTATCTTCTAAGTTTTCCTCCCGGTAGAGATATTGATTTTACTATTGATTTGGAGTCAGGTACTAAACCCATTTCTATTACTCGTTATATATGACTATAATATAGTTGAAAGAGTCTAAGGAGCAGTTGTAGGATTTGTTGAGTAAGTGGTTTATTCAACCTAGTGTATCCCTTTAGAGTGCCCCTATATTGCTTGTTACGAAGAAGGGCAGGACTATGAGGTTGTGTATTGATCATAAATATTTGAAAATTCTAACAATAAAAAAGAAGCATCCTCTTTCGCGTATTGATTAGTTATTTGATCAACTAAAAGGAGCATCCTTGTTCTCTAAGATTGATTTGTTATGTCAGTATCAATGGCTTAAGATTAGGGCATCATATATCCCTAAGACATATTTTAGAACTCGGTATGGGCATTATGAGTTCCTAGTGATGTCCTTGCGGTAAACTAATGCCACTATAACATACATGGAGAGGATGAATGGAGTGTTTCGACCATACCTTGAATCTTTTGTGATTGTCTTCTGATAAGTCCACGATTTCGACTCATTTAGGGCCATATTTTGATAGTTTTAGTGTCTTCAAATGCATATTTTATCTCTAAAAGTGATAAAATACCTTGAGTTTCAGGTATATACACTTGTATACAAAGTAAATACACAATAGAGCTAAAAGGAACAAAGCCAGATGAAAGATCGAAGAAGTGAAGACTTGAGGATTGTCGAACCCATTTGGTGTATCGCCAAAAGGTCTCATCCTCGCCTTTTTTTCCAGTGAGTTCAGCCCTAAAAGAAAGGATCAAATCGGCAGTGAAAAGGTGAAGTGGGCGTGCCGCCGACTATTTGTGAGAAGCAATACTACGTCGCCGAATGATTCAAAACACGAAGATGTTGTAGGCTAACACTGAAGGTGTAGCACATACCAATGGGCGGATCATCGAGTTGATCGGTGATCCCAACTAATTGCGTCGAGTCGTCCTTTGCAGCATAAATTTTTGAAAAATAAAAATAGTTGTTAATGTTTCTAGCCTTGCGAGAGATATTCATAGTATTGAACAGTAAATTTCAGACTTAGCTTCTATTTTAAGTTTTTGAGAACTTTTGAGAAACTGTGCACTTGAACCTTAGAGATTGGAAGATCCTCATCCGGGAGAAATTCAAAGAGGGTGTTGGTTCATCCTCGATTTGATTGACGCATAAATAAATCATACCCCGTTGATGTTACTTCGATTTGGTATCATTTTCTTGTTTTTCTTTATGTCTAGCTAAAACCCCAATTCTTGGGGTGTGATTTTATGAATATGAGTTAAATTAGTTGTTCGGTTTTGCTTGCTGATAGTTTAATCATTGTTTTAATGTGATCTCGTTTCAGTAGTTGTGTTGGAACTTAATGAATTTATAGTTGCAAATATGATTTTACCTTCGTATTTTCGATTTGCTCGAGAAAAAGGTTATAAAACTAAGACTATTAAATTGATGGTCGGTGGGACTGGATTAACATAAGTTTCATCTCGAGGAAGTGAACCCTAGTACATCTCCCACACACTCTGCTCGAGAGAGTGAGTGGGCTAAGGTGGAGGTTGTTTTTCACGTGGCGAGTGGGTATCTGAGAGGAACCCATTTTATTTGGGGGTAAGTTGTTCGAGAGAAAGGTTACCCCAATATAGTCTAGCCTAGTCACAAATATTCAACAAATTCACTATCAAAATCATGTACCCAATAGTTTAGTTTATCTCATATTCCTATCACATCCAAGAATCCCATTTCCCATTAGTCTCTCTTATTGTTTTTAATTTTTTTTAGCTATTAATTTTGATTACAAAACCTTCATTGATATTTGACGCTTGCGTCACCCCTTTAGATTTCGTATGCTTATTTTTTTTAATATTTATAACTATGACTAATTAGAACTAAATTTTATTTTTCTATAATTCTCAAAACCACCCTTGTGGGAACAATCTCAACCCTTGGCTGGGTTATATACTGACTAACGATCGTCGACGCTTAGTATTGGATGAAATGTCTTTGATGACATTGATCAAAATTGTGCTACTGTCAGGGAATGCTATTATTTGAGAATTTTTAGTTGAGTAAAAATTTTGTTCCTACTTAGTTTTTGCTTTACTAACTTAATTTTTAGTTTCATTTCAATTGATTATGTTGAAGACAGGAAATATGAGTGTAAATCGCTTTCAAGCAAGCCATCAAATGGATTGTGCTTATCATCTGGACAGTATCAATGATTTTAATATTGTTTATAACCCCGATCAATAGGGTTAAATGAGTGCTATTTGTATGCCACAAGCTAAAGAGAATGCAACATTTTATGTTACTAGCATAACACTTCATCTCCTACAGCCTAAAGGTCTATATGGAGGATCAGAGCATGAGGATCCGCATGAACATGTATAGAGCTTTGCAGAAGTGTGTAGGCCCGTGTCATGTAAGAATATTTCAAGAGTCCATCCGATTTTGATTATTTCCATTCTTATTGACATGGGAAGCAAGTAAATGTCTGGTCGAACTACCAACCAACTCCATCACGTCATGGGGAGAAATGGTTATGACATTTAATGTAAGATTTTTTTCCTCCATCGAAGATTATGCAACTGAGAGATGACATCCAAGGTTTTAAGCGAAGGGAAGGCGAACCAATTCACGAAATATGGATAAGGTTTAAGGATCTTTTGCGAAATTGTCCGACTCATGAGTTTCCTAGTGATCTATTACTTCATACTTCTACAAGAGTCTTGATTCAATTAACAAAGGAATAGCATATCAATTAGTTCGAGGAGGACTAATGACACAATCATTTGAGGTGGCCATATTTCTTCTCAATTATATGACTAAGATAAATCAAGCATGGTATACCCAGGATGACCAAGTCTCTCCATTTTACTTTCGGATGACACTAGAGCAAATTGAGAAGGAAAGAGAGAGATGGCAACATTAAGAAGATGCTAACTCAAGTGGAATTGTTGCAAAAGCATATAAAGGAAACTTTGTGGAGTATTTAGAATTAAGGGGGTCTCGTCTTCCGGTGACTCAAACTCGGGGATAAATCAAGGTTGGAACTTCAGGCAATACGATGAGAGTTTCCATCCACGTTATCCATAGCAGGGTGGAAATCAAAGATAGAACTATCAGAAGGAGAAGATCAAGTTGCCTATTGGTGAAGAGAGGAGGATTATGAAGAGAATCACACTCATGCTAGTGAAAGCCCACGATCAAGAGGAGATGAGAGTAGCTTGTGAGTCAACAATCTGCTCTCACGCATCCTTGATAAGTTACAGGGGTCGAACAATTTGTTAAAAGGAATGAATATTGATTTCTCGTAATTAAACATTTAAGTGAACTCTCATGCATATGCAATCCGAACAATTGAGGGGCAACTGAGTGTACTTGCAGCACAATTGGAACTGCGAGTGCCAATGAAAGATGAGGGTAGACATTTCGTTGTGGTTACTCGTAGTGGAAAAACAACAATAAGGAATGCGTTGGGAAATGAAGAAAATTAAGAGCATGAATAGGAAAAAAGGATATAATAAGACAGAAACAGATTTCAACTTCTCCATAAATTATGCAGCCCTTGCCCAAAATATCACCTCCATTCCCTCAACGTCTCAAGAAATTTTCTATCGGTATTGAAGTATCTATCAGTCAACCTTCCTCTTATTGAAGCATTATTAGAAATGTCGAGTTACGCTGATTTCATGAAGGAATTGTTCACAAAGAAAAGGAGATTGGATTTCAAAATTGTTGAGATCTCTCATAATTATAGTGCGATCATGACAAATGATCTAATCAAGAAGACAGATGACCTCGATGCAATCTACAAACAACACTATCAAACATCTAGTGGGTATTTTATACTACATCTTGGTAAAGGTTGATCGATTTATTTTTCCAGATGATTTTTTCATCTTAGATTGTGAAATAGATGCCAAAACTCCTACTATTTTGGGAATACCTTTCTTGGCAACTAGAAGAGCTTTGGTGGATGTCAAAAGTGGAGAATTGAAATTTTTGGTAAATGATGAAATGACCTTCAATGTGTGTAAATCTATGAAGTAACAGATTGATATTCATATCTCCACTGATGATGTCATTGATGAAGTGGTAGCTAGTGTGAGCCTCTTGATGTGCAGGAGCAAGCCACTGGAAATCATACTTGTAAATTGTTGAGGCTATGTTCAAGGTTATGAAGAGGTAGTGGCAAATCTATCATGTTTTAGAGGTATTTAAAAACTCCATTGAGTTAGTATATTGATTTAGAAAACTAAAAGAACCCTCCTGCAAAGACTTCAACTGAGAATCACCAAAATTAGAGCTAAAGAGCTTCTGATCCATCTTCAGTATGCTTTCTTGGGGGCAAATAACACCTTGTCGATGATTATTGCAGCTGATTTGCTTGATTTGCAGGTCAAATTGCTCCTTGATGTTTTGCGAAAGTATATTAAAGCAGTAGGGTGGACCAATGTTGATACGGTGGGTATCCCTCTTGGCATTTGCACTCATAAAATTTAGCTCGAGAGCGATTGCAAGCCTAGTGTTAAACACCAAAAAGGATTGAACCCACCAATGAAAGAGGCGGTAAAAAAAGAGATCATCAAATGGTTAAACGTAAGTGTGATATATCCCATTACGAATAGAAAATAGGTAAATACGGTGCAATATGTACCGAAGAAATGAGGTATCATGGTCATACCTAATGAAAAAGAAGAGCCTACCTACGAGACCAGTGACTGGGTGGAGAGTTTGCATGGACTACCGAAATCTAAATTCGTGAACGAAAACTGATCATTTCCCTATGTCCTTTATGGATCAAGTATTTGATTGACTTTCCGAGAGATGATGGTTATCTTTTAGGATGGGTATTCAGGATACAACCAAATCACTATTGTCCGGGAAGATCAAGAGAAAACAACATTCACATGCCCATATGACACTTTTGCCTTCAAGAGAATGCTATTTGGATTATGTAATGCTCCAACTGCATTTCAAAGATGCATGCCATCCATTTTCGCATACATGGTAGATGATTCAATGGAGGTGTTCATGGATGACTTCTCGGTTATGGGTGACAGCTTCAAAGTATATTTGGACTACTTAAGCAAAGCTCTCCAAAGATATGTGTAGACAAACTTATTCCTTAACAGGGAAAATGTTACGTCATGGTAAAAGAAGGTATAGTGCTTGGGCATAAAGTTTCACGAAAGGTGTTGGAGGTGGACAAAGCCAAGATTGAAGTGATTGAGAAATTTACGCCCCCGATTTCTATAAGGGGAGTTCATAGTTTCTTAGGGCATGTTAGTTCTACCGGAGGTTCATCAAAGACTTTTCCAAAATTGCACATCCCTTTGTGCAAACATCTAGATAAAGAAGTGAAGTTTTACTTTAAGGATGATTGCATGAAGTTTTACTTTAAGGATGATTGCATTGGATGTTGTTTTGGGGGCAAAAATGCAACAAACTCTTCCACCCCATATACAATGTGAGGAAAACATTGAACAATGCACAACATAACTATACAGTTACCAAACAATAATTGTTTATTGTGGTGTATGCATTTGAAAATTTTGGGCATACTTACTTGGTACTAAGGTGATTTTCCATTCAGATCATGCTTCCTTAGTCTACCTTACGGCGAGAAAGGACACAAGGTTAAGGTTGATAAGATGAGTGTTGCTTATGCAAGAATTAGAATTTGAGGTCAAAAGATAAAAGAGGTTGTAAAAATCAAGTGGCATACCACCTATCAATATTAGAAGGCAAGGAAAATGAAAAACCAAAAGTTGACATCAATGATTTTTTTCCGTATGAAAAGGTCTTCATGATAACTCTCAGTCAACCTCCTTGGTATGCAGATTTCGCAAATTATTTAGTTTGTACGCTAAAGCTAGAGGAGACAAACTTTTACCAGTGGAAGAGGTTCTTGTTCGATGTAAAAAAACTATACCTTTGGGATGAACCATATTTTTCCATGAATGTGATGACCATATCATTAGAAGGTGTGTTCCAGAGAAGGAAGAGTTGGATATACTCTATGGCTATAAGGCTTCACCTAGTGGGGTGATCATCACATTGGTGTGTGCACTGCAGCTAAAGTCCTCCAAAGTTATTATTGTTCATCCCTCTACAAAGACGCTCATGAATTTGTGAAGAAATATGCCAGTATCAAAAGAAAAAGGAATGTCCAAAAGACATGAATTGCCCCTCACTCCCATTTTAGAGGTTGAACTATTTGATGTTTGGGATGTAGATTTTATAGGCCCTTTTGCAGCTCTTTTGGTAATAAGTATATTTTGGTGGTCGTGGATTATGTGTCTAATTGTGTGGAAATTGTTGTTTCGCCTAACAATGAAGGCAAAAATATAGTCCAGTTCCTGAAATGCTACATTTTTGCTAGATTTAGTACACCTCGAGCAATCATTAGCGATGGTGGATCCTATTTTTGTAACAGATGGTTCTTCGTTGCATTGAGAAAATATGGGGTAAAACACAAGATGGCAACTCCATATCACCCACAAACAAGTGGTTAGGTTAAAGTGTCCAACCGGGAAATTAAGAGCATCTTAGCCAAGACAATGAACGCCAAGAGAAATTTATTGTCTAGAAATCTTGACGATGCCCTCTAGGCATATCGTACTACATACAAGAATCTCATCAGTATGTCTCCATATCAATTAGTCTTTGGAAATTCTTGTCATCTACCAGTCAAATTGGAACACAAACCATGTGGGCATTAAAAGTACCAAACGTGGATTGTGAAGAACTCAAAAGATAGAGTGGAGCAACTGAACGAGTTGGATGAATTCAAATCTAACGCTTACGAAAATTCAACGTTTTACAAGCAAAAGATGAAAAGATGAATGATTCTAAAATACTCAAGAAAGAATTTAAAGTGGGAGATTAGGTGCTATTACATAGCTCTAACTTTGACTTTTTCTCGGAAAACTTAAGTACAAATGGTTAAGACCATTTAGAGTTATGCGGTGTACATTAATGGGGCCATCGAAATGGAAGGACATGAAGAGCCTGCTTTTAAGGTGAATGGGTAGCGTTTGAAACAACACCATGGTGAACTCCGAGAGATATCCTTGATTCAGGTGGTGTACTTGGAGGAGGCTTGCGGGTTGTAATGACCCCGAAAATCATATTCGTAAAATTTTTAGTTATTTGTTAATTACAATTGTTTAGTTGACGTGTGATTTTAAATGATGACTAATGGGATAAGTCTATGATTTAGCCCATATATACATTGAAATATGTTAGTAAAATTTTCACTTTTAATATATATATCTAATTCAAAAAAAAAAAGATAAAAGAAGAGAACAGAAAATTACATGTGGCGGTCGACGTAGAAGTTGGAAAATCTACATTCATATAATAGAAAGTTGTTATGCCTTTTTATTTTTTAAAATTATTATTATATGGTGGTATGAAGTGAATTGGATTTATCTTAGTGATAGTTGCAATGTGTTGTTCTGCGAATTAATGTGCACAATTTGGTAGATAGTAATTATTGCTTGATAATAAATGTTAACAGAATGTTAGTGGGCCACCATTAATTACCATTAACGATATATCGGAGTAGATAATACATTGTAGTTTTCAATTTTGCTTACTGGTGGATGGCTCCTTTTTAGTATTCATGTTTTTAATTTTTTTAGGGTACAACATTATTAACCAAGTTTGATATATGAAAATATGTAACTGAATATTGGGTATATTATATTATATGAAAGTTATTAGGGTTGTAGCGCTTGGCGAAATTATGACTTAAGCCTAGACTTGAATTAGAGAAATATGAGAGCTGACATGTTAAAAACATCGAGTTTAAGAACTTGACTATAAACCTGGATGAACTTTTGGGTCAAAGCTAAACACATAGTAATATGGGTTTTGTTAGTCTTGAAATCTTATTGTGGTCATTTAGTTGAATAGATTGCTTTGAGTTGGAAGTTAAACGAACGGGGAAGACTTAAGTTTCAGAGTGAATTCTTCATTGATTGAGGCAAGTGAATTTCTAAACTCTTGTTAAGCGTACAAAAATTGTGCATTTCCTTGTGGTATATGTTTGGGAGTAATGAGATTTGGTGATGGGTTGACTTGTCCATGTTGAATGGTTCTAGTTATGGAAAAAGGGTAATAAAAAGGTTATGTGATTAATTGTTGGTGTGTGATATTTGAGAATGACTTGAAAAACTTATTATTTAATAGTTGATGTTGTATCACAGTTGTATTGTTGTGAATTGTGCATTAATATTAAAATGGTCATCTCCTCAATATTTGTATGAACATGTCATTTGAATTGATTCTGACACATAGTTCTGAGAAAAAAAAGTGTTATGTGATAACAAGATGTACCATTTTGAGTGACGTATCGCGCGCCGCGATGGATACAATATTTCAAGGGAAGTATCGTGTGTCACAATAAATTCTATATTTTGAGGTATGTATCGCGCGTCGCGATGGTTACTATTCTCAATCGTATCACACGCCGCAATAGATAAGTAGACAGATATGTCCCCCATGGGTCGCATACTAATAGACAACGGGTGTATATCATTAGATGAGACATGCATCACTATACTTGACATTGCATTTCATTGCATTGTAGTTCTTTATTATTAGTGAATTTGATCTTGTGTGTTGTTGATTTTGTGAGTGCCTTTTTGTGGAACTTGTGACTGAAGAATATTGAGCCTATTGTTGAAGATATGTAATTGTTAGACTGTTGTTTTTGAGGATATGAAACTATTAGAGTGTCGTTGTTCATTATATGAAATTTTTAGAATGCGGTTGTTAGGCTATGTGCTTTGTAAACTGTGAACTGTTAGGTTGGGCTTATTTTATACAAGTTATAGTTGTGGAGGTTGTAATTGATAAATATTGATCTTGTTGTTAAGAATATATGATTGTTAGAAAGTTGTTGTTGAGTAATGTGTTTGTAAATTGTGAATTGTTAGGTTGGGATCATTTTATACAGGTTGTAGTTATGGAGGTTTGTTTGGGGTGTAAGGAGTATCCGTATTCTATCCTTTTACTCGTGTTTAGTGGTTTACTTGCTGAGTACCGTGTGGTTTGGTACTCACCCCCCGCTTCTACAATTTTTTGTAGGTTACTAGCCCAGAACTTTGTGATATATTCTCTTCTTTTCCAAAAATTCTTGGAGATTTATGATGTAGTTGTTTTTCATCTCAGCAGACCTTCTTACTCTTGTTTATGGTATTGTTCTACTCTAGAAACAATGTCATATTAGACTTGTATTTTCTTTGATTTAATTGTAATACTTTAGCGGCTTGTACACATGACAACCAGATTTATAACTATTTTTGAGTTTATTATAAAAAATTCCATTTTTATCGTAATGGTTGAGTTTTAGGTTGACTTTTCTTGGTGGAATAAGACGAGTGTCATCATGTGTATTTTTTGGTCGTGACAAAATGGTATCGAGCCCTAGTTTCATAGGTCTCACGTTTATACAAGCCGAGTCTCAGTAGAGTTTCGAAAATCAGTACAAAGACATCTGTACTTATCTTCGAGATGCTATAGTGACTTTTAGAAAAAATCTTCACTTCTTGAATCTCTAACAGGCATCAATTGTTTGTTCTGATTCTTATCGCTTCATCCTATTTCTCTCACATATAGTGATGACTTGTGTGTAGTTCTTTGTGTGAATAGTTGGTATATTGTATATGGATTGGGTATTAGATATGGTATCAAGGTTGAAGTGATATATTTATGGAGATGATGTGTGACCAGATTTAGAATGTTCAGTAATTCGAAGAAATTGTGTGAGATTATGGTTTAATGATGCACTTTGAAGGATAAATAAATGATTAGGTTGAACAATGGTTAAGGGAATTCATGGGCATATTATATTTTTTAGGCTAGTGATCTTCTAGTGGGATCAATACTTGTGTCATATATACGATATATAGAGTGATTTGCCAGTTGGAAGTGAAATGATTAAAGGGTTGGCTAGATAATGAACAATGTATCTTGAAAAATACAGTTGGTATAGTTGTTATAACATATATGGATTGCAAGCAAATTTATGAGAATGATGTTGCACCAATTGACGTTAAAATCTTTTATAGGTTAAGTGTCTATCAATAGGATCATGATACAACTACTAAAACGATATATATGCTTACTTAATTAGACTTATGGAGTGTGCTACTCATACTATTGACGTGATCTGCGAAGGTAAAGTTGAGAAGTGTATCCCATAAGTTCTAAATGAAAACTGGTGATTTCATCTTAAGGTCCAAAGGAATGGATAGATACCAGAATGACAAGATTATGGGTGAAGAAGTCCCAAAGAGTATAATTGTGTGAAGGTAATTGAAACTTTTAGTAAAATGTGCATATAAAAGTAGGTTAGTCCTTTAATTTTGGTTCGTATAACTGGATTGAAGGTGTCATACTAATAAAAAGGTTGACTTCGTGGTGATGACTAGATCTAACTGAGCATGATAGTAATAAAATTTTGTGATGGATTGTGATTAGGACGCAATTATTAATAAAAATTGTCTGTTAAATAGATTTTTCATGGTAATGACGACTTGTGAGTATCTAATGTTATGGTTTTCTACTATTTGATGAGTAACTTGGTAGCATGGAAAGTTATAGGAGGTGCTGAGACACTACTCGAATAGAACTGAAATGAATTAGAGTCATAAATTAAAAGGATTAGTTGGATGTAGTTTAGCTTTCATTAGAAGAAGAAAACAATGATTTTTACATGATTGCAAGGGACAAAGATGTAACTTCAAAAGAGTGGATTATTTTAATTCAAAAACATGTAGTTCAACTTGTTTTTCCTAGATTATTGTAATAGTGTTACACGACATTAAAAGTTGTTTGATAAGATTTGAGAATTAATTCTACAGATGTTTGATACAAGTGTGGTGATAAGTTCTTTTATGATTTTGAGTTTGATAACTGGTATAATAGATTTTTAATGAAGAATATGATAAGATCGATTGGGAAGCAATTACTTATAGGCTAAGATACTTGAATTCATTAAGACCTTTAATGTATGGGCTAATATTGATAGATAATGGAATTGTGTTACACAATTGGAATCAAAATTTAAGTTTTTTATGGTGAATTATGTTCGTGCTAGTATGTTATGTCAAGGTATGAATTAGTAATGTAAGAAGTGATTGATCACATTAAATATTGAGCATTTGGAACAAGGAAGGACTTGTACATAGTTTGAGTCATAAACTTTGTTATTTTAATTATCAAAAGACCTAAGGATTAGTTTCATATAATGTTTTGATTTAGAGGATAAGGTAAAAATATCATGGGTTGTTGGCTAAAGGATAAGACTGGTGAGCGAGTCAACAGAAGGAACAAGAATTTGGTGTATTGTAGAGTTTAAGATATTTAGAATTTTGTGTCATGGGAAGAATTAAGAAAAGCGAAGGAATAAGACCTCTTGTATAAACCCTTGGTTGGTAGTTGAAGGATTTATTGATATTTTCTTATGAGTTTATATATGACTGTGGATTTGAACTAGTTCGGTGCAGACTTACTAGGAAGTTATCATCGACTTTTCTAAAGATTACGTTTTGTTGGGTGACAAGAAACTATGTGTGGAAGATTCTATGTGGTTATGTAGAGTTAGATTGTTCAAATTATGATAGGTAACTTAGTGATATTCAACGGTGTGGACCTACAATTTTACCTAATTAATGAGGATTTGAGGGGATTGAAACTACTTTGTCGTGGGACGATATAGACTATTAGAATGTGTTACATAATTATTTGATGGTGAGTAGATGCTATGAGCTTATAGAATACTGAATCACTGAAGTGGCCAAGAATATTTCATAAGTGTTGGAATGAGGTATATAATGGTTTTTAATATTAGTTGAAATTTGGTATCTAATAGATTACATGGATTTGACATTGTAAGTGATTCAATAACTTTATATTAATAGGAAAGTAATTTTAGATTTTAAATTACTGATATAAGCCTTGGATGGAACCAATATTGTGAGATTCTGAGATGGAAAGAGAGGGAGCCATAGTTCGGAATTTTTGGAGGCGACGATGTGTTTGCTGAGAAGACTTTGATACTAGTGGCAGTTTGAGATTAAGGTAAATGGCCGGTCTGGTTATGATGCATGTTGGTATTAAGAGTGTTGGCTTAAATGGAGTATTGTGAGAAATATGTGAGGTTTGATAAATTGAGTATTTGTAATATTGTAAAGGGGATCAGATTGGTTGATTATGGGTGGCAAAAAATCCAGAGATGGAGTCAAATGAATGGAATTTTATTTATATCGGCACTATTGAAGGAGTATCTTGTGTTATGTAACCTTTCTTACGTATATTTTTATGTAACCACCTTCTTCGTACCGCATATTATTGGAGTATGATTCATTACTTATGTTATTTTCATTTCAGCAGTTATGGGATACTTCCTAGTGGTGGATCATGTGTACTGATCCTGCAATTGTCCTTCTCATAGGGTGGCATCCTTGGACAAAGTTGGTCATTTCATTTTAGTATTGTTTGGGATGGTTTAAGTATACCAATACTTCTACACGCATAACCTTGTTTGTGAGAACTTATATAAGGGCTTCTATGAAAAGTTACAATTGTCTAAGAGTGTTCTTACAGGTTTTATATTTTGAAGTATATCGCTTGTTGGGTGTGTACCTGGTCTTATTCTTCTTTAGGATAGATACGTTTGATTCTCCCTTAGATTAGTACTTACATCTAAAGATCAGATTTTAATACTCTAAGCTCATGAAAAGGTTATGTTTTGACAAGGAAATCTTGATAAGATATACGATGGTTTGTGCATTATGAGTATGTGGTGGTTGGTTCAGGTTCACTTATGGTTGTAATAGGTATTGATTTAGAATGTTGTCTTTGTCAATGAGAAAAGATTCTCCATGATGATTGTGTTAAGTATAATGAGCTTCTATCTAGATTGAGTTTATGGATTAGTCTATGGCTTGATAACCAACTCTTGATTTGTAGATCTATCAAGTTTTGATTCGAAACTTCACTTTGTAGTAGTTGTTCTTGATGCAATGGTCTTAAAGATGAGCTCACTTAGAAAGATAAACAACAACTGGTAGATCATAACATAGACTTTTGGTAACGTCACCTATTCTTCCATTTTCTTCCTTATGTTCAAGAACGAACATGATTTTTGGTGGTTGATAATGTAACGACCCGAAAAATTATATTTTTTGAGAAATTTGTTAATTATGATGGTTTAGTTGATGGTTGATTTTAAATAGTTAATTTTAATTGGTGGATAATGGGCTAAGTCTATTAGCTGGCCCATATATACATTGAAATATGTTAGTAAGATTTTCACTTTCAATATATATTTTATTCCAAAAAAAAAAAAGATAAAAGAAAGTTCCTTGTGGCGGTCGACATAGAAGTTGGAAAATCTACATTTAGGTAATAGAAAGTTGCTATGACTTTATCCTTTTAAAACTATTATTATATGGTGGTATGGAGGGAATTGTATTTATCTTTTTGATCGTTGCAATGTGTTGTTTTGCGAATTGATAGGAACAATTTGGTAGGGTAATCATTGCTTGGTAATGAATGTTAATAGAATGTTGGTGGGCCTCCGTTAATTACCATTAACAGTGTATCGGAACAGATAATACATTGTAGTTTGGAATTTTGCTTATTGGTCGACGAGTCCTTTTTAATTTTCATGTTTTTAATTTTTTTAGTGTACCACATTATAGACCAAGTTTGATATATTGAAATATTTAATTAAATATTTGGTGTATTATATTATATTAAAGTTATTAAGGTTGTAGTGTTTGGAGAAATTATGACTTAACCCTAGACATGAATTTGAGAAATATGAGAGTTGACATGTTAATTGATATCGAGCTTAAGAACTTGACTATAAATTTGAATGAATTTTTGGGGTAAAGATAAACACATGGTAATATGGGTTTTGCTAGTCTTGAAATCTTATTGTGTTCATTTATTTGAATAGATTGCTTTGAGTTGGAAGTTCAGCGAAAGGGGAAGGTTCAAGTTTCAGAGTGAATTCTTGATTGATTGAGGCAAGTGGGTTTTTAAACCCTTGTTAAGCGTATGGAATTCGTGTATTTCCTTGTGGTATATGTTTGGGAGTAATGAAAATTGTTGATGGGTTAACTTGTCCATGTTATATAATTCTAGTTATGGAAAAGGGTAATAAAAAGGTGATTTGATTAATTGTTGGTGTCTGATGTTTGAGAATGATTTGAATGACTTATGTTTAATTGTAGATGTTGTATCATAATTTTATTTCTGTGAACTGTGCATCGATATTAAAATGGTCATCTCTTCACTATTTGTATGAACATGTCATTTGCATTAGTTCTGACACATGGTTGTGATAAGTGATATTTGAGAAGAGGATGTACCATTTATAGGGACATATCGTGCACCATGATGGATATTATATTTCAAGGGACGTATCGAGAATCATGATGGATACTATATTTTGAGAGATGTATCATGCGCCGAGATAGTTACTATTATCGAGGGTCGTATCGAACGCTGTGATTGATGCATGGACAGATATGTCCCCCATGGGTCCTGGACTGAGAGACAGCGGGTGTGAATGATTTGGTCAGACATGCATCACCATATTTGACATTGCATTGCAGTTCATTATTATTGGTGAACTTGATCTTGTGTGTTGTTGATTTTGTGAGTGTCTTTATATGGTACTTGTGACTGAGGAATATTGAGCATGTTGTTGAAGATATGCAATTGTTAGAGTGTTGTTATTGAGGATATGAAACTGTTAGAGTGTTGTTGATGATTATATGAAATTAATAGAGTGTGGTTGTTGAGCTATATGCTTTGTAAATTGTGAACTGTTTGGTTGGGCTTATTTTATACCAGTGTTACAAAAGGCGAGCGCCTCCTCGCCTTTCCGAGAGGCAAGGCGAGGCGATGGGTCCTCGCCATTCTCTACCGAGGCGAGGCGATATCAAAATGGCGAGGTATGGCAATACAATGGCGACAGAAAAGGCGCCGCCTTTTTAATTAAAAATATTTGACTTAACAATATTAGTCAAAATTAGGGGTTTTTTTTATACTTTTGAAATTTCTGCTTTCTCCATCGCGACTCTCTCTCTCAGTTGACTCTCTTCTCGTCTTCTACCTCGTTGTCTCTTCTCCCTCGCTCTCTTCTCCAGTTCTCCATCATTGTCGGCTTCTCCATCGCGAGACTCTCTCCAGTTCTCCCTCGCTGTCGGATTCTGTTCTCCCTCACTGTCCGCCGCCTCACGATTCTGTTCCCTCGCGACTCTCCGTTCTCCAGGTATGTCGTTTTCTCTCTTCTTCTTCTTTAATTTTTTTCTGTTCTTCTTCTTCAGTTTTTTTTTTCAGTTCTGTTTTTATGGTGTAGCAGTGCTTACTACTTTGTGTGATTTTTTTTTAAAATTATAGGCAGTCAACTAAGAAAAATCTTTCTATTTTCCTAATTATTTATTCCAATATTCCTAAACAGTGAATTAATTGAATTTAATAACCAATGGCGGATGCTAGCAAAAAGAGGGACATTGGATGGAATTATGGTCTTTAAAATTTTAGACATTTTAGTATCTACTATTGGTTTTTGAATTGAATATTTGCTAATATGTGTTATTGCTATTAAGATTTTGGATAAAATATGCAATTAAATATTTTTAGTTTTTGGTATTAATTGACGCCTTTATTTAAAAAGGCAAGCGCCTCGCCGCGTGGCGAGACAGGCCCTTGTCGCCTTTTGTCGTCTCTCGCCGTCCACAACACTGTTTTATACAACTTAAAGTTGTGGAGGTTGTTATTGATGAATATTGGGCTTGTGGTTAAGAATATATGATTGTAAAAAAATTGTTGTTGAATTATGTGTTTGTAAATTGTGAAATATTAGGTTGGGCTTATTTTATATAGGTTGTAATTGTGGAAGTTCTATTGGGGTGTAAGGAGTACCCTTATTCTATCTTTTTAACTCGTGTTTAGACGTTTAGTTGCTGAGTACCGTATGGTTTGGTACTAACCCCTTGCTTCTACAATTTTTTGTAGGTTACTAGCCTTAAACTTTGTGATATATTCTCTTCTTTTCCGAGGCTTCTTGGGGATTTGTGAGGTAACTGTTTGTCATCTAAGAATACCTTCTTACTCCTGTTTATGATCTTGTTCTACTCTAGAAACAATGTCATATGAGACTTATATTTTCTTTTGATTTAGTTGTAATACTTTAAAGGATTGTACACATGACAACCAGATTTTGGGGGTATTTTTTAGTATATTATAATAAGTTCCATATTTTACTGTAATATTCGAGTTTTAGGCTGACTTGTTTTGGTAAGATAGGACGAGTGTCACCATGTCTATTTTTGGGTCGTGACAAGGGCAATCTCCACATAGTGTCGCGACGTTAAAAAAGGTGTTACTTGAGAGGCAACCCAAGTGGTAGTATTTTCAATAATCAGTGTGTTAATGTTGCAAGTATTGAAAAATATGAGAAAGAAATTTTGGCGTATCGTTGAAGCTTTTCGGCGATCTTGACCTAGTTCGTCATTAGAATTGAAAGAAAAATTAAGACATAGTTCTGAAATATTAGGCGGTGTTCCATAGTTCATCGGTGTGTCGTCAAACTACGTCGCATCTTAACTCTTTGTTGAGAGGCCATTTGCTGGAACTTTAGGCCCAGAGCTCACTCATTCGGCATATCACCGAAACAGTTAGTGATTGTCCTAAGACCTCACCGTCTAAGTTTGATTACAGTGTGGAAAGTTTCATGAAAGAAGAGTTTGGTTGGCGATAATGCAAATCGATCCGCGACTAAACTTATTTCATCGTTTAGCTCAACCCAATTTGAGTTTGGATTTTGTAAACTCACCGAGCATATGAAGTTATTGGCGAATCGCTGAATCGATCGATCACGATTTGTATATCGTTTAAATTCCCAAAATCAACTGGGAGTTTGGTATAACTTGGCAAGGAATATCACTCAGTGAGTCGCCAAATAAATTGGCGACCACAACTTACGTTGTCAAATGGGCGAGAATGAACTGCTGAAAAGTCACAGGTTTAAAGATTTCAAACCTTTCCTCATTTCTTTTTCCTTCAAACTGACACTTGCATGTTAGTACCTATATTTTGCAATCTTAGAATATTCTTAGTGTTGATTTTTGCTCGGAGTTGGGTCACTTTGCCACCTACATTACAGTTTTATCTAAATCGGCAAACGAGGTTGGTTTTCCAAAACTTTGCATCTATTGTTCCATTTGCATTTGAGGACAAATGTCTTTTTATTTGTGGTGGAGTGAGGCTCACCTTTTGTGTGTTATTTTTGACTTGTGTTTTTGTGTATATATTTGGGTTTTTCTATCTTAAATTGTGTTTTATATTGTTTTTTACGGATGTTTGAGCTTGTGGCTCCTTTTGTTTAAATTGCAAATATTTTGATCCGTCAAAAATATTTTCATCTTTCCACCACCTATTGCATGTACTTGAATGTGGTTGTTCTTAGGCAAATTTGAGTGTCACTTTGATCAATACCAATAACTTGAATAGTGCTTTCAATTGTACGAACATGAATGTGCGGCTACAACGAGGCCAAATGAAGTTGCATAGACCATATGTAAACTCTATGCATCTCGTTGTGATTAGCTAATTATCAAATTGAGTTTCTTGCAATGAACATTTCACACTTGCAAAAGTGTGAAGTCTTTTTGACTTTAGTGTCCATGCCTTGAGTGATGAACCTAATTTGAACCATGTATGATAACACCTAGAATTTGCCCCATTGGTCCGATCGACTTAGTAAATCTATCTCTTGATATGATCTTAGGCAAATTTAGAAGAGTGTGAGCTAATTTCATATACCTTGTTTGTGGCCTACCTTGTGAGTGTGTGAACCTCTTTTGAACACCCCTAAAGCCTTAGTTTTCTTTGGATGAAACTTGATGAAAAAATGAGCTCTCTTAACCCTCTGCCGGTAATCCTCTTGACCTCTCTTAATCCTCTACTCATAATCCTCTTGATTTGTGGTTGATTGAATAGTCGACTTAGGCCAAAAGCCTAAGTTGGGGGTGTGGAGAAAAGTGAAGGCAAGTCAAAAAGTGCAAGAAGAGTCTCCATTAACCCATGATGTTGAGAAAAATAGAACCCCTTTATACAAAAAAAAAAAAGAAAGAGAAAAAGAGAAGAAAAGGATGAAAAAGAAAGTTGCGCAATAAAGTACAAAAGAACTAGGGTTCCCCAAACAATCCATGGAAAGTGAATAGAGGGATGACTTATAATCACAAAATAAGATAATGAGAGAAGGAAAAAAGAAGTGTTATGAGCACCACATTTCATGACGATTAAAGTCACCAAGCCTAAATGAACATACCTTTGCACGCAGCCCCATTACAAATCTTGAAAATACCTTCTTGATCTCAAGTGAGCTGAAACATATGTTGATTGAATAATATGGGCAAACATATGGGTGAAAGCATGCATAGTGTTCTTCTTTGTGACAATGAGTGTTGTATTTGATTCTGAAACATTAAAGAATTAAACCAATATGAATCATCCTTTATGTGAGGACATTTGGTCACTTTTGTTGAGCTTAAACTTGCATTTGAAGAAAGTATCGTGAGCTTGAAAATCTTTGATAATGGTGTGTCACAACTTGAGTCTTTGAGTGCATATTTGATTCTTACATGAGTGACTTGAGTCTTGTTGTGTACATTCATGATCGAGTCTTGTATAGCATTGTTTGATCCTTTTTGAACTGTTGAACTTGAGTTTTTCTTGAGGACAAGCAAATGTTTAAGTTGGGGGTGTTAATGAGTCCACACTTTGGACTCATTTAGGTCTATATTTTGATAGTTTAAGTGTCCTCAAATGCACATTTTATTTCGAAAACTGATATAGTACCATGATATTTAGGTATATACACTTGGAGACAAAGAATAGACACAATCGAACTAAAAGGAACAAAGGAAGCTGAAAAATTGAAGAAGTGAAGACCTGAGGATCGCCGAACCCATTCATCATGTCGCCAAAAGGTTCCATCCTCGCCTTTTTTTCCAGTCAGTTGAGCCCCAAAAGAAAGGATCAAATCGGTGGTGAAAAGGAGTAGGATGTGTGTCGATGAGCAATTCCGCGAAGCAGTACTACCTCGCCCAGTGATCCAAAACACGAACATGTTATAGGAAAACGCAAGAAGGCCTAGAACATACGAAAGGGCGGATCGCTGAGTTGATCAGCGATTCTGACTAACTATGCTGAGTGTTCCTTCGTAGCTTATCTTTTTGAAAACTATAAATACTTGTTAATTTTTTTAGCTTGGGGAGAGATTTTCATAGTGTTGAACAGTAAATTTTAGAAATAGATTCAATTTTGAGTTTTTGAGAGCTATATTAGAAAAATGTAACGTGGGTGGAAATTCATGATTCTAGACTTGATTGAAGCATAAATAAATCATACCCAGTTGATGTTTTCGATTTGGTATTATTTTTTTGCTTTTCATTATGTCTAGCTAAAACCCCAAATTTTGGGGTTTGATTTTATGAATATGGGTTAAATTAGTTGTTGGGTCTCGCTTGATGATAGTTTAATCGTTGTTTAGATGTGATTTCATTTAGTAGTTGTGTTGGAACTTAATGAAATTGTAGTTGCAAATACAATTTCACCTTTGTGTTTTCGGCTTGCGAGAGAGAGAGATCGTAAAACTAAGACTACTAAATTGATGGTCGATGGATTGGGTCGACATGATGTTCACCTCAAGAGAGTGAACCCTAGTCCTTATCCCACAGACTCAGCTCAAGAGAGTGAGTGGACTAAGGCGGAGTTGTTCTTCATAAGGCAAGTGGGTGTACGAGAGGAACCCATTTGATTTGGGGTGAGTTGTTCGAGAGAAAGCTTACCCCCATTAAAGTCTAGCCTAGTCACAAATATTAAAAAAATTTACTATCAAAATCATGTACCCAATAGTTTAGTTTATCCCGTATTCCTATCATATCCCAAGAATATCATTTCCCATTAGTCTCTCTTATTGTTTTTATTATTTTTTAGCTATTAATTTTGATTACAAAACCCCCATTGATAATTAACGCTTGCGTCACCCCTTTAGGTTTATTATGTTTATTTTCGATAATATTTATAGCTATTACTAATTAGAACTAAATTTTATTTTTCTATTAATTCTCAAAACCACTCCTTGTGGTATTGATCACAACCCTTGCTTGGATTATATACTGACTAATGATTGTCGATGCTCAGTATTAGATGAAACGTCTTTGATGACATTGATCATCTACATCAATGATATTTGGTTTACTTCAAGACTGAGGAGGACCATGTTTTACACTTGAGCATTGTACTTCAGAGGAGGGAATACAAGTACACCAAGTCCTCTAAGTGTATTTTGTCTTATTTCTATGGAATTCTTGGGACACGTGGTGTGTAAGAAGGGTATTAGAGTATATCCGACCAAGATCAAGGTATTTAAAGGTTGGACGCGACCTATTTCTCTAACATAAATTCAAAGTTTTGTAGGATTGGCAGGTTATTACCGATGATTTGTTCAGACTTTCTCTACTAAACCTTCATTCACCATATTGACTCGATAGGGTATAGGTTTCCAGTGGTCTGATGAGTGTAAGGAGATCATTCAAAAGCTCAAGACTTTGTTAACAATAAATATTGACGTTAATAAAGAGTGTTAAAGTATTTACCGACATTAGTTAAGTGACACTAGAACCAATGTCTCTAAAGGCTTTAGAGACATATACAAAGAGTATTTATTGCCGCTAAAAATACATATTTAGCGGCAATTATGAATTAATTGTGCTAATGATCCTTTTTGATGTAGTGAATTTACTATATACTTTAATGCTTCAGGAGTCGGGTTGGTTGGTGTATTTATGCAGAAGGGAAAGATGATTGCTTATTCTTCTAGGCAGTTGAAGACACATGAGAAGAACTACCCTACTCATGATTTAGAGTTTGTGGTCTTGGTCTTTATACTTAAGTTATGCCATCACTAGTTGTATGGGGTGCATTGGGAGATCTTCATTTATCATCGGAGTCTTCAGTACATCTTCAGTCATAGGGATTTGAACATAAGGTAGCCTAGATGGCTTGAGTTGTTGAAGGACTATGATGTAACCATTCTATATCATTCGGGTAAGTCCAATGTGGTGAAAGTAATTTCATACATGTAAATCATATTTTTTTTGTGGAAAGAGAGGATGTTTGAACATACCATCCCTACTCCTACTTATCAAATTAAACGCTTGAGGGAAAAAAAAGAACTCAAATTCAAAATTGACTCTCTTTGATCCTACTCATAAAAGTAAATTCAATAAAATTTAGATTTTACTTTCTTAGCTCCTACTAATCAAATTAAATGATTAAGAAAATACCGCAAGAACTATAATTTGATATTTATCATTTTGACTCCTTCTCATTAAATTAAACCAAATAAAGTTTAGAATTTATCCTCCTGACTCCTACTCATCAAGTTAAATTAAATAAAATGTTGTAAGAAATTAAGAGAAATTACTTGTCCTCCTGGATCCTACTCAACAAGAGAAAATATATTACCATAATCTTGAAATTTTTCCTATATATGAAAATTTATTCACTCTCCCTTTTCTTCCAATCCTCTCTGTCTTTTTTTTTTCTAAAGAAATCAAAAATTAATTGATAGATTGTCTAGACTACTGATGGAGTGCAACAAAGAAAAGGCTATCAAGGCTAAAGGCGTTGCTGATGAAATGATGGAAAATAATAGAAAGAGGGAATCAACAAAATCAAGTGAAAATTGGGCAGTATCAGATCATCTGCCTGGGCAGAATCTCCAGTGTCTCAACAAGGAAAATCGGCTTAGATCTATGCGGCGTAGACATCGTATCAATTACTGTGATAATCTAAGTGATGATGATGAAGAAGATTTTTCTAAGAGATTTAAGGCGGTTGGATATCCATCTCCTACTAAGGAGTCTGAGATGCAACATTTGTCTTGTGCAACAACTCCTAATGGAGAGATAAAGAAAATAGAACATTGTTTGTCTAATGTAGAGAGCTTCCAGAACACAGAGATGGAAATTGAAACTTTAAATGAAAGTGTTCATGATGTAGGGCTTTGTACAGTGACCGAGTCAAAATCACTTGAATATCCAGATCCAGATTTTAGCAATTTTGACAAGGACAAGGATGAGTCCTGCTTTAAGGTTGGCCAAGTATGGGCTGTTTATGATACCTTGGATGGCATGCCTAGATTTTATGGCGTCATTAGGGAGATTTTGTCTCCGGAATTCAAACTGCGCATAACATGGTTAGAGCCAGAACCGTTGAATGAAACCAAATGGCTATATGAGGGCTTTCTAGCTTCTTGTGGTAGGTTCAGAATAGGAAACTTAGAACACATTGAAGATCATCTTATGTTCTCACATTTAGTATGTGTAACAAATGGAAACAACAATGATTCAATAAATATATTTCCATTGAAAGGAGAAACTTGGGCCCTCCTAAAAGATTGGGGTAGTAAAAATCTCAACTATGAATTTGTTGAGGTTTTGTCTAATTATGATGAAACTATTGGTGTACATGTTGCGTACCTGGATAAAACAAAAGGCTTCACTTGTCTTTTCCATAGGGTGGGAGACCCATTTCTAGTTCCAACAAAGGGTATGTTTAAATTCTCTCATCGAATTCCTTCTATGAAGATGACAGGGATGGAGAGGGATGATGTTCCTGAAGGATCCTTTGAACTAGACCCTACCTCCTTACCTAATGACCAGTTAGATGTTTCTGTTTCATCCGTAAACAAAAGTGTGATAGCTAATTTCATGGACTTTGTAAATTCTGCTAAAAATTGGGTTCCACCAATACCTAATCAGGTTCTTGAACCTGAGTTTTACAAATTTGCTGCTGAGAGATCACAAGAGAAATTTAAAATTGGTCAATGTTGGGCATTATACAGCGATGAAGATGCCTTGCCCCGGTACTATGGGCTGATAAAAAAGATAGATACTCTCCCTCAATTTGTGCTACATGTGGCATGGCTTTATGCGTGTCCGCTCCCTAAAAGTACAATACAATGGCATGATAAAACAATGCCAATTGGTTGTGGATTGTTTAAGTTTTTAAACAGTAAGCTAAACAAATATACTGTAACCAACAAATTTTCACATGTAGTAGTTGCAGAACCTTTGAAGAAAGGTTTATACAAGATCTTCCCAAAAACAGGTGAAGTTTGGGCAGTATACAAAAACTGGAGTCCTCAGCTGATGAAAGGTAATACTCTAGAATATTTTGAATATGAGATTGTTGAAATAGTGGATGTTTCCGATAATTATGTAGATGTGAAATTCTTAGAGTGGGTAAAAGGCTTCAAGTCTGTCTACAAGGCTCGAGTGGAAGAAGAAGAGGCTGACAAAGTAGTGAAAATATGTGTATCGGAGCATCTCAGGTTTTCTCATCGAATTCCTGCTTTTCGCCTGACAGAAGAGAGAGATGGAAGCTTGCGAGGCTTCTGGGAGCTTGATCCAGCAGGAATGCCTCTGGGTTTACGATGTATTAATTGAAGCATTATAATTTTCTTTTCTTTATCTTATACCAAAATAGAAGTGTTCTAGTGGATTTATACAACTCAATTATGTCTCGAAAGAAAGTATGATTTCATATTTGTTATTAACAATATATTTTACTAGAGTGTTTAATAAGTTAAGATTTTTTATACAATCCATATTTACTTATGCTTATCTTATTAATGATTGTGAGTTGGTAAATCAATCATTACCAAGTACGTCAGATCCTCCTAAAGGAATAATTTACAATTCCTCACTGGGGTTTGTCCTTCATCTTCCAACAAAACTCTTGGCAATGTAAAGTGCACATGACATAGTTTTTATCAGCAACTATCACTCTTACCGAAGGACAATAGCTCACTTTATGACCAGTCTCCTTAATATTATCCTCATCAATGGATTTTTATGTGCTTCCAGAGTCTATGACTTTGGCAGGTTCCTATTCTTCACGGTTGCTTGACCAAAATAGTGTTTACCCTTATATGGATGCCTAAGGGTTCACTTAGACACACAACTACTTGTATCCCTTGTTCTATATCACCTTCAATAATTATATACAAAGTGATATGCTCAACCTCTACATTAGCCTCTTCTACTACCTGATTAGGTTCAAGTTCTCCTATTCGACAGTTCAATTGTTTCCACTAATGGACAAGTCCATCTAAAAACAAGTGATTGTTCCTCCTATATTCATAAATCTCAAGATTCAACTTGTAAGTAGTAGGCCTAGTTGTCAGGATACTATTGCTCTTAACAACAACTGCATTTCCAACAAATTTGATGGTACTTTTGTTCTTCTACAGGATAGCTTCAATAGCCCTCTCTAGCATTCTAGCTTGCTAAATAGAAAATTTCAAAGATGTGTGCTTAAAAATCTTTACATCAAACCTTATATTTTCTTTTTAAACCCCCCATAAAACTCGAAACAAAATGAGACTCAACAAGAGGTTGATTTCTCACAAGCATTTGAGCCATAAGATCTTCAAATTTGCCCAGAAACATATCCACAGATTTCTGTTCGAGCCATTTAAATTCCTCCATTATATCATCTAAAGGTTCTGCATCAAATCTATCACATAACTCCTCTTTGAATTCGGTCGAAGTCACCACAACCCTACGCAATCTAATGAATGGTACCATGTCTCAACTAAACCATTCAAGTAAAGAGCAATGGCCTCTAATTTTTCATTCTCAATTGTTCTATACAGGTCAAAATATCTCTTAAATTTTTGAAGTCATACCTTAGGTTTTAGACCTTCTAGGCTGGGTAGGTCACATTCAGAAGGAGGAACGGAAACCATCTGGAACCTGTTTTATCGATTATGCTAATTCGGAATAGGAAGGATGTCATCTCCTTGTTGTTGGTCACTTGGAGCTTGAGGATACATGTATGGTCTAATATATCTCTAAGAAAAATAGGAAAGAATAGAATTAAGTGATGGTACATGCACTAAATTATGTATATGATTATCTAGATATAATAGACATTTTCTTAAGGCAAAATGTAAGTCAAGTAGTACAAGTCCACTTATCTTCATAGAGAATCATTTAATAGAGAAAACAAGCAAAAGTGAAGTAAAAAATCAATTTCTCTACTTGTCTTTAAGAATGAATTAGAGTGACAAAGAGTGTTGCTTCTCCCTATTTTCAAACTTATCTGATTTTCAAACACCATTTTTTACTTTGAAATTGTTTTTTGTTACAAATTTCACAATTTTCATAGCTAAACGGGTGTTCAGGGTGCCATACAAATTAGAATGGAATGAAGTTTTATTTTTTATTTTATTGGTGAACCTTTTTATGTTCTGTTCTCTTTTTTTTCTTGGGAAAACCTTTTTCCCTCAATAGTTCATACTCAACATTCAACAATTACTTCTCTAAGTTTCATTGCTTTAAGAGGGTTCAATATTGAACAGAAGAGTTTTATAATTTGAACAGAGTAGAGTTTTTAAATTTGATTTTATAGAGTAGTCTTATAAAGTAATCGTGGAAGAAGAAAAATATAACATGCACATTATTTTTAAGACTTTAAGCATAACAACATAGAGGAAAAAAATACATAATTTTTCAAATTCTTCTCGACAATTTCTTCCATAACCAATCAAATAGAAGAATCTTCTTCATCGAGTCAAACTAAATTATGAATCATGTACTACAAGAATGATATAAGTGCTTCTTTGCTTTGATTATAGAATGAAAAGGATGACCTTGTGTTGGGGTCTCATAAAACTAAAAGATGAATCTATAGAAATAAAAATGTTGTAATATCAAAAGATATGACTTAATATCTCAAAATGTCACTCAACTTTGAGAATTTATTTAGTAAAGTCATTGAACTTTGTTTTATACCAGTAAAATCACTCAACATATGTTTTGACATCAAAAAAATCACTCAGCTAAATTTATTATTCATTTATAAATATATACTATTTTTTTTTTGATCCACATGCAATTAGACTCAAATTCATTCATAATTCTACCCATTAACCCAAATTAAAAACCACCACACTTCTTAGCAATAACTAAAACCAAATTCGAATTTGTCCCATTTTTCCTCTCCCATATGATTACTCCATAATTTTTTTCACTTCAACACAAATTTCCCCTCTTTTGAAACAAATAAATTCACATTCATATTTTATTCATCTTCTGATTTTACGAAAAATTGTAAACTTTTCAGTAGTAGAATCCAAAATCTTGAAATATAAATTGATGGTTCTTATTCATTAGTATAGATAACTGTCAATTTGTTCTGGTAACAAGTTATGCAGCATGTTCTCGTTATTGTATGTGACACTTCGAAATGGTTCATCTGTATTGCCAGCTTAATTATGCAAAAATATTCTGGAATTGGGACTTCTTCAGAAATAATTAAAACTAGACTCAAATTGTACAAGGAGATCGCATGAAGATGAAGAAGTGTTGGGTTCTTTTTATTGGGTCTATGGATAGAATTGTGAATAAATTTGGGTCTAATTACGTGTAAATCGGTAAAAGTAATTCTATATATTTGATTAATGATAAATTTAGCTGAGTGATTCTATTGATACAAAAACATAATTGGACTGATTTTAGTGATACAAAATAAAATTTAATGACTTTGCAAATGACTTTGCAAGATAAATTTCTTAAATTGAGTGATTTTTTGAGATATTAACTCCAAAAGACATCTTAAAAATTATCAAATTAAATATTTGAAGGTTATGAATATGAAAAACATAAAATTTATAAATATTAATAAACAGCAATTTAATAGATAATTAAATAGGAGTTACAAAGGTGAATGTTAAAACAAATAAAAAAGTAAAATAATAAATGAATGAATAAGAGAAAATATTTGTCAAAATGTCTTCTTTTTTTTTTTGTTTTAATTTGAAAACTTGTTCAATCTGAAAAGAATAATAACATAAATCAACAAGGAGAAAACAAAAATATACTTTAATCTTGAAATAAAAAATATGTGCATTTATACAAAATTTCTTGCTAGGCAACATATGGTAGAATTCTAAACTTTTATTATTAACTAGGGAATTTGGCCGCGCTTCGCGCGGTCTTTAAAATAAATATTAAAGGATTACTTTTTTTAATTAATTCTATAGCTCTCTTTATTTTCAAACGTAATATTATCACTTTATTTTTTTTACTTATATATTAATTATGAATATCGTTTTGAGATGACGATTGAAATGAAACTTAACAAATTTAACATCTATAATCTAATAAATGAGGGATAGTACATTATTAATCAATATGTCAAATGTCAATATATATTTTCTTAGTAATTTTTTTGTTTGGACATGTAGTTAATATGTCACTTTCTACATTTTATTGGAATATCAATGAGTTTGAATCTTTATATTACAACATATACTCCGATGTAATTTTTTTCTTGAGTACATAATAATTATATTATAAATAACTGAAAAATACTAATAAAATACATCTACACGTCTTATTATCCTTTTTCATATTGATATGATAAAACTCCTTTGAATATTTCATTTTTCAATCGTTTTTGTTTCATTTTCAAATATACAATTTAAATTTGTATGATTTTTGCATGAATCACATCTATTGATATTTTAGATTCTTTAGTTGCACCTATATCAAAGATAATTGTTATCATTTGTCAAATTTGTTTTTTAAGGATGTTATCCAAAATGTTACGCTATTATTAAATTTCAATATATTCAACCTCGAATGAGAATATGTTTTTTCAAAAAAATTATTAACTCGTTTACTATATTTTAATCTATATCTTTTATATGAAATATAAATATAAAAGATTCGTATAAACTACGTAAAAATATTTGATAGATAATAAACATCTTCACATATTATGTGTATAGAATAATAAAATTCAAAAGTTAATTAAATTGAATACTCTGATAATATGTTTCATTTCAAATATATTTCTTGCATTCTCAAATCAATGATTGCACCTCTTTCTATATAAAATTAATACACGAACACCTTAAGATATATATTCATTACTTAGTATATTAAAATAATTTAAAATTTTAATCATACTTTTGTGTTTATTTAGTCAATTCATATGGAAAATTTTTATGTACAAAATTTTGTGTTTTATTTTTAAAAAATATATTAAAAATCAAATCAACTTACTTAGTCATTTGTATTCATCTTTTATTTTAAATTTTCAAAAGATACATATTTAATAAAAATAAATTAATTTATGAAATGCATGAATAAACTTTTTTGGCATATATGTTTGTCCTATTTTTAAATTTCATAAAATGTATATTAAATATTTATATTCACTATTTTATTTATTTTGATCTATATTTAATTATACTTCAAAAGAGTTACAAAATATGATTTTCATAGTATATCAAATACAAGTATTTAATATTACAAAATATTTGCATGGAGCGCAATTAACATATAAGTAAACCAAAGCAAAAAGAGAACAATTTTGACTAAAAAATTTACAAAATCTTCAATTATGAGATCAGTATTTTCATTAATTAGATTTTATTTTTCAATTAATTCTAATAAAACGTGAAATAAAGAATAGATAAACTAAAGTGAGTTTAATAAAACAATAAATAAAATAACAAAAACATGATTCATCAAATTATACTATTTTTTTCAATTGTTATTTTTTATTTTGGCAAATAAATTAAATATCTTCTATCATAGTTCATATATATATATATATATATATATATATATATATATATATATATATATATATATATATATATATATAACATTTTCCTCATCATGAGTACATCAAATGTGAATTAAAATACATTAACATTTGTCTCAAAAGGGTTGTCTTACAATACACATTTATATAGATATTTATTAAGAAACACAATAAATTATCATAAATTTACACATTTAAAATTTGAGAGTTACGAGGAGTTATAAAGATTATGAAAATATAAATTTTAGAGACTAAGATTCAGATTCTGTGGTCAAGAATTGATCTCTTGAACATGACTAAGTAAAAAGCAAGAAAAAATCAATATACATAATTCATAAGATTTTCTTCTATCATGAGTACATAAAATATGAATTAGAATACAATAACATTTGCTTAAAAAAGGATTGTCTTACAATACACATTTATTTAGATATTCATTGAGAAACACAATAAATTATCATAAGTTTACACATTTAAAATTTGAGAGTTATGAGGAGTTAGAGATTATAGAAATATAAGTTATGAAGATAAAGAGATACACATTTCTTAGTTTAAGAAGGGAAAATTAATGAGATTAAATTTAGGGAATGATAAATCCAAAGTTCCAATTATGTTTGTAAGATTAGTTTCTCTCTTATCTATTTAATAGGAGAAAATGAAAAGGTAAGAAACTTAAAATGTTATTAATAACAAATTACAATAAAAAAAAAGTTCTCTAATCGAAATTAATTTTATTAGTCACAAATTTACATATATTCTCATACGGTTTCATTACTAACTTAAAAAATACAAACTTTATATGTTTAATTAAAACAACAACAATGTAGTGTATTCTTACAAAGTGATACTGGGTGTGCTCAATTAGAATATATCATTAAAAATATTCAATACTAAAAAAAATATTTATTCATTTATTTTTTGATTGATTACTAATATAATAAACCATATCATATATTTTTAGGGACAAAAATATTCAGTAGATATTAAAAAAGTGTACCATAGATGATATATCTTTAATTCAACTATGGAAAAATCTAAAATATTATATATATATATATATATATATATATATATATATATATATATATATATATATATATATATATATATATATATATATATATATATGGAATAATCATTTTTTTCATCTTCAACAACAACAAAAATGACTGGAATAATCATTTTTTTGTTCAAAAATGAAGAAATAAAATAAAAGAGAACAAAATAATATTAGTTGAAATCAAAATAATACAACAATGAATCTTCAAAATGTTTGAAAATCAATTAAACTTTTATACTATTGCAACTCTCTATGCATGAATCTCCAAGATAATTAAGTTTTTTTCTTCATTTTGTTGAACTTATACCAAATAATGTGATGAATCTTTCAAGAATATAAAAATGATCTTCTTCAAAGTAAAGATCATATCGTGATATCATCTTTTCTATATCTTCTTTTTTGATTACTTAACTACATGATTGATGAAGAAAACGATGAAGAAAATAAAATTAAAAGACTATATTACTAAGAAGATGGAATGAAAAAATGGAAATGAACATGCAACATCTCCATAGATGATTAGTATTTATAGATAAAATAAGTCATAAAAATGGTTAAAAGGGAATCGAAAAGACATGTTATTTGAGTAGAGAATAGCAATAGATGAGGTTTTTTTGCAACTCATTTCATATGATTACAATATTAAATATGATTGAATTTTATAATTAATAAAAAAAAAATTATGAAAAGAATTTAAAAAAAGAAGACAAAAAAAAAAAAGAAGAAGAAACAAATGGAAAAATTTAATACTAAAAATAAGATTTATTCATTTATTTTGTGATTGATTACTAATATGATAGACCACATCATATATTATAAGGGGCAACAATATCCAGTAGATATAAAAAGAAATGTACAATAGGTAGTATACTTTTAATTCAATCATGGCAAAATTTAAAATATTAATTAGCTATAGATTGACGTATATATAAATAATAAAAAAAATTGCATCTTTTCATCTTCAACGACAACAACAATGAATAGAATATTCATTTTTTTTTCAAATCAAAGAAATAAAATAAAAGAGAATAGAATAATATTAATTGGAATCAAAATAATACAACAATGAATTTTCAAAATGATTGAAAATCATTCAAACTTTTATACTACTATGACTCTATCTTCCGGAATCTCCAAGATAATTATGCTTCCTTCTTCATTTTGTTGAACTTATACCAAATAATGTGATGAATCTTTGAAGAATATATCTATGATCTTCATCAAAGTGAAGGTCATATTGTGATCATCTTTTTTACGTCGTCTTTTTATTATGTACATGATTGATGAATAAAAAGACAAAGAAAAAAAATTAAAAACCTATACTACTAAAAAGAAAAAATGAAAAAATGAAAATGAACATTCAACATCTCTATAGATGATAGGTATTTATAGATTGGATAAGCCATAAAAATAGTTAGAAGAAAATTGAAAAAACATGCTATTTAAGTGAGAATATCAATAGATGGAGGTTTTTTTGTAACTCATTATATATAATTAAAATAATAAATATACTTGAATTTTTTTAATTAATAAACAAATTATTTCATGAAAAGAAAGAAGAAAAAATGTCAAAAAAGAGAGAAAAAAGAAAAAAAGGAATGGAGGCCATAGAGAGGTGCCACATCACCTTGTCTATGGTCCTCATTTATATTATTAAATATATTTTTAAAATATTGAGAGCTATTTTCTTACATAGTGTTAAATTTAATTTAATTTTAGTATTTGAATTTTACGATTTATTTTTAGATGTTTAGTAGATAGAGCTTAAATGAATTAAATTTTTTTTATCATTTGAAGTTTATTAAAATGAAAAGACTAATTTGTATTTAAAAATTCATATTATGATGTTAATACAATATATTTTTATTTTAATATAGTTTAAATATATGTATTTAGGAAATAAATTATTGATTCATCAAACGGTAAAATTTTGATTAAATAATCTTTTCCGTTAGATTTTTTAAAATATATTTTATCCTTTATTTGTCCTTGTTATATATATATATATATATATATATATATATATATATATATATATATATATATATATATATATATATATATATTTCTTTGTTATTATTTTTCTTTATTCTACTTACCAATAATTTTTTATAGTAAAAAATATGCATCTTGTTTAAAACCTTAATGGTAAGAATTAGAAGAAACAAAAAAGATACAAATTAATGCACAATTTATATATATTTATTGTTGTTAATTTTTATAAAGTAGAATAAATGAACAAATTTGAAGAAAACATAAATGATACTACTTATTGCCATAAGAAATACCATAAAAAGAGATATATTTCAACATTTAATATATATTATTAAAATTATCAAAATATTGTTTGAACATAGGTGAATTTTTATCATATTCTAGACAAAATTACAATAACTAATTTGTATCTAACAAAGGTACATATTTTCACAATACAAAATTCATAAAACTTCAAACATAATAAAATTCATGAAAAAAAACATAATGCACACATCTTTTTATGACTTTAATCATAAGAACATAGTGAAAAGAATAATATAAATTAATGTAGAAATTTAAAACTCTTATCGACACTATTTTCGACAAACTAATCAACAATCAAGAGTCTTCTTCACCGAGTCAAGCATAAGAATTTGATAATAATAATAATAATAATAATAATAATAATAATAATAATAATAATAATAATAATAATAATAATAATAATAATAATAATAATAATAATAATAATAATAATAATAATAATAATAATAATAATAGCAAAACACTACTTCAAATATGAAGCGAAAAGAATAGTCATGAGTAGAAATAATAAAAACTCAATCTAAAGAAATTAAATGAAAAGAACACACATCTTCCTTAACCTTAATCATAAGAAAATAAATGAAAAATAGAAATATAGATCGATGCATAGTTTTTTGAACTTTTGTCCAACATCCTTTTTGACAGACTAATCAACATTTAAAAGTCTTCTTCATCGAGTTATGCTAAAAGATGAATGTAATCCTATAATAATAATAATATTTATAAATATTAACAATGAAATTAAAAAAAAATAATCTTGAGTTATATGGAGAGAACACACAACACATCTATCTTTCTTAGTTCCTTAGGACCTTAATCATAAGAAAATACATAAAAATAATAATGTATAATCAATGCACAATTTTTGTTACTCTTATCCGACATCCCTTTTGACAAACTAACTAACATCCAAGAGCCTTCTTCGTTGAGTTATGCCACAAAATAAATTCGATCCTATAATAATATAAAGATTAACAATGAAATAAAAAAAAATCTTGATTTACATGGAGAGAACAAACAACACACATTTTCCTTAAGGACCTTAATCATAAGAAAACACATGAAAGTAATAATGCATAATCAATGCACAATTTTTGCTACTCTTATCCAACATCCCTTTTGACAAACTAATTAACATTCAAAAACTTTTTTTATCAAGTTATGCCACAAGATAAATTCGATCCGATAATAATATAAAGATTAACAATGAAAGTTAAAAAAATCTTAATTTACATGGAAAGAACACACATTAATTACAAGAGAATACATCAAAATAGAAATACAGAATTAGTGTATATTTTTGAAACTCTTATCAAAGAGTCTTCTTCATCAACTTATGTTGAATATGAATATATGATCCTATAATAATAAGATGGGATTCCCCATTCCCATAATAATATAAAGATTAACATTGAAATAAAATGAATAATTTTGAGTTGGGATCCATGGTACAAAATATTATGAATTTATAAAGGTAAAATTTGAGAATATATCATAAAGTGTCTTAAATATTGCAATTAAATACTTGGGGGTTATGAATATGAAAATTTAATATTAAAAGAGTTAATGATAGTATTAAAAGTAGAAATTTAATAGGTATAAGTTATAAATATGAAATTGTAAAAAATAAATAAAAGGGGAAAAAATAAAAATAAAAATGAATAAAGGAGATGAAAGAAATAATTTTATATTATATATAACTATAACCTTTATGGATTAAATAAGTAATAAAATTCTTTAACAAAATTATAATGTGTTTTTAAATTGAAATAACAATAAATGTTGCCATAAAGTCTAAAGATAGCAATTCAGCAAATGATTCTTTATTACAATTTTAAATTTGAGGAGTGAGTGTAATTTTTTTAAAAATTTTGGTTTAAAATCTATTTAATTTGGGTAATTAATGTGATGTTAGTGGGCTGAGTTTTAAATGGGTTGGACTGCATTTTTTGGGCTATAACTGAGCAAGTAATTAGTTATAGTATTTAGTGTGATGTTTTTACTTATTTATGTATTTGTTTTGAGATAAAAATAAAAAATAAATAAAAAAAAGATAAAAATAGATATTGGCGAATGCTGGCCATTGGAGGGCGCCACATCAGCGGATCAAGATTCAGATTTATATATATATATATAGATTCCTACTTGGGCTCTTCATTGTATTAGTAACTGTTCAAAATATATCAATTTAATTTTAAAATGCAAAAAAAAAAATAAAATTACTCTCTTAATAGGGTGTCGCATCATTTTGATATATATAAATTGTGTTAGTATATTAAAGGAGAGAAATGAAAATAATAACAAAAGAGTTTTTAATGTAACTAATTTACTTTTTAAACGGGTGAAAATGTGATATTTTCCTCTTTCAACTTTTGACTTATCATTTTTCCACATTTAGTATTTTAATATAACAAGATATGATTATTATTTAATATTTAATTAATTAAATATTTTTAATATTTTAATTTAGTATAGAAACTAAATAATAATCTCACTTTGCATTTATTAGAATAATTTCTAAGAGATGTTATTTCAATTAAAAAATGTGATGCATAAAATGTACAGTAATAAATGAAATTTGTATAACTTCTCTAAAATAGTGAGAGTTTCATTTCCCAATTATTCAATCAATTAATTTATACATTTGGTTATTATTTAATGGGATATAAATTTAATTTAAAAGGAGAGTTATAATTTATGAGTATTTATATTTTTATTCATAAATATTACTTATATATTAGTTTTTTTAATATTCATAATATTTGTATGAGAAAAGACATAAATTTCATCCTGAACTTATATTGAAAAGTCACTTACACGCTTAAACTATCATGATGATCTATTACACACCTAAACTATTCAAAAGTACTCCTAAATTGATGTGGCAAAGAAATAAAATAAAAATAAAAATTGAACGCGTCAGTTAGAAATAAAAATAAAAATAATAATTAGAATCAACTTTTAACCCCCCCCCCCCAAACCCTCATCTACCCCATCCCTACCACCACACCTCATCTTCTTCACACATATTCTTCTTTTTTACATCTCATCTTCTTCATTCTTTATACATCACAATCTCAAAGCACAATTTTTCTTTTTGATTAGCAATTGGGTTAATTTTCATATATTTGTTAGTGCTATGAAATAATATAAAACAATGAGAAGAAAGAAGTAGTGAGAAGAGGAAAGACTTCTTATTCATCTTGAAGTATAATCATGATTCATGCATCTTCTTTACAATGAAGGAAAACCCTTTATTTATAGGGGAAACCTAACTTTGCCCCCAAGTAGGATTCCTAATCATATCCTAAAAGGACTCCACATAATTAGACATTTACTATAATACAAATATGTTTATAACACTCCCCCTTGAATGTCGGTACTTATGTGCCTCGTTAAAACCTTACTAGATAAAAACTAGTGGGATTGAATGAAAAAGAGCACACATATCTAATAATACACATTATGGATGTTTCATTAAAAACCTTACAGGGAAAAGTCAATGGGACAAAACCTTGTGAAGGAAAAAGAGTACATCACGTATTAACTCTCCCTAATGAGAACATCAATCCAGAGACTTGAATCTTTCTTTTCCAAGCTTGTGCACCATCTTCTTGAAAGTTGTAGTTGGTAGTGATTTGATGAATAAATCAACTATAATATTACTTGAACAAACCTGTTGCATGTTGACATCACCATTTTTGGGAGCTCATGAGTGTAGAAAAACTTTGATGAAATATGCTTCATTCTATCTCCTTTTATGAATCTTCCCTTCAAGATCAAAGATTTTTGCATGTTCCTTACTTCAACTTCTTTAAGCAAATAAGTTATTGCCTTTTGAAAACTCTTCAACACTTTCAATTCTACTCATCAACTTGCATAACAATACTTGTATATGTTCTATGCATTTTAAAATCTATTGCTTTAGATTTTGAACCAACAGATATTTTCATGTCAATTTTGTCAAGTGAAAACATTCAATATTAAATATATGACATCTTTTAGTGCCTAGATTACAAGTCAAATAAGCTTTACGCTAACCAAGATGCATCATTTCATTTTTCACTTGATAATTATCTCTACACCAACATGCTTTAACAGTCGTAGAATTTATATCATCATAATCTTTTACAATATTGTGCGCTATTGTATCAACGATATATCATTTTGTATCAATTCACAATACGAGATAACTTATTGAGATCTCATCACTTTATTATTTTTAGGTAGCTACCATTCTCACGAGGTTTCACAAAGTGTTATGTCGTAGGTTCTCCAAGAGCACATTGTCTCCTTATTGTGATCGTTTTGATTCTTTGATCTTCCCCCCTTTTCAAAGATTATTTTACTCAAATTCGATTAGTCTATCATGCTTCATGCAACTCGTAGACTCCATTCTTAAGGAACATTTAATGGGAGTATTTACAAATCTTGTGTTGCTTCTAATCTCCCCCTTACGTTTAACAAACTAACATATATCTCAATCTTTTGGAGAATCTATGTTTGTGCATCATTTCATATTCATTGATTATATACTACAAATCAAAAAAATCAGATGAAAATATCTAGTCCCTGACCATAAATCAATTGAAATAAAATTTGATCATAATTTATTGGTCTGATGCATACAACGATATTATATTTCAGACCGTGAAACTTTATTCTCATAAGCAATGATTGACTATTTATTTGAGGAATTTAATGTCACATCAGCTTGGATCTTTATCAAATTATCAAGATGAATTATCTTGATTTCATATTCTAAAAGTTTTACGCTTAACTTAATTATCTTGCACAAACAATTTTGCGAATGTCAGACTGCAAGTTTACAATAAACGAACATGTGATTATATTATAGATGCATCTCGTTATCATATCACATGATAGGTGAACGGGCTCAAATACACCTTTTATATTTTTCAGAATTTAAGAATTTATTTAGTCTCAGCATTAGTTGATCCAATCAAATTATCTTGAGAACAAGAAATAAAAAATAATTCTTGAAGAATATTCTAGTTCTTCAATGTATGTTTATTACTTAGTATGCACATCTTTGGGATGACAAGTTATTCATGTCAACCAATAATATTATAGTACTTGTAAACTCCAAGTTTACTCTGTCATGTGCCTTTTGATTTAGTAAATTTCTTCTTTACTATTATATGAGAAAATCTTCAATTTTACTACTCCGAGACTAATTTTCAGATTTATTTCTTGTCAATTTCTCTACTTTTTTTGAAGGTGAATCGTGATCCCATCACAATAAAATCATATCTGTATTAATGAACTTTATTTTTCACTATCACGTTCACTTTAGTATTGAGTTTGTTCAATCCCAATTGATAGGCAGTAATCATTAAATGTTTAGGATGAGAACTCTACATTATTATCAAGGCGAATGGACTTAATCTGATCAGAAAATTGTGTCAGTAATCATATTATTTGTGCCAATAATTTTACAAACACCAAGTTGCCAGATGACAACAGTCACACATAAGACCATATAGAAGGATCATCTATTAAGACCATGAAGAATCTAAAAAACCCACTAAATGGGTGAATAGGTTCACAAATATCCTCATGTATACGTTCCTAGAACGTAAAGGACTTAATCTCAACTTCCGTTTGTAATAGACTCACAATTAACTTGCCTTTCTAACTAGCAGTACAAGAAAATTTATCATTTAAAAGAATCTTTAGGTTCTTAATAGGATGTCCATTGTATTTTCTATAATTCATCTCATCATTATAGACCCATGATGTCCAAGAAGATCATGTCGAATTAGGAAAGTATTGAAATTAGTAAACTTCTTATTTATTATAAAAAGTGACTCAATTACACTAATTTTTATTCAATAAAAATAAAAAATAAAGTATGAAACTTTTCTTCAACATGTGTCTGCCCAGAGACATTTTTGGTGATATATACCACATCTACAATCAAAAGTCTCAATCTTTTCCACGCCTAACATAGTGGCTTACGTCGCATTGACTTTAAAGAATGGATCTAGATTTTAGCATTTATCAAAAGTTCTCATTCTTAATGAATTAAACACAAACATGTGAGCATATCAAATTATGATAACTTAAGTATCTCATTCCATATTCATGTGCATTATCCAATCACTTGTCTTCTTTGAGACATAATATGCACGACTACCATATTCACTTTAGGGAATGGAGCCGTTTCAATTGAATAGGGTTTCATGACTAATATTCATCAAAAAACATATTGTTTTGCTTTTGTCGTCATTATATCATCAATATAGTGCATTAAGACTCAATCTGAACGTCTTATCCATATAAAGGGATTTAAAGCCACAAATCATGAGACTTGAACTCAAGATCTTTAATTTATCACGGTACACCAAGGCTTAAACCTGATATCTTACCCTTTTAGTGCAACTAGACATGACTCATTGTTTTATCCTTTTTTGGTAATTGGACATGAATATATCGTCTTACCCTTAACTTATCAAATAATAAGTCAAAATACATAAAATTCAATCTTTGAGTTGAAGGATAAAATTAGCACATCTTTGAAAAGTAACTCAGTAAGTCTTATAACAGTCATAAAAGAATTAAAGAACATGCAATTTGAAGAGAAAAAATAATTGCATACACCATGTGTACGTTTTTATGCGCACACAAAAGAATTTCACAAATACTTACCAAACCCGTTACTTAAAGTTTCTGCATTATTACACACCCTATATGTTTATGGCTTAAAGCCTATACTTAACAAGCTCAAAGCTCGATCATTGGCTCGTGCTGATAACGTGTTATGAAATAATATAAATGAGAAGAAAGAAGTAGGGAGAAGTAAAAGACTTCTTATTCGATATTCAGGATTCATGGATCTTCATTACAATGAAGGAAAACACTTTTATTTATAGGGGAAATCTAACTTTGTCCTCAAGTAGAATTCTTAACCATATTCTAAAAGAACTCCACATAATTATACATTCACTATAATACAAATATGTTTATAAAATTTCGTGAATAATTGTATTTTGTGATAATTTTTACTAAAGAAAGAATCTAAAAAGAATTTTGGATAAACCCAAATAAATAAATCCTTAAGTTATGTTTATGTTATTTTGATTGATTGTTTCTATCTTTTTTATTTTTGACTTTTGTTAAAGAAATTTTGGTTGTTAATCAATTCTAGAATTTGATTCTAATTGTAGCTTTATGGGTATGGTGGTTCTAGATAATGAGTGAAAAAAAAGAAGAGGAAATTGAAAGTGGTGAAGAGGATTAATCAATTTTTGAATTTGGTGAAAATGACAATTTTATGAGTGTGGTGGCGCTAGTAATGATTTTGGAGGGAAAAAAATTGGAAATTGAAGAAGGTGAAGAAGAAGAAAAATTATATTAGAAATGGTGATTGTGATATTTAGTGGTGAATTACAAAGAAGAAGAAGAATTGAAGGTGATATGGCAGTGGTGAAGTTCAAAGAATCAATAGTGAATAAGGTAGTCGAATATGATTTTTTTCATGAGATAAGAGATGGAGTGGGTGAGATTTTGTGATGAAGAAGGTATGATTATTAGAGGATTTTGATAAATTAATTGGAGATTAATTAGTGTAAAATATTGTTAACAAAAGAAAGTAATTAATAAAGAAAAGAAAATAAAAAAGTTTATAAAAAATCATAATTTCTGCATGACGCTGACGTAGCGCTAATAAGGCGGGGAGTGTATTACACCACACCCTGTGAGAGTGGTGTTACATCTCAGGGTGATACTAAATTCAATTCTGAATAGTAAAGGTGTGTAATAGGTTATCATGATAGCTTAAGCGTGTAAGTTACTGTTCGATTATGATGATGATATATACATATAATTTTGGTATTTCAACTTTCATCTTTTTTGTTTGGGAAAATACCCAAGTACCCCCTCAACCTATGCCCGAAATCCAGAGACACACTTATACTATACTAAGGTCCTATTACCCCCCTGAACTTATTTTATACTTTCTACCCCTTTTTAGCCTACGTGGCACTAGTTCAATAAAAAAAGTCAACCATCGTTGGGCCCACAAGATAGTGCCACGTAAGCTAAAAAGGGGTAAAAAATTATTAATAAAATAAGTTCAGGGGGGTAATAGGACCTTTGTATAGTATAAGTGTGTCTCTGAGATTTCGGGCATAGGTTGAGGGGGTACTTGGGCATTATCCCTTTTTGTTTACTCTTTTAGTAGTACTAGTTTCTCAGCACATTGTTGCACGTGTATGCCTAGTTATATGTAGAATCCTTTAGAATCATCCATTTTATATACTCTCTCTGTTCAACAATACTTGTCTATTATTGAATTTGCACACTTCTTAAGAAATTATAAATAGAATGTTAATTCTACTATATTATCATTTGAATATAATAAATACAATTTCTTTAAATAACGTAATTGACAAATTATTATAATTAATGATAAGCGTAAATTATGAACTAAATATAAAATTATCTCTTAATTTTATAAGGTGAATAAATATTATTAGATATCCCAAAATAGTATAATGGACAACTATTATCGAATGGAGGAACTAATATACATCTATAATTCGTGTTTCCTTTTCTTAGATAGCCACCCAAAATAGTGTTTTGCAAGAGTTCTGTTGGAATAAACCCATCAATATGTTTATCAACATCTTCAAATGCAAAAGCCTTTCAGAACGTATTGTATAAGTAATACAAAGTACATACCTTTACGAAAGATGCCACCAATTCGTGTAGAGCTGAAATCCTGGCTCCTAATTTTTCCTTCTAAACTTGTTTTAAAACAACATGTAATTTTAAAAATATAACTAAGTAAATAAAAATAAATTTTATCTAATAACTATTTTTTTTATGAAATGACATGGTTATACACTTTAATATGCAGGTATAACCATAATCGGTAGAAATTAAAGAGGTCATAAGCACAATTTGGGGTTTCGTATAGTAGTAAACTTCCCCTGTTCAATTATCATGATTTACATCGATATTGAGCCAGGGAATGATTTTTGTTTTTTTCTCTCCAACAATTGGAAAAGTTGAAAGTATAAAAATATGCAAGAGAGATTAATTTACAAATAACGATTAGGTTTTATTATTATCCAAATATTCTTAATTCATGATCAAACAAACAAAATTCATGGTTAATCAAATATTAGAATAGATAAATATATCACAATTCACAAGATTAGAAGCAAGAATGATTTAACATACCGTTATGCCGTACCAAACATGATGATAATTAAAAAGAAAAACAAATCACAAAATTTGAGAAAAATTACCATTCTTTTCTTCTTTGGCATATGTATGAGATGACTTTCTTTTACCTACATATAATTATCTAATCCGATTGAAATATCTAACCAAACACTTTCGAACTCCAATCCTTTGTCTTTTTCTCAATAACATTTCGAAATAGTTTATTTTTTTCACATAATGAGTATGGACTGAAATGTCTAGCCAATAAACTCAACCTTGAACTTAATTATTAGTGTACTATAAATTTTATTTTAAAAAGCTCAATAACTTTATTTCTTTAGCTACAGGAAAATCACAAAAATAGAAATATTAAAATAATTATAAATACGTGAGAATACTTTAGAGAGTTTAATTCATCTTAAATTTTTTTTATACGTCAATTATGATATTAAGTAATCATCGACAAATATTTATCTTTAATATGAAGAAATCAAGAAGTTCACTCTTAAGGGAGTATTATTCATTACCAAAAATTTAATTATTCTATATTTAACAGATTTAACAATATATCCACATGCATGTAATTCATTTTTTTAAAAAAATACTTTAAAATGCTATCATGATTCATGTATTGTATTTTCCCAAAAAAGAAGCAAAATATTTCATTATCAGTAACCATTAACTATGATTAATGGATTGAATTTTTTTTTTTAAAAAAAAAAAACAAAAGTAACTTGGCATACATAAGATGAAGAAGAAAATAAGAAAAGAATATAAACACAAATGAATGCAACAAAGTAAACACATTAGAAGCAAGAAAAAGGACAAATTGGTTTAGTTGATTTTTTTTTAAAAAAAAAAGAGGAATAAGAAGGAAAAAGAGGATATGAAGTTGAGAAAATAAATATTTAGTGGAGGAAAGATAGGTGAATTTGTAACCGTTTTTTTTCTTATTTTTTATCCGTATAATGTAAAGCAACGAAAAGTAGTAAAGGATAAAAAAAAAAAATTACTATTATATATAGAGATCAAGTTGAAGCTAAGTTGTGTATTTTTTAATTTTACATTTTGATACTCCTTAATAAAAATCTTGGATAGTAAAATATTTATTTTCATTATTTTAACAATAAAAAAGGGTAAAACATTGATTCATAAAAATACATTTCTTTTTTGATTGTGCTATGTCTTCAAGTTTAAGATATATATATATATATATATATATATATATATATATATATATATATATATATATATATATATATATATATATATATATATATATATATATATATATATAAAAGGTGAAATTATTCATTCTTTCCTTGGAGTGCACTGCATCACCGGGTTGAGGGTTTGCTTTTGTATATATATAAGATTCTTAAAAATAAAACATTCATTTTATTTCACTTAAATATCTTTGTGTGCATTTTCATAATCATATCGTAATGTCACGATCAGATCGTCGTGAGTGGCATTCACACTAACACTCCGGTGGGAGAACCACTATAACTAGCCAAACCAAGCAAATAATTTAAAAACTAAGGCATATAAGTCAAATATTGAGGAAAGAAAATAGAGTTTCCATAAACTCTAACAATAGTACAACAATAAACTAAACAAATGTGGAAGAATTAACCTAGAAATTGAAAGTCCATGTATCAAAACATCTAAACGAGTCCATAATTATAAACAAGAAGGGATACAATCTCCAAACTAATGAACTAATCAACTAACTATAACGAATGTCTATTTCTGGAAATGGTGGACATAGACGAAAGAGAATCTCATGGCAGCCCGGAAGTATTGATTCACCCTTGAATTTGAACGACGATCACGCAGATTGTCTAAGTGAGATGTGTTAGTAGCCGCTTAAAGATGTCCTGTACTCAACAAAAATAAGGGCAAGTGCATAATCAGTACACAACCACAGTGTACTGGTAGGATCACGCGGCTATCCCACTAGTGTAACATAAACAAGTCAAGACAATAATATAATCACATGCATGTATATCAACATATACAATATCATCAACATTTATGAACAACCAACAACTTTACATTTTATATCACATCATTGATCCTCTCATGGAATCCAAACCTTAACAGTTAGCATGCCGAGACGTGGCAACCTATCCCATATTGTGTCGGAATGTATAAACTGATCCCATATTTATGTCGAAACATTGCAATCAGATCCAAGTTAGTTATTATGGAACGTGGCAATCGATCCCAATGAACACCACAATCACAATTACACTTAAATCTTCTAGAGTATACAATTACGTCATGATTTAATGGCAATGATAATTCATCCATCTAATTTACAACAAGTGTGATCAACATTGCAACATTCATTTATATACAAGTATCATAATGAATCAAGAACAAACATCTATCACACAATCATAGAATCAGAACCATCGCTTACCTCGAAACAAGCTTGAAATCCTAAGAAACTTGATCTTTCCCTTTTCGAATTTGTTCCGCTTGTTCATGATCTACAAATAATCAACATAATACGAGAATCAATAATCACTAATTACCTGGATTAGTAACAATTCAATGAATCCTAGATCAAACCCATGATCCCAACTATCCAAATTACGATTGTTCCCACAATAGAATCTATAATAAAACTCTCCCCCATAAATATTCACTCGTTCTATTACGTTCTACAGATCGAAAGATGAATTTGGGAAGGGAAAAGCTTACTTTTAGCCTGAAGAATAGTGAAAAATGAGTAAGAGTCGCCTAGGGGTCCTTAGATCCAAAAATAGAAATTGCATAATAAGTTCGTAAGAATTTATTAACGACATTAAGTCGCGTCTAGCCTGCCACAGCGGCTACTACTGTCACACCCGGGTCCTATATCTTAGATGAGACCGACATCGTTAACCTCTCAAAGGTCGCAGACAAGCCTCTTCTTAGCTTTCATCACAATCAAACAGTTAAATTTAGGAAACATTTAAAAGTTTTTAACTTTACTGAAGTGTACTTAGACTTCATATAATTTCTGCATAAGAGTGATATACTAATAGCTCAAAATAGACAATCATATAATAACAGATTGAACAATTGAAATGAAGAATTCACAATATCATTAATAGTTGCCAAATCGGCCTGTATATGAAAGCTTGAACAAATGTTTGAAAGGAAACGCTAGGGACAACATCCACTAGCTATGTCTAATCTACTAAAGCTAGAATATAAAGCGTAGACATCCTCGAACTCAAGAGGACCTACCAAAGTTTGGAGGTACTAGTCCAAACAACGTCAACTGATCTTCAATCTTCTTCAAGGGCACATAAACACATAAGGACTATGCATGATCAAGGAAAGTTCTTCCTATAGCAACATGTCATTTTTGGAAAGTGAAGTCACTTTACTTTCCTAATTCATTATTTTTGAATTATGCTATGAGTATGACATATTTCATGTATTTAAAGCACAGAACTCATTTTCTATATGAACATAAGACCTTGGAATCATGAACATAATTTTAGAACAACTCGAACAAAAATTAATATTTTTACTCCCCATTAGGCCGAGAGCTCCTCTCCCCAGACTTAATTTATTTTTCAGTTTTTTGTTCTTTTTATTGTGTAGTTCAATGATCTCCTTTGATCCTATGTTTTACTTACGAGCAAAATGATTCATTGTAGACCCATTTCTAAAATGAATCAGGTAAAGCAATCCAAAAGACTAAGAAAATGATTTGACTACCCTACTTACATGTTATTCTTTTCATTCTTGTTAAATTGGGCATGAAGTCTTTATAAGTCAATCTTTATTCGCTATGCCCATTATTTGATCATTTGCATAATATAAAGATGTAGGGGCATATATTTATTGGCTATGCCCATTATTTGATCATTTGCTCTCTTTATTGGCATAAGTTAATAACTGTTAAAACTTCATTCTTATCAAATACTGATAATTTTGATATACTTGCTTTGCTTACTTAGTTCACTTTGAACTTACTTTTCTTCTTCTTTGATCTCATGTATGGTTCTCTTCTTTCTTTCTTACTTTCTCAAAGAAATCTTTAGCATTAACCGACATAGATCATGTGAGCTAACATAACTCCACACTGAAAAGAGGTGGTTCACCGGCCAAAGTGAAACCGCATACTTTCTAGCTTTCTTAGGTGGATCCACTAGCTAGTAACCTATGTTGGCAACATAGTTCAAATACTAGGAGAATTTAGAGACCCTTATCCACCTTGGTGGTAGTCTCATCTCATGAGGCTTACATGTGCTTGCACAAGCTCATTGCTAGTCTATCGGTGCTTTGCTCAATTTATCATACTTTACAACTTTTAGAGTTGACTCATACATTATGGAAGCTTGCTTCTAGTATGAGGCATGCTTAGCTCAATGGATGACTTGTCATCCCTTTCTTTACTTGATGAATGTGAACTTAAATTTTACATTATCATTATGGTGTGAATGAGACTTGTCTCACGATTTCTAACACCCTCTTATGTGAGTATCTTTAACATAATTGTTTAGGTGCAAGTGAGACTTATCTCACTTCCTTTAACATCCCATTCTATGTCAATTTCATGACTCATAAGCTTTTATGTTATTTCGTTACTCATCTTATCTTGTTCAACATTATTTGATAGTCTTGTACCATTATTTATGGAAGTTGTGTAAGGACTTATTCAATGTGCTACTATGTTCACAAGTTCATTTAGATAGGGTATGTTGGGACTTGTCCCAATAATTGACATGCCCTAGGTTATGAGTTCATTGAGTTATAACCTATCAAGTCAATCTTTAACATGTATTTGGCTTTACAAGAAACATCATAATTTACATTGGTCCTATATGATTTGTTTGACTTAGTCATTAGCCAACTCTATATCATATTTTGGAAATAATATTGCTAGCCAATTTATAGGCATAAACCAAACTTTCACTAAACACTTCTCATGATATTATTACTAGCCAAGTCAATTAACATCATGTATATACTATAGTAATCTCATCATTTTAAGCAAGCCAATTTTTAACATTTGTTTTGAGTAGATCATAAGAACAATTATGTTCTTAGTTTGGCCTACCTATAAAGTTAATTTGGCATTGAAGATTCATTAACTAGCTTTGATTCTCATTCTTATTTCTTCTTGGAAACATTACATTCCAAAGACTTACAAACATATATACTGTAAAACACAAACAGTAATCGAAACCTTCATTCCTTTCAACAGTAACAAATTCATCTTCTCGAACACAATTAGGCATTAATCATACCGGTCTAACCTATAGGTTTCATTCGACATTATCAAATCATAGAAACCTACACATAATGATCAGTTAGCACCACATACCAACAACATGCTCGAGATTTGCATTATACATACTACTAGAATCGGAAATAGGGAGATGAAGATTCAAAAATTTCATTGGGAACAACCCTAGTTTCGATTTTCTTGAATTCAAAACGTTTGAAAAACCTCTTGGGAAAAGGAATCCAAGAGATAAAATTCATACTTCACAGTAGAATTGAATCTACGAAGATCACATGTACTTTGCTCGAAAATCTTGAAGGATTGCCTTGAAATGGCCTGAGGAGAACCAATCTATTTTTCTTACTTTGTTCACTGTTTTTCAATCATGAGTTTCTACTAATTAATCGTGAGTCTAAGTCTTAGAAACTGATATTGACTAATTCAACTTAGGTTAATTAACTTAATTAAATAAATCAATTAGCTAATTACCAAAACGCCCCTCCTAAATTGACTAAAAATAGGAGAGCCTTTGACTTAGCCAAATTCTGAAAGTTTGGTAAGGGTTCGGGTAAGACCATGATTTTTAATTAATTAAATAAGTTGCTAATTTAATTAATTAAGTTACCTAGGATAATTACTAAAGTAACCCTAAGTCACTAGGACCATAACCAACCCTTTTGGACCATCCTAGGTTAAGTATTAGGATGTTTCTTTAGTTAGTTACTCGGCTAATGCCACCCGATTAGGTCTTAGAATTTCGGACACACTAGTTAGTTTATTTTAGTTAGTCCTAGGTTAGTTAGCTAGTTAGGTAAGTTAGTTAGAGCCTAGGATTGGTTAGGAAGCTAGGGCCCACGTGGCTTTACCCGTACGCGCGCCTGCCCCCTAACCGCCTTAATTGAATTCAATTTTGGGGCTTGGTCGCTTGGTCTTTTGCACGTATGCTTGCACATGTTTTGCTGCACATTTCTTGTCCAAGGACCTTCACTATGTCCCTGGGCACTGCTTAATCTACATGATCATTTTAAATGATCATGTGCCATAGTACCTAGGCTTGACACTTGGATGCCTCATACCTGATGTATGTAATATGGAGTCAAAAATTTTAGCTTAGGGCCTTCATTGCAGGTACAAGTCCTAAACAAGCTTGGATTGGAGCATTTGAACATCAAAGTATATCTTAATACATAGAAATTGTTAAAACCTAATAGACCCTACACTAGACAAGTACATTTTTTGGAATATTACAACCACCCCTGCACAGTGGAAGAATTCCCCCTCTAAGGCGGCACTTTCGAGATAGAGAACAATTTTAGGAATTAAAACTTTTCCATTTCACAACACATCTCTAAGCAACGCCACTAAGAAAAATACTGTTTACTCTAAGATCGATTTCGAGAGTTCTACTAACCCTAATTTAATCATTTAAAGTCGTACGAGTTCCTTAACGAGTTACCTAATACCTCATGTAATCAAATTCAAAATTAAATCACCCGATTGCTACCAGATTTTTCTACACCTTAAGGACTCTGATTTCGTTCAAATATAAGATATGTTGGGAAAATCCAAATGCTATGAAAAATTTTCCGGCCCCAAATTTTCCCCTGTTGACTTCTATACGGACGAAAAAAGTTCGTTACACCTAAGTATTTAAAAATAAAACTTTTATCTTATTTAACTTAATTGATATATAAAATACTAAGTTTAAACATTCAAGTGTAAAAGAATATATTGTAACGATCCAGAAACTTTTTTTAAATAAATAAGAATAAATAGGTATTTAAGGGCATAATGGTCTTTTCGCGTATTAATTAAAATAAACCAGGATTGTATTAATTTTTAATTATATTTGACTAAGTCTTGAATTAGTCTCCTAATCCTAATAGTTCTCTCTCTCTCACGCTTCTTAACTCTCTCTCTCACGTTCTCCATCTTTCTCACGTTCTGCCAAATATCAACAGTTTTTCACGCTTGAAGAACTCACATGAAATTTTAAGAAAAACAAAGCAACCAAAAAAAATATTAAGGCGAAGAGAAGTTGTTCGTTGAGTGGTGTGGACGTTGAGGTAATTGGATTGATTTTTGGAGAGAGTTTTGGGTAGCGAATTCTTCGTTTGAACATCAATAAAGGTATGGGTTTCTCTCATGGAATTCTTTCTCCAAGAGTACTTTCTTTCGGCGTTTCTTATACTCTTGAAACTAAGGTTGTTCCCCCTTCGTATTTCCTTGCCCTTAGATCCCTAACAAATTTGTAGGATGGGTATGTTGTGCTGCTAGATTTGTGCATGATTTATGTGTTTAAATTAAATACAAATGTGTTTATGTGCGGGAAATTACGATAATGAACATCAAAATATGACCGGAAAAGTTAATGTATATGCATGTATAGGTCAGTTTTTTAGTCACTGTTTTGGGGGTGTATAAGTTGTGTATTGTTGTGTATTTTATGTGTGTATTGGGTGTACAATGTGATGTTCATTATGATGAAGTATAGTGATTGAATTACTATCTTTTAGCCAAACAAACCTATGAATGATGCACTTAAAAGGTGTTAAAATGGTCTACGAATTTTCTTAGGAATTCAAGTGAAAATGTTGATAAAAAACGAATTGAAAAATGACCAAAATTTCCAGCAACAATGCAACTTTAATTTAAACTAAAGTTTAATGAAGGAATCTGGAAATTTATTAAATTTTAAAGGGATGAGGCCACCAGGATTCGAACCTGGGACCTCACCCGTGAGGCAGCAGTAACTCGCAGAAGAAAAAAAACGGGGGGCTGGGGGGATTCGAAATCGGGTGCTGGAAGAGGAAGAAGAAGAAAAAAAAAAGAGGTGCTGGGGGCGGGAATCGAACCCCCGACCCCCAGTTCGCGAAAAGGGTAGAAAAGGGGGACTGGGGGCGGGAATCGAACCCATGACCCCCAGTTCGCGAAAAAAGGAAAAAAAAAATGCGAGGCGTGGGGATCGAACCCACGACCTTAGCGCTGAAGGGGGGGCAAAAATATTAAGGATATAAAGGTGAGGCTGTGGGGGTTCGAACCCACCACCTCACAGCCTCCTCTCTTCAGCGAAAATTAAAAGAAAATAAGGGGGTTGTGGGGGTTCGAACCTACAACCTCCCTATTGTAGTAAACTTAATTTTAAAAATCAAAGGGGTTGTTGGGGCTCGAACTCCCAACCTTTCGGTTAATTAATAGTAAAAATTAAAATAGAAAATTTATCCCTTCATGTGAATATTGTAATTTAAATTAGAATTCTAAATAAATTAGAATATTAATTCTTTCATGTAAATGTTGGAATTTAATTTAGAATTCTATTTAAAATAGAAAATTTATTTCTTTCATGTAAATGTTGAGATTTAAGTTAGAATTCTAATTAATATAGAAAATTCGTTATTTCATGAAGATGTTGAGATTTAAGTTGGAATTTTAATTAATATAGAAAATTCATTATTTCATGAAGATGTTGAGATTTAAGTTGGAATTTTATTTGAATAGAAAATAAATCATGTCATGAAAATGTTGAAATTTAATTTAGAGTTCTAAAGTTATGAATATTAGAAATAAAATCAATGAAAAATATAAATGATATCCAAGTGATTCAAGAGTCGGGTTCCCGTACCCAAACCTCCGTATTGATACATAAGTCATACATGAGTAAAATATTCAAGAATAATGCCATCTACTTAGATAAAAATCGAGATCTTGGTACATATACAAGATACATAAGTCTTGTAATACATAATCTTAGGAAAATAGGAATCACTTAACGAACTATAAATGAAGCCTCATGGCTTGTATGTGTAGACACATAAGTTTAACATACGTTCAAGTATAAGTGAACCTAAGATATACGTAATGAAGTGAAGAGATGAACATCCACGTAATAAGAGGTGAGTAACTATGAAAAATAAAGGTGCTAATAATGAAGAATGTGGTGCCAATCATGATGTGAGACGAATGTATATGATGAGAGCAATCTCAAATGAGCCTTAGTAAATGTTACCAATACGTACTCACCAATGAGAGTGTAAGATAATGAAGAGACCAGTTTCTATGAACACTCTAATCAAAAATATTGAGTTTAAAACACTTAATACTAATGATGAGATGAGAAATCATCTATTGAGCTATGATGTCCTCATACTAGAAGCCATCTTCCATGATATATGAGTTGAATGTAATGGAACTTTATACTGAGCACCGATAGGCTAGCTATGAGCGGTGATGCCTTCTTTCGGGAAGGGCGGAGGTTCACGTAGCTCTCATGAGATGAGACTGTCCGGCTTGTCGGGTATGGGTCTCCATACATCTCCTAGTCTTTGAACCTATATTGCCACTATAGGGATCTGGCGGGGTTAAATTCCCATATACGCTAGTATGTTATTGAATCGCTTTGGCCGGTGATTCCACCTCTTTTCGGTGTGGGGGAGACACTGGATTTCATGATGCTCACATAACCTATGTCGGTTAAAGTTAAAGTTCCCTATGAATGATTGAGGCCATCCTCGAATGAATCATATAAAGAAATTAATGATACTGAAGGTGTTAGGATATGATAATCAAGAGGTGAGCTAGATTCAGGTAATGACATTAGGTTATTCCTGATCATTGCACAACAGACCCGATGAAAGTCTTAAACTACATCCTAGGTATAGCTGGTGTTCGCACTGGCCTATGAATGAATTGAAATGAAATACGTATGAAAGAATGAAGCAGACTCTGTGTTTGCTAAAGAAGGCTCCCTAGTTGAGGTCCCATATGTTGAGCCCTCATTTTGGAAAGTCTTAAGGTTAAGTCTATGATAATAAGGTCTCATAGTATATGAATGAATAATATGAAAGAAACTATGTGTTATATGTTATCTACTATATGAAAATGTTATGTGTTGTGGGTCATACGATGATTATAATGATGCATGTCACTCTCATGGCATAACTTTCCCAATCTCAATTTAGCAAGTCCACTGACTTGACTTCCAAACATCATGTTGTTAGGAAAGAGCTATTCTTCCTCATGCATGTCCCTGGTGTGTGCTTGCATATACCCATACTTAGTACAAGTGTGTACTAATTCCATACAAACATCTATTTTTAGGTGCTGGCTCAGGTGGACGGTAGAGCTACAGGTTCGTTGTTGCAGCTATTCATCCGGAGTTTGGTAGGTCCTCATGCTTTCGAGGATGCTACTGTTTTACATTCTAGCGTAGTTTTAGAGTTGAGATAGTGAAGCATGTTCCATTAGCGTTTCTTTCCTGTTTTGGTTCAGACTTTGTATTGGTGCTACTTTGGCCGATATACAATTAATACTTGATGAATTATTTCTTTTAGTTGTTTATCTCTTAAATGTTAGATATGGTTGATGATGAACGATTACGAAATATTAAGAATGTTTAGCAAGTATGATTAAAGAATTAAAAATTTCAAATTTTCCGCTAAAATTAACATATGTAAAGTAAGAATGACGTAAGTAGGCTTGTTTGCGACCTCTGAAAGGTCAACGACGCCGGTCACGTCTGGGGTCTAGATTCCGGTCGTGAAAAAGTTGGTATCAGAGCGCTAGGTTAAATTCCTAGAATAATGAGTTCACATCAACCACATTGAGTAGTTTCTAAGTCATGGTAGTGAAGTGCACCACTATCCTGGATTAGAGACTGCATGATGCGTAGGAAAAATTTCCATTCTTCAGATCTTATCGTGCTTTCCTAATGTTTGAATTCTTGGTGTTATGAACGTATCTAACATCAATCCTTGTTGTTTTCAGAGAAGAACACTTGGAGAACTAAGGGTCTGAGGACGGGAGCAGCAGCAGCTAGGGGTAATCAAAATCCACCCCAGGCTCTAGCTGAAGAAGTGGCCATGCCAGTTAACCCAGCTAGATTGACTGATGCTGAGGTGAGGGCATCTCTAGCCCAGATGGCACAAGCCATCACGATACAAGCTCAGGCTATGACTGCCCAAGTCAACCGACAGAATGTTCAGAGGGAGAACCCACAGGTTCGCAGCATGGCTAACAGACTGCAAGATTTGACGAGGATGAATCCTCCTATATTCACAGGGTCTAAGACTTCAGAGGATCCTCAAGAGTTTATAGACGAGGTGCATAAGATCCTGGTGGCCATGGGGGCCACTGATATTGAGAAGGCGGAGCTGGCTTCCTACCAACTCAAGGATGTTGCACAGACTTGGTGCAAAATATGGTAAGATAGCCGTGTTCTAGGTGGAGTGCCAGTCACATGGGAGCTGTTCAAGACAGCATTTCTGGAAAGATTCTTCCTCGGAGAGATGAGGGAGGCCAAGTTTGAGGAATTCATCAACCTTAATCAAGGATCTATGACGGTCAGGGAGTATTCCCTGAAGTTTGTGAAACTATCAAGGTATGCCAATTCTCTTGTGTCTAGCAGTAGAGACGAGATGAGTAGATTCTTGACAGGAATTGCTGAGGATCTCGAAGGGGAGTGTAGGGCAGCTATGTTGCATAACAACATGAACCTTTCCAGACTTATGGTCCATGTCCAGCAAGTGGAGGAAAGCAGAAAGAGGATACACACTAGGGTAGGGAACAAGTCAAGGCAAGCTGAGGAGAATTTTTCAAGGAAGAGTAGTACTGAAATCAGGGATAAGCCCAGGTTTAAGAAGGGAATCTCCCACCAAGGGGAGTCAAGTTCATACAAGGGTCGTCATGATAGAAATTCTGAGTCCAGAGTTGAGAGAAACAATGAAGTAGATACACCTCAGGAGAGACCACCTTGCAGGAAGTGTGGCAAACTACATGGAGGAGAGTGTATGAGGGGCACTAATGCTTGTTATTGTTGTGGCAAACCGGTCACATGGAGAAGGATTGTCCGATTAGGAGAAGTCAAGAACAAGGTAAGGAGAGAGTTTAGTCTAATGGTCCAAGTGAAGAGGCTCCAAGGAGGCAACGATTCTTCGCACTCAAGTCTAGGGGTGCAGAGGAAGACACTTCTGGTGAAGTCACGGGTGAGTGCCTTAATTAGTCTTTCATGTATTTGACTGTGTGTGGTGTGTATGCACTAGTATGAGGTTAGACTTCCTACTCGTAAGGATATAGTTCTTTATCTCTTTGTATTTTGTTGCTATTGACTAAGTGTTCATAGCGATTAAGTTATGACCTGATTGACATTACGATGTGAAATGGTAGTGTCATTCGGGGACGGATGTTCCTAAGGGGGGGATAATGTAATGATCCAGAATTTTTTTTAAAATAAATAAGAATAAATAGGTATTTAAGGGCATAATGATCTTTTCGCGTATTAATTAAAACAAACCAGGTTTGTATTAATTTTTAATTATATTTGACTAAGTCTTGAATTAGTCTCCTAATCCTAATAGTTCTCTCTCTCACGCTTCTTAACTCTCTCTCTCTCACGTTCTCCATCTTTCTCACGTTCTGCCAAATATCAACAGTTCTTCACGCTTGAAGAACTCACATGAAATTTTAAGAAAAACAAAGCAACCAAAAAAAATTTTAAGGCGAAGAGAAATGGTTCGTTAAGTGGTGTGGACGTTGAGGTAATTGGATTGATTTTTGGAGAGAGTTGGGTAGCGAATTCTTCGTTTGAACATCAATAAAGGTATGGGTTTCTCTCATGGAATTCTTTCTCCAAGAGTACTTTCTTTCGGCGTTTCTTATACTCTTGAAACTAAGGTTGTTCCCCCTTCGTATTTCCTTGCCCTTAGATCCCTAACAAATTTGTAGGATGGGTATGTTGTGCTGCTAGATTTGTGCATGATTTATGTGTTTAAATTAAATACAAATGTGTTTATGTGCGGGAAATTACGATAATGAACATCAAAATATGACCGGAAAAGTTAATGTATATGCATGTATAAGGCAGTGTTTTAGTCACTGTTTTGGGGGTGTATAAGTTGTGTATTGTTGTGTATTTTATGTGTGTATTGGGTGTACAATGTGATGTTCATTATGATGAAGTATAGTGATTGAATTACTATCTTTTAGCCAAACAAACCTATGAAAGATGCACTTAAAAGGTGTTAAAATGGTCTACGAATTTTCTTAGGAATTCAAGTGAAAATGTTGATAAAAAACGAATTGAAAAATGACCAAAATTTCCAGCAACAATGCAACTTTAATTTAAACTATAGTTTATTGAAGGAAATCTGGAAATTTATTAAATTTGAAAGGGATGAGGCCACCAGGATTCGAACCTGGGACCTCACCCGTGAGGCAGCAGTAACTCGCAGAAAAAAAAAATGGGGGGCTGGGGGGATTCGAAATCGGGTGCTGGAAGAGGAAGAAGAAGAAGAAAAAAAGAGGTGTTGGGGGCGGGAATCGAACCCCCGACCCCCAGTTCGCGAAAAGGGAAGAAAAGGGGGTTGTGGGCGGGAATCGAACCCATGACCCCCAGTTCGCGAAAAAAAAGAAGAAGATGCGAGGCGTGGGGATCGAAACCACGACCTCAGCACTAAAGGGGGGGCAAAAATATTAAGGATATAAAGGTGAGGCTGTGGGGATTCGAACCCACCACCTCACAGCCTCCTCACTTCAGCGAAAATTAAAAGAAAATAAGGGTGCTGTGGGGGTTCGAACCCACAACCTCCCTATTGTAGTAAACTTAATTTTAAAAATCAAAGGTGTTGTTGGGGCTTGAACCCCCAACCTTTCGGTTAATTAATAGTAAAAATTAAAATAGAAAATTTATCCCTTCATGTGAATATTGTAATTCAAATTAGAATTCTAAATAAAATCGAATATTAATTCTTTCATGTAAATGTTGGAATTTAATTTAGAATCCTATGTAAAATAGAGAATTTATTTCTTTCATTTAAATGTTGAGATTTAAGTTAGAATTCTAATTAATATAGAAAATTCATTATTTCATGAAGATGTTGAGATTTAAGTTGGAATTTTAATTAATACAGAAAATTCATTATTTCATGAAGATGTTGAGATTTAAGTTGGAATTTTATTTGAAATAGAAAATAAATCATGTCATGAAAATATTGAAATTTAATTTAGAGTTCTAAAGTTATGAATATTAGAAATAAAATCAATGAAAAATATAAATGATATCCAAGTGATTCAAGAGTCGGGTTCCCGTACCCAAACCTCCGTATTGATACATAAGTCATACGTGAGTAAAATATTCAAGAATAATGCCATCTACTTAGATCAAAAATCGAGATCTTGGTATATATACAAGATACATAAGTCTTGTAATACATAATCTTAGGAAAATAGGAATCACTTAACGAACTATAAATGAAGCCTCATGGATTGTATGTGTAGACACAGAAGTTTAACATATGTTCAAGTATAAGTGAACCTAAGATATACGTAATGAAATGAAGAGATGAACATCCACGTAATAAGAGGTGAGTAACTATGAAAAATAAAGGTGCTAATAATGAAGAATGTGGTGCCAATCAGGATGTGAGACGAATGTATATGATGAGAGCAATCTCAAATGAGCCTAAGTAAATGTTATCAATACGTACTCACCAATGAGAGTGTAAGATAATGAAGAGACCAGTTTCTATGAACACTCTAATGAAAAATATTGAGTTTAAAACACTTAATACTAATGATGAGATGAGAAATCATCTATTGAGCTATGATGTCCTCATACTAGAAGCCAGCTTCCATGATGTATGAGTTGAATATAATGGAACTTTATACTGAGCACCGATAGGCTAGCTATGAGCGGTGATGCCTTCTTTCGGGAAGGGCGGAGGTTCAGGTAACTCTCATGAGATGAGACTGTCCGGCTTGCCGGGTATGGGTCTCCATACATCTCCAAGTCTTTGAAGCTATATTGCCACTATAGGGATCTGGCGGGGTTAAATTCCCATATACGCTAGCATGTTATTGAATTGCTTTGGCCGGTGATTCCACCTCTTTTCGGTTTGGGGGAGACACTGGATTTCATGATGCTCACATGATCTATGTCGGTTAAAGTTAAAGTTCCCAATGAATGAATGAGGCCAGTCTCGAATGAATCATATAAAGAAATGAATGATACCGAAGGTGTTAGGATAGGATAATCAAGAGGTGAGCTAGATTCAGGTAATGACATTAGGTTATTCCTGATCATTGCACAACAAACCCGATGAAAGTCTTAAACTACATCCTAGGTATAGCTGGTGTTTGCACTGGCCTATGAATGAATTGAAATGAAATATGTATGAAGGAATGAAGCAGACTCTGTGTTTGCTAAAGAAGGCTCCCTAGTTGAGGTCCCATATGTTGAGCCTTCATTTTGGAAAGTCTTAAGGTTAAGTCTATGATAATAAGGTCTCATAGTATATGAATGAATAATATGAAAGAAACTATGTGTTGTATGTTATCTGCTATATGAAGATGTTATGTGTTTTGTGCTATACGATGATTATAATGATGCATGTCACTCTCATTGCATAACTTTACCAATCTCAATTTAGCAAGTCCACTGACTTGACTTCCAAACATCATGTTGTTAGGAAAGAGCTATTCTTCCTCATGCATGTCCCTGGTGTGTGCTTGCATATACCCATACTTAGTACAAATGTGTACTAATTCCATACAAACATCTATTTTTAGGTGCAGGCACAGGTGGACGCTAGAGCTACAGGTTCGTTGTTGCAGCTATTCAGACGTCAGCATTCATCCGGAGTTTGGTAGGTCCTCATGCTTTCGAGGATGCTACTGTTTTACATTCTAGCGTAGTTTTAGAGTTGAGCTAGTGGAGCATGTTCCACTAGCGTTTCGTTCCTGTTTTGGTTCAGACTTTGTATTGGTGCTACTTTGGCCGATATACAATTAATACTTGATGAATTATTTCTTTTAGTTGTTTATCTCTTAAATGTTAGATGGTTGATGATGAACGATTACGAAATATTAAGAATGTTTAGCAAGTATGATTAAAGAATCAAAAATTTCAAATTTTCCGCTAAAATTAACATATGTAAAGTAAGAATGACGTAAGTAGGCTTGTTTGCGACCTCTGAGAGGTCAACGACGCCGGTCACGTCTGGGGTCTAGATTCCGATCGTGACATATATATAATTAAAAATATGTATTCAGTAGTAGAGAAATCAAGATATGAATTATTGTGTTTCTTGTCACACTTTTACATATTTTTTGTTATTCTTGTATTTTATTACTTATTACACTCATGTTTTCATAAATATTTTTGTCATGATAACTTATTTATAAAAGTTCATGAACTACACGTGTAATGCACGTGTCCAGAAACCAATACACATAAGTGTCACTATCTAGAAACTAAATAGTAGAGAGAAAACCAAACAACATTCTACTATATTATGTCTAGTGCATAATCTTGTTTTTAGATTAAGCAAAATAACTTCTTTAGGTGACTTGTAATATGAAATTTTCAGTACAAATATGAGTCACTACACCAAGTCCAATCTTCATGATAGGGCCCTTTGTTCAAAGTTTTCGAGCTGATAAATTTTTTATATCTCATATATGAATTGTATGTTGTCCATACATTCATTTAGAAATTCCTGACAAATATCTCTTGCGAAGAGATGCACGAAGAAAAGACGATCTTCAGTTTCTTATTTGTTTGACGAATAAGGCATAGTTCAGTAGGTTTTATACCTATGTTCAATAAGTTATCGTGAGTCTAATTTTTTTAGGAGAAATTATAAAAGTGTAAAGACCGATTTAACTTCAAAAACACTGCAACAAACTATATTCTTCTACCGAAACATTTTATATATCTATTTATAAAGTTATTGCAAAAAACAAAAATCTAAAATTTTAGCACAAAGCATCTAATGGACCATATTGGAGCAGAAGAAACACATTTAATGTTTAAAATCAAATAAATACCAACAACTTCAATTATTCTGTTAGCATAATTAGATAACTGTTGACGGAATGAATCAAATAACTGTCACCTATAAAGATAAAATACTATTGACTATCAAAATATGTTTAAGGAAGAGCACGAGAAAGATCACCCAAGCAAGGTCTACCGAATGATTATGCATTCAATTAATATTCTCGTTTGTTTGACAGACAAGACACAATTAGTTTAGTTATATGCCTAATTTCAACAACTTATCTTGACTTCTAAGTTTTTCATGAAAAATAATCATAGTGTAAAAATCGTTTAACTTTAACAATACGGTAACAAACTAGATTCTTCTACCTAAATTTCTTATGTATCCCATTTTAAAATTCTGCATTATAAAATTTTAGAACAGAGCATTTAACAAACCATATATGGTTTAGAAGAAATACATTTAATTTTTAAAATCACGTAAATACTAAAAAATTTAATTATTATGATACAACAAATCTGATAACTGTTGACCGACAATGAAATAAATAATTGTCTATTATGAATATAAAATGCGATTGACAATCAAAACATGTTTTGCATGGGAAAGACCATCCAAGCAAGTTCTATCGAATGACCATGCATTTAGTCAATTTCTCATTTGTTCGACAGATAAGCACAGTCCATTGACTTAAATCCCTAATTTCAACAACTTATCTTGAGTTCGAAGTTTTCTATGAAAAAATAATCATGGTGTAAAGATCGGTTTAAATTTAACCACATTATAACAAACTAGATTCTCTTACCTAAACATATTCCATATCTCCTTTTAAATTTTTGCAGACAACAAAAATTTGAAATTTTAGAACAGAGCATCTAACAGACGATATATGATTTAGAAAAGTACTTTAATTTTTAAAATCAAGTAAATAGTAAACAAATTCAATTATTATGTTAGAACAAATTAGATAACTATTGACCAACAATGAATCAAATGATTGTCAACTATGAATATAAAATGCAATTGACAATCAAAATATATTTTAAAAAGAGCATGAGAAACCCACCTAAGAAAATTCTATCGAATGACTATGCATTCAATTATTTTCTCTTTTGTTTGATTGCCAAAACATAGCTCATTGAGTTATATCCCTAATTTCAACAACTTATCTTGAGTTTTAAGTTTTTCATGAAAAAATAACCGTAGTGTAAGGAGCGATTTAACTTTAACAACGTCATAACAACCTATATTCTTCTATCTAAACATCTTCTATATCCTCTTTTAAATTCTGTAGATAAAAGTCCGAAATTTTAGAACAGAACATCTGACAAACCATATATGGTTTAGAAAAAACACATATAATTTTTAAAATCAAGAATCAATTATTATGTTAGAACAAATCAGATGATTGTTAACCGACAATAAATCAAATGATTGCCACCTATGAATATAAAATATTATCGACAGTCAAAATATGTTTAAAACAGAGCATCAGAGAGACAATCCAAGCAAGTTCTATCGAATGATTATATATTTCATCATTTTTTTGTTTGTCTGAGAAACAAGACACAGTCCATTGATGACAGTCAAGACACAGTCCACTGAGTTATAGATCCTAATTTCAATAACTTATCTTGAGTTCTAAGCTTTGAAAAAATAACTAGTATAAAGACCGGTTAAATTTCAACAACACTGTGACAAACTAGATTCTACTATCTAAACATCTTTTATATCTTTTTTTTTAAAAATTCTGCAAATAGTAAAAATGTTAAATTTTAAAACAGAGCATCCGACAGTCCATAAATGGTTTAGAAGAAATACATTTAATTTTTAAAATTAAATAAATTTTAACAGATTCAAGTATATGTTAGAATAAATGAAATAACTGTTAATCGACAATGAATCAAATAATTATCAGTTATGAATATTTCATCAAATACGTTCAACAATCAAAATGTGTTATTAAAGAGCATGAGGAAATGACCCAAACAAGTTCTTTGAATGACTATGCATTCAATTATTTATTTTTCAATGTAAATTTCCTCTTTCATCACACAAAAGAATGGTTACAATTGACTAGTTGAATTATGAAAGGAAAAGGATTATTAGTGTTTGATTTTTTATTTTATTTTTCTAGTCTTGCAATGATATTTTCAAGTTATTGTTTAGAAGAAGAAAGAGGAGCCCAGCCAACCCAACCCAACCCAACAGGTCCATATTTAAAGAAAGAATATAGTCCAACAAGCAGACAGTTCTCTTCTTGAAAGACCTGAACCCTAAACTTCAAATCAAGCGTACAATCCTCTTCCGTCGGCACTCGGCACCCGGAGCTCGCCGTACACAAAGCTTCCCTGAAGTTAATTGTTTGAGGTTTGATTTCCGTTCATCAATTTTGTTGTTCTCATCAGCTACTATCTGCCTGTTTTTTTTTTCTTTTTCTTTTGGGTTGTGCGATGAAGTAAGATTCCTACATGCATGAACTAGTTTGAATTTCCTAGTTCTGATGGTCCATTAACGTTTTTTTTTTTTGGCTTGAAGTGGTGCGTTTTGGTTATGTTTTTAGGTTTTGAGTATCTAAAAACAGCAAATCTAGTTTATTCTCTTTCATGTTGTCCTTCAAATTAAGTTTGCACGGTTTGATTAGCTTGAACGGTTTGCAATCTCTGAAATTCTTGCAAAAATTATCTTTTTTTTTTCGTTTTGGTTTTGGTGTTTATGCTGATGAGTTTGCGCCGTTTGCTATTTTGTTTTTTGAGTTGTTTGCAACAAAACGAGGGGATTGTCTGATAAGTTGATTGACCAATCCTTAGGTTTATCTACTCATGTTCACTATTCACAGCTGAAATGGGGTTGAGAATGCTAGAACTGTCATTTGTGCCTTTTCTGCTCGAGAACACTAATCTAATTAGGACTTTGGATTATCTGATTTATTTGATGGTTGTATTCTTGTTAACATATTCACGTTTAGTATGTACTACGATACCCTTTAGTTGTCATGATATCTAGTCAATTATATATGACCTATTCCATGGAATGCCTTAGGTAGCTCAAGTATGACAACTCCTGAGGCAGCTACGGCTTCCTTAGGACCTCGTTATGCACCTGATGATCCAAATTTACCCCAACCTTGGAAGGGCTTAATTGATGGTAGTACTGGGTTATTGTACTTCTGGAATCCAGAAACTAATGTTACTCAGTACGAGAGGCCATCAGCTTTACCTCCTCCACTGCCGCCTGGTCCACCTCCGGAAGCTTCTGCTCCTAAGTTGGCTCCTATACCAGGAGCTAGCACAGTGCAACAATATGATAGTCAAGGTCAACAGAACCAACAGGCGTTTGCTCAACAAGGCCAAATGACACACATGTCACAACATCCACAAGTAGCTCAACAGGTACCACATGGATCACAAGGTGTTTCAGCAGGGCAGCAACAAGGATCACCAGCTGGTCCTGCCATGCAACAGGTGTCCTTTATGCCACAACTTCGGTCTCAAATGATCCAGCAACCTGTTCATCAGATGCCATCGCAAATGGGACAAACTCCTAATCAGCCAGGGCCGCATGTTTCTCAACCAGCAGCACAACAAATGATGCCACAACAACTAGGCTCCCAAGCACAAGCATTTCCAAGTGTACAAATGGGACAACCACATGGTTATCAATTTTCTCATCAGCAGGCACAGCATGTTGCGTATCCACATAATTTGCCTCCACAGGGACAGCTAATTCCACAGCAGCAAAATCAGCACGTTCCGCAGAATCAACAGTTTTCCCATCAACAAGAGCATAAGGTGGGATTTCAGCAAAGGGAAGATGTTGATTTCCCCCAAGGTAAACAAGTTAGGTTTTCGCCACAACAAGTTCAGCAAACTGGTGCATCATCTGCTCAGAATCCGCAAGTGGGGACTGGTTCTGTTATCAGACCTCAGATGTCTGCTCAGCCTGCTCAAGCTTTGCAGTTTGGCGGTTCTTCTGTAAATGTCCAACAACCATCATCTTTGGGTCAATGGCAGCAAAATACAAATGATTCAGGTCAGAGGCCGCCTGGTCCTCGCTTTCCCGGTCAGATGGGCTCAAGTACGGCACATGGTCATGAGCTTGATATACCCCCAGTTGGATCAAAGGGTTATGAGGAAAACACATCCGGAAGAGGAGGAAATGACTATTATTACAACAGTAATATGGATAGTCGAATTAGGCCTCCGCCTCAGCAACCCAAGCTTGCAGCTATACCTGTAGCAAGAAATCAGCATGTATGTTACTTCCATATCATTTGTTGCTGTTTCTATTAGATGCAACTTTCCAGGTCCATTTATATCATCATTTTCTACGCACAATGCATTTTGTCTGTGTTAATAACTTTATATGACATGTTGCCAGAACCAGTCAACTCCATTGTGAAGCAGTTTTGCTTTATACTTATTTTGAAATAGGAAAGTTTTACTTTATACTTGTTTTGAAATAGGGAAGTTTTGTGCTAAATATGCCATATATTACTAGGCAGTTTTAAGATACTTTACAGTTAATATTTTTCCAATTGTGAATGTTTTGGGATGGCATTTGCATTGCTTGTAAAATTTTCTAACCAATGCGATGCTAAATGTAGACATTTTTTGTTGCAATTGTTCATTAGGAAATGAGAATGGGTGATCCTCCGCTTCAAAATCCAGTACCAACTCTTCCTAGTGGGTTCAATAGCATGGGTGGTCCTCCGATGCAAAATATCTATGGTCAAGCAGCTGGTGGACCTCCATTTTCAAATTCTAGCCTCATGCGGCCACCTGGAGCACTCACTGGACCTCCAGGATCGATGCATCCATCATCCGTTGAGGTTTACCTTCAGAAGCATGAAGTAACTGCAACGGTATGTATCCCATCATTATCATCTGTGCTTTGATCCAATTTTCCCTTCAACTAAAGGAATGGCACCTGTTCATGCTTATCAGTCGGTCTGGCTTGTTTTGAGCTCTTGGATATTTCATGTTCTTTCTGTAATGTTCTAAATTAGCACCTTTGCGCAACGTTATCATTTGAAATCCAGTTACTTGCCTTATAGCCTTTTTTTGATCGATCAGTGGTTGCCATATAGTTATGGAGTAGAACTAGCATTATGTTAGGTAATGGTGTATAAAATATTATGCAGGAATATGTGAACACTGTTGTTGCTTACATATAGACTGAAAGTTTCAAGTAAATAAATCAACGAAGCATTTTATGTGTATCCCCCCCCGAATAGGATGAACTCATGATTGAACTCAACTATCTGAGAAGAGAGAAGGGGATTTGAGGGAGGCTCATTATGCTATAATTTTTTTTGTAATACATGCTTTAGTTGATTGCTTTGGGAATATTTCTAGCAATTTATGTGATGGTGGTGACATTGTATATGTCGAAGCACAACTAAAAGTGTTACACCGAGGGCCATCTGACTAGTAGGATAACTTTTTGTTGTGACGGCATTATTGCTGCCTTAGCTCATCTTATCTCCTAAGTTTATTTTTAAAAAGCAGTATGAGAATGCTGTTAATTTTACTGATTCCTTTTTTTGGCATCAAGCAAGTGGATATGTTTCATTGACTTTTTAATCCTCGTCTTTCTGATTTTCTTCTTCTTGTTTGGGTCAATACTCTTCTAGGAGGGAAATTAGATTCCACTGTAACATTTTTATATTGTTCTGGCATGGTATCTTCATATCCTATCATATGTATAAGTAGTGGATAGATGAGCATGACCGACTGGAAGTTGGAACTTTCTTTAACTTCTCAGTAGCAATTTGAAGTCAAGTGTGCAAAAATATTACTAAGAATATACAGAACTTGTGCCCATCCAAGTCTATACTTGCTTTACTTACAACACAAATGCAAAATGTTTGTGTCAAAGCGGCTTTTCTTTGTCAATTAGACTTTTTCAGTCCTAGAACAATTTAAAACATTCTCAAAAAAATGTGGTTGCCTTCACCGACACAAAACAAAACTGATAAACATTAAAGCAAGAAGAGGCAGCAGCAGCCATGACAAACGCTTTTGAAACTTCTTGAAGTTGCTGAAGAACGAGTTAGATCCCCGTGCTATCTTTACCTATTGCTTGGATTGCGTTAAATCATTGTATATGCCATGCTATTTTGAATCCTGTCATTTCTTTTTTCTGCTTGAACCTCTTTACTCAATCTTTTCACAAGTTATTCTGAATAGCTAGATTGTTGGTGTTTAGGGGTTCAAATTCCTCTATCTTTGTGTTCATGTTAGCTTTTGTTCATCATCTTTTTGGGGGTATGTTAGCAGATGACTGGTGTATCTGCAATTGAAGTTCTAGTGTGTAGTACAAGTCATAATTTTTTGGGGCCTTGTGTTGACTATTATGCTTCTAGTGTTCCGAGATCCATTTGAGGTTTATCATAGAATTCTTTGCGTTTGATGTTATTTTGTTGTTGTCAGTCATTGGTATAAGCTTTGTGGTTTATATAGTCTGGAGTAAACTTGTCGGCGTTTCATTTGCTATCCGGGGGGTTTCATTGGTTATTCTGAAGTTTGTTGGTTTAATTAATTGTCCAGGGTGGTGATGTCCCTGCTCCATTCATGACATTTGAAGATACTGGCTTCCCGCCAGAAATACTAAGAGAGGTAAGTGTTCTTCTCAAATTTGATCACTTGTTGGTTATTTGAAGGATTTTAGGATCTGCTTCGTCTCATTTCCATTTTTATTTTAAGAACATGCCACAAGCTTATTGATTGTCGCTTGTCGCAGGTGCGATATCTGCTCCGCAGGAGGAGCACATGTCGTACGCTGTAATGCTATCCTCATAATTTGGCAACAACTGTTCTGAGTTTTTGAGGCTGCAAAATGGAAATTGGAGCCTCTGTTGCATAGCTCATGAAGGGTGGTTGGCCCTTAATACAAATTCCACTAGATGACTGGGGTTTCTAGCTTATTGCTCCGGGTCTTCTGTTTTAGTTGCTCCCTTTTGTTGCTTCGAGTTGCTTCAGTAAGCAACTGCATCCCATGCGTTTCTTTAGGATTCCTCCATTTTTATATCTTACCCTTTTCTTCTTTAAAGAATTTTAGTTTCATGCTACTTGCTTTAGTATTGTGCTTGAAATTCTTAAGTGTGTGTAGATGTGTTCACAGTTATCCTCTCTATTCATTAGGGGTCATATATTGCAGATTCAGTTTGCGGGATTCACTTCACCCACTCCCATTCAGGCACAAACATGGCCCATAGCGTTGCAAAATAGGGATATAGTGGCCATTGCCAAGACAGGTTCTGGCAAAACATTGGGCTATCTAATTCCTGCATTTGTCCACCTTAAACGGCGGCGCAACAATCCTCAAAATGGCCCGACAGTGGTGGTTTTATCTCCAACGCGAGAGCTTGCCACACAAATACAAGATGAAGCGCTGAAGTTTGGTCGATCTGCAAGGGTTTCTTGCACGGTGAGTTGATATATGAACATTTCTCATTTGAACTCTGTTGATTCTTGAAGAAGATATCGATCAACTATTTCATTTCAGTGCTTGTATGGAGGTGCACCCAAAGTTCACCAGTTGAAAGAACTAGAGCGCGGAACAGATATTGTTGTTGCAACTCCTGGTCGGCTTAATGACATCCTTGAAATGAAAAGAATTGACTTTAGACAGGTTTCTCTTCTCGTGCTAGATGAGGCTGATCGTATGCTTGACATGGGTTTTGAACCTCAGATCCGCAAGATTGTAAATGAGATACCCCCACAAAGACAAACACTTATGTACACAGCAACTTGGCCCAAAGAAGTGCGAAAAATAGCCGGTGATCTTCTTCGAAATCCTGTCCAGGTTAATATTGGTAACGTTGATCAGCTTGCAGCAAACAAGTCTATCACACAGGTAATTTGAAGCAGTTTATTTCCACACTCGTGTGCAATGCTTGGAATATCCATGTTAAGTAACCAGCTAATATATTATCATCAGATTTCCCTTGTGTATTTCTCTGCAGCAATGTTTCCCAGCAATTAGTTACTGATTTTAGGCTGCCATGGTCTACTTAAAAAGTGATATTTTTTGGGTTTGAGATGTGTCCTTCGATTATTGATCTTCCAATTTTGTAAAATCTGAATATGATACATGATAAAAAGGCAATGACACTGTATTCTCATTGTTACTTAATTGTATTACCCTCTTTCTTTGTTGTTTGAGTTTGTGCTTCTTGGTTTTTGACAACATAATACGGCGATTGCATCCCAGATGGTTATCAATTTGAAACATTGACACATGACACTAATGCAGATACCCAAACATGATTTATCCATCTAACTTTTTGTTTCTTCATGCTTTATGTGGAAACTAAGTTTAAATATTTTGGTAGTCTAAACAAGTGAGTACTGTTGAGGGTTTTAGCTCCTGCATTGATCTGGAGTGTAACTAATTAGCAATGGAAGTGTTGCTTGCTTAAACCAAGCTCCCTCTGCTGTGAAACTAGCATTCTCCTATTTTAAATACTGACGTGGTTATTCCAAATGTCAAATACTTGTGCAGTACATTGAAGTAGTCCCGCAAATGGAGAAGCAGAGACGGTTGGAGCAGATTCTTAGATCCCAAGAAAGGGGTTCTAAAGCTATTATATTCTGTTCCACAAAGAAGTTGTGCGACCAACTTGCACGAAGTATTGGTCGAAACTTTGGAGCTGCAGCTATTCATGGAGACAAGTCCCAGGGTGAGAGAGACTGGGTTCTCAACCAATTTCGCGCTGGCAAGACCCCAATTTTAGTAGCAACGGATGTTGCTGCTAGAGGACTGGACATACCTGATATAAGGTGAGGACCTCCTTTTCATTTGATATCTGAGTGTGTTCTATGTGTTCTTCGGAATTTTAAAAAAAAACTTCAATATGTACTGCTAAATAATATGCCCTTGTTTTTTTTTTTAATTTGAAATAGTAGTAGACCATTTATATCATTTAAAGTTCTCACTATGCTGCAGAGTGGTGATCAACTATGATTTTCCGACTGGGATTGAGGATTATGTTCACCGAATTGGAAGAACTGGTAGGGCTGGTGCAACTGGTGTTTCATACACCTTTTTATCTGATCAGGACTGGAAATATGCTCCTGATCTTGTTAAAGTTCTGGAAGGCGCAAATCAGCAAGTACCTCCGGATGTTAGGGAGATGGCTTTACGTGCTGGTGGCAGGGATAGAGGTGGCATGAACCGTTCTGATCTTGTCGATGGTGATGGTGGCCGCACACGTTGGGATTCTGGTGGCCGTGGTGGGATGAGGGATGGTGCATTTGGTGGCCGTGGCGGAATGAGGGATGGTGGGTTTGGTGGCCGTGGTGGTATGAGGGATGGTGGGTTTGGTGGTCCTGGTGGGATGAGAGAAGGTGGGTTTGGTGGTCCTGGTGGGATGAGAGATGGTGGGTTTGGTGGCCCTGGTGGGATGAGAGATGGTGGGTTTGGTGGTCGTGGTGGAAGGGAGAGCAACTTTGGTGGCCGCGGTGGAAGGGATGGTCACTTTGGTGGCCGTGTTGGGATGAGGGACAACAATTTTGGTGGCCGTGGTGGCCGGGGTGGTGCTCAAAGTACTTGGGACAGGAGTGATCGGTATGACAGTTCAGATGTGCGAGGACGTGGGAGAGGTCGCGGGCGTGGACGTTTTGACAATAGAAGAGACATGCCAAGTCGGAGTCGAGGAAGAAGTTATAGTCCTAGTCCAGAGAGAGTTCGAACATGGGGTAGTAGAAGCAGAAGCAGGAGTCGCAGCAGAAGCAGGAGTTATAGTAGGAGTTACAGCCGAAGCCGCAGCCGCAGCTACAGCCCCAGGCGTAGCCGCAGCCGCAGCCGCAGCCGCAGTCGTAGTCGTGATAGATATCAAAGGAGGCCTCGCCAAAGTAAGTTCGATCAGATGGATCCAGATCCAGGAATGTCAAGCATTCAGGTTGCTCCTCCATCTGTGATGCCTCCATTGGCTATAGGTGCACCAGTTGATGGATTTTCTGGAGCTGCGCCAGTGGAATCGAAACCAAATATGGAGATAGCCCCAGAATCTGGCATGTCACCTATGTCTCCAGGAACTCGAGGAAATGGGTTGCCAGGATCTGAGGTCATAGAGCAGAACCATTGAATTGGAAGCTCCACTTGTGCTATTCATGCATTTCTACAACATTAGGTAGGGGAGGTGCTGTGTAGTAAGCATGCATAGAGACGACAGTAGATAGAGTGTCGAGTTTAATTGTGAAATTGATATTTTGCTGCAGCCATATGCATGTGCAAGGGACCTGGTATATGCTATTTTTCAGGGGGGAGGAATGCTAATGGTGGACAGGGATGTTGATGCTCTCTATAAAACCTTCTGCTCACTCACTTCTCTAGACTATTTTCAGTGAGGACTTGCCATCAAAAGTTTTCTTTTGGAGTGGATGAGGGTAGAATCATGCCTGGTTTAGATGATCATATACTTAATTGTTGTCACAATTGCTTATACCCCTAAATATCAACTCAATCGAGTTTATCAAATTTTAAACTAGAGACAATTCGGAAATTTTAGCTGTTGTTTCACATTTTCATTTATCAATCTCTCTTTCTTGGTCATGCAAATCTAGACTAGTTTCAAGGATGGAAGTGCATGAGAACCTGTGCATCTCGTTCGATAATTGCCTTGGTCGTATGTGCATTTCTTTGTTGCATCGACATTTTCTAATACAAGAATTGTAGCTTTTGTAATAGTAGTTGGATAATTGATTAAAATATATCTAAATAAATTTCTATTTCTGGATTTAGGTTTGACTTGTTTCTAAAGGAGAAATGACTTTCTACTTCCTTACAATTCTCTCTTCTCTCTCCTAAACATGCATACATAAACTAGCCTATGAACCCAATCATTATGGTCTACACTTGTCCACTTCAAATTTCCCTCCCGTCTTGTGATTACATGAATAATCCTAATGTCTTGAACCTAGTTTGCCCAAAGGGATTTCTTACTGATTATGTTTATTCAATCTCCTTCATAAAGTAATTACCATAGTCCACAGATCAAATGGATGGAGGAAGAAGTCGATAGAATGAATCATCTTGAAGATCTACATTTTGTAGTGCTAGACGAATTTACGTATGGAGTTACAGCTTTGGTGATTTGATGAAAATGGAGCGAATTCTACGATGATCTCTTTGCCGGGATGATGACTGAGAATACTGTTGACCAAATTCAGTTCCCTGCATTACCCTCTAAAAAATTACCCCCAACTCCTAGTAAACCCCTGGATTTTTAAGGGCTTTATGGATGCTAAATCTCTTGAAAGTCCATGGCAATTGTCCCCATTCCTACAAAGACAATAGATTATGGGTGTGTTTGGTATGAAGGAAAATGTTTTCCATGGAAAATGTTTTTCTAGAAAATGTTTTTCTGGAAAACAAGTAGATTTTGGATTTATTTTCTAATGTTTGGTTGGTGAGTAGAAAATATTTCTCGAAAATGATTTTTAGTATTTGATTTATGAATGAAAAATATTTTTGAGGAACATCTTTTATTTTTACTAGAGTAGAAAATAATTTATAATATTGAAAATATTTTTTAAAAATAATTTTTTTTTGGGGTGGTGTGTGTGTGTGTGTGGGGGGGGGGGGTAGTGAGGGGAGGCAGGAGGAGGGGGTAGGAGTGAGAAAATATATATTTAAAGTTGATAATATTTTTAAAAAGCAAAATTAATTTTTTCGGGGGGTTGGGGGGGCTGGTAGGGGTGGGTAGGAGGGCTGGCCAGGGGGAGGTAGAAGTTTAAAAATAAAAATTTGAGTTGAAAAAATTATTAAAAAGCAAAACATAATGTTTTCCTTCATACCAAACACACTCTATATATAATTCAGTGGACGGAAGCAAAAGTTGATCGCATGAATGCCCAATAAGATTTGCAATATGCTGAAGTATGCATTTTTTTTTTATGGTTGGCCTGATGTTGAGGACTTAAGGAATGGTTTGCCGATTCAATGTGGGATAAAGGATTGCTGTAGGATCAGGGTCTTACTTAATCGTCACCTTTGATTCGATGTGAACTCATTGAAGACTTTGTCAATCTAACGTCCATAAATGCTCATTACATAAAGGATAAAATTGGAGTTGCTACTTCCAATATATGATTCTACTTTTAGGGTGGACAACAAGCTATGGCGTGGATATCCTTCCCAAATCTACTACCTACCTATTTTGTTAAGGAAACTCTGTTCTCTTTTGCTTCACCAGTAGAAAAGCCTTTGCAGTTAGACATGACAACTATAGGTAAACCTCGACCTAGTTGTGTCAGAATCAACATTCAAGTGGACTTGATATCCAATTTGCCCAAGTTTGTGCAAATAATGTTAAAATACAATACAATACAATTATTTGCCGAACTATTGTAGGGAGTATAATTTCCAGGGTCATTGTGTGACATCCTATAGGGTATTGCATCCTTAATTAAGGCCAATTCCCAATGTGTCCAGTAGAAGTAGCAACTCCAAGGATGAGAGGCAAAATCAAGATAAGTCTCCAAAAAGGGGGAGACAGCCACATCATGATACCAAAATGCTTACCAGTGGTTGTATTGTTGGTGACTTGCAAGAATGGGAACAAAACATCAATATGAAGAACGACAACACAGTTAAGGAGAACATTAATAACAAACAAAAGGAAGAGGTTAGCAACAAAAAAGACACTACTTCTACAAATAAATTTGACATGCTTGTTAATGAGGAGGGGCAAACAGAAGAAGATAAGGAATGGCAGGCTAGCGTAGGCAGTGGTGGGGGGCATCAAGATCTTTCCAATACAAAGTAATGCGTCACTCAAGCTTTTGGGGGACAATACAAGCAAGTTTCTTCCAGAAAAAGGGGAGACAGAGATGATGAGGAGGAAGAAAGCGCGATGGTAAATTCACAACACTAAGAAACTCTACAAGTTTAGGCAAGAGATAAAATTCAACAAATAATAAAGAGACAAGAGAAAGGAATTTAAACAGACTAACGAGTCAAATAATATTTCCCAAGACCAGCAAAGTTGTTATAGTAACAAAAAAGGCCAGGTGGAGATGTATGAGAACACAAATAATAAGAGTGTTGAGTTGGACAATCCTTCAAAGTAATCTTGCAATAGTCGAAGCTAATTTAAAACCTATAGCAATCATAGGTCTAAGTGGAAGTAGGGAAGTTTCAGGTGACTCAGTGGCAGAGATTACATTGTATAGACAAGCAGCTCCTAACAAAACTTTGCATGTGATTTGCTCACATTTCAATTGAAAGGAAAAGAAGATGATGCTGGAAAAGGTTTGGTGGATCCACAGGAGGGCATTGATAAAACTATGATCAAATAATGAAGCAAGCAAATGTTTCCCTTAGGTTTACAAATAAAGGAAGAAAGGAGAAGAAGGAACAAGCTAGTGACATTAGTGATACCACTAGTAGGGTGACAAGAAGTGCAGCTGCAAAATCTAATGTTTCTATATGATTTATGTCTTATATGGAACATTAGATCGGTAAGGACACACCAAGCTTCAGCAGGGTACAAATGTTAAATAGGCATCATCATTTTGTTTTTATTGCTTTGATGGAGCCTTGATATTTTTAGAATTATTGAACTTTGCCACCTAAGGATTTTCCTTCTTTTTAAATCTTAGTTGTTACGCCTATTCTCCATGTCACGTCTATAGTATACTTTGGGTCGTGAAAAAGAAGCTCTATGATTTAACCTCTTGGCACAATGCTAGTACCTCAAGATTATGCTATATCGAATGGCACTTTCTCCTCCCATGGATTATTAACCTGCTCATTCATAGACCCATTCACAGATACTACTCTACACTCATCAGGTGGTTTTATAGGTGTACCCATATTGAAACTTCATCAATTCTTCTCCAACTATAAATTGGAGTTCTCCAAGCTATATATCAATAAATGCTCAACCTGTGGTGAGAAATAGTAGGCCTAAAAAGATAGACACACCTAGGTCCATATAGCAATCAAGCACTATAAAATTCATCAGGAAAGTGAACTTGTCCACTTTGACTGAGATGTCAAATAGTATATCCATCGGCATACCTGAGAACCAACTTCTTGAAAATTAAAAGAGGCATCAAATTGATATTTTCCCCTAAATCACATAACACTTTATCAAATTCGTGCACCTTAATGGTACACGGAATGGTGAAATCTCTCAGATATTTTTTCTTTGTGGCGAATAAGTTGTCTTTCACACCATTGTAATGGTGAGACTTAACTACCCGACATTTGCAACAGATCATCAACTAATAGAATATTCACTAACAATTTGTTGTGCTGATCTACAACTTCTGAAATGAACATCTTCTTTGTTGTTGATCACTCTTCGAGGATAAGGAGGGGCACACTTGGGCCCGTTAAACAATTTATTCCTTATTTTTTCCTCAATATCAATCATCATCTTAGATGGATCGCCCTCCTTTTCTTCATCAAAACTTATATTCTCCTCTTTTGACAATTTCTCATCAACCACAATTCGGGTGCACTAGGACTTGACCCATAATCAATCTTCTTCCAACCAACTTTGTTGGATACCACTTTGGCATCCTCTAACACTTTTTCTCTCCTTGTGACTATCTTCATACAATGACCATCGTTTTTTTTAGTTTGAGAGAGTGTCATTTGGGAGTATGCCTTTATCTCTTGGATCTATTTGAGATGATAAATGATTCATTTGGGTCACAAAGTTTTTGATCGCAGCGGAGTGGAGCTAATGATTTGAGTTAAAATGAATACATTTCTCTTGAGCCCTTTAACTCCATTATTCATTGACTCGATTCTCTTGAAAACTCGATTCAATATCTCCTAAATTTTTGAATTAATTGGGTCACAATATTTTTATAGAGGCACATAATGTTTGATTTTACCTATCATCTATCTTGCCCACACCTCTATATTTCTCGATCTCTCAATGTACAATCTCAATCTTTCCAACCTTGCTTCTCATCTAAAGGACGCCAAGGATCATTATTGGTTTCTTGGTACCATTATCGAAAACTTGACCCTTGGTTTGTCAAGTATTTAATTTCTTTATAGAATGAGGCATAAGCATCCATATTTACAAGAAACGATGCATTATGTTCCCTGTAACACCTCGAAAATTAGACCCCAATTTTTTTTTCAAAAACTTACCTGAATCAGTGAACCACGTCAGGGTTCACGGATCGTGATAGGTCTGCCTGTGGACTTAGCTCTTAGTAGAGAGGCAGATCCCCTCTCCCAAGTAAGGAATACGGGGGCCATCACGGTCTGTGGTCCTCACAACATGTCGTGGTGGCATCCGTGGGAGGCTAACTAGTAGGCCACCTCCCATCATCGCACCTCCATCGCCCAAGTAAGGACCATGGGGACCTTCACGGTCTGTGGTCCTAAAGATGGGCCGTGGAGGCATCCGTAAGGTCGAGAGAGTAAACTTTTCCTAGCCAGGCCCCCTCAGACCCCCTCGCCCAAGTGAAGATCACGGGCACCTTCACGGTGCGTGGTCTCTCACACCGGTCGTGGGGGCGTCCGTAAAGTCTAACCAGTAGACTCCCATAGCTAATCTCTAGACCTCAGCCCAAGTGAGGACCACGGGAACCTTCACGGTCCGTGGTCCTCCACACGGGCCATGATAAGGACTCGTGAATCATAGGCCCTCAGTTCCCGGACCAAGTCCAGACCTTGACCAACTTCACGGTCTTTGGTCCCTTTCATAGTCCTTGAAGATGGCGGTGGTTAGTCCGTCTGCAACTTTAAGTTAGGGGTATTTCGGTCTTTTCCTATTCCGTTAGACCTAAACATCGTCGTTTTTACCTAAAATTTCTTGGTTTTTGTTATTATTAGCCTAAAATCACAACTAGAACTTACCTAAGTCAGATCTTTTATCAAAATTTAAAAAATTAGAACCTTGAGAGAAGAAAGAGGTGACAAAATCCCAGTTCAAGAACGCAACAAGATTACATCAGTTCTAGCCTCGAAACCGAAATACTTTTCTATGGAATTAGTCACCTGGTATGTGGAATTTCACTAGTGGGTTCCTTTCACCCATTAGGTCCCTACAATTCAGTCAAATTCTTGAGTCCCTACTATTAACTAGACCCAGGGTTTCTAAAACTTCAGTAGATTATCATGAATTAGTTATTTACATTTCCTAATTAGATTTATTATGTTATTACTTTGTTTCTTGCATAAATTTCAAAAACTAGCTATGTATTTCTTTAGTTCTTGAATTACACATGCTAGGTCAGAAATTTTACCTATCCAGATACACATGCCTTAGTTTTTGAATGTTTCATTATTCGTTTAATAGTGTTGTATTCTCAATTTGCATGTCAATTTTCAGTTATCATATATATATTAAGAAATCTAGTGTTAATGTGCTAATCATTTAATCCATTCGGAGTAGCATAATACCAAGTTGGATGAGGGAATCACCCATATAGTCCCAAAACTATGAGCCACATAGGCTGTAAGTCCCTTTGTGGGAATCAATTTAGTGATCACACCAACATGCCTCTATACCTTTGGTTGGGTTTATTAGGTTTTCTAAATGAGGCATCTACATCGGACTCCACATTTAACTCATGTGGATTTATGCCGGTTATTAGTAGATCCCACAGTTCAATTAGACTCTATTGCATTGACCAAATTTCAGTATTAAGTCTCAACATGCTATAGCTTGGTCGTTGCATTCAATTTAGTTATGTTAAATATTTCAGCATCCTTAGCATGTCCAGTTCATGTTATTTCTTTGTTCGGTTATATGTTGTTTCAAATTTACTCTCAAGTACTAACACATACTCTGTGCTACATCTTCTCGTGATGTAGGTTCAGGTCTTTAGCGGCCAGATCACACATATATCAATTCCGATCTTTAGTCCAGCAATATCAGTGGTTAGTGACATGTTTATCTTTTATCACTTTTAGTCTTTAGTTTCCGTTTTGGTAGATCTAGTTGGGGCATATCCTAACATTTCTAGTCAGTAGAGGCTTATTTCAGACATTGTAGATTTAACTTAGTATTTGAGTTTTGATATTCCATTGTATTAAACAACCAGATTTTTCAGTTCTAGGATGCGTATTCCCCATCACTTTCATTTCTATGTTGTTTATTTTTCCGCATTAGTTCTCTTCTTATTATTATTCTTAGTATGCTCATGTAATGCCAACGGGGTTAGCTTAGGGTCACTTGTGAACATAGGTCCTGTGTCCGTATCCAGGGGATAGCCTGGGGGCATGACAAACTTAATATCAGAGCATTAGGTTTAAGTGTCATAGGATGTATGAAAAGTCAAACTAGGTAGAGTTTTTTCATGAGTGTGTAGTGCGCACCACATCTAATGAGAGAGTCTAAAAAATGTTTTTAGGAAAAAATCTTTATATTCTTGTTATTATTTTCATGCATAAGGTGTAGTCTAATTCCATTCTAACTCGACATTCGACATTTCAGATCATGCCTCCTCGTAAAGCTAACTCCAAGAATGCGAATGCTAGAACCACAAATGCAGCTCCTCTATCCTCTGACCAAGAAGTCTCGATTGCAGAGTTCTGGAATGTCATTCAGATGTTGGTTCAGAGTGTGGCAACCAGAATAATCAGCGGGCTCCAATTCTTGCAAATGTTGATATTGGGTCAACTGCAGCTAGAGTTCAGGATTTTGTTAGGATGAACCCGCCAGAGTTCTTAGGATCGCAAGTAGGAGAAGATCCAGAAAACTTCATTGATGAGGTCAAGAAAATCTTTGAAGCGATGCAGGTAACTGTAAATGATTAGGTTGAGTTGGTATCTTACCAGCCAAACTTAAAGACATGACATAAATTACCAAGGGACACGACTCTTTACATTGAAATGAAATACATTATAAGTCTTAACATAAAGAAACTAAGAATATAGAAATTATGCCCTCGAATATATGAGGACATACTTTGTCTTTAGAGGAACTTTCCCAAGCTTTGCCTTCTAGACTTCAACCTTGCTTCCAACCTATAATTAGATAGTATAGAAAAGTATGGGGTTAGTACAAATAATGTACTAAGTATGGCATATGCAAAAACAAGCGAAAAGGGACATTTTAGTAAAATAACATTTCATGCCAATTCAGTAAAACATTCATGAATTTAGAAGCAAAACATCATAAGAACCATCATTTAACACTTAGATAAGAGTTTCCATAATTTTAAACCAAAAGAGACCATCTACAGTAAAATTCCAAAACTTATAGTGAACTCAACTTGTCATAACAGTGAACTACTTATGCATTTACAGTGAAACCATTTGAGCATTTACAAATTAATCATTTAAAGCATTCACAATGTATTCAACTTGAGCAATTAAAATGAACTATCCTATTCTAAATGATTGAACATCCAAGGCCAAGTGAAACAGAAAGTGAACTCATTTTCCGTAAGAGTTTCCCTACCTTGGGATTATCCTAAGCTCACTAAGGTATGACATGAAGGAAGTATGCATATGCCTCCTTCAATACACACCAAAGAAATCCTCAAGACTACCCCTTTCGACTTACTCAACTCGGGAGAAACAAGCCCCTCAATCAATGACAAGACATTTAAAGACACCCAACAAACCACCAAAGTCTTCCCTTTGGAACGACTTCTTAGTGCAATGAGTAGATAGCGTCCCATACTACCACCTACCTAAGTAGTACATTCTTTTAAAATGTTTGACACTAAGTCTTCCCTTTCGGAAGGTCCTACCTAGTGCAATGAGTAGATAGCGTCCCATACCACCACTTATGCTAAGTTGTACGTTCTTCTAGAAGACTTAGTTCAATCAATTCTTTTGTGGGGAGTTTCTTAACCGACATAGACCATGAGAGATAGACATGGAATCCCGATACTAATCCCTATCTAATGAGGGATCCTTACTTGCCTAGAGTAAGGTCATACTTCTTAGCTTTTACATGGCTTTTCCAATAGCTACACCTATGTGGTATAAGGAGATTTCTACAAAGTAACTCATTCTCTACTAACGAGGAGTACTCATCTCAAAAGGTACTTTAGGAATACAACATATCAACTCACGTAGTGTACTCCATCTCTCCTTCGTATCCTCTTGATGCTAAGCATAACTCCCCACAGATTTTCAACATTATAATCTATAGGTGAAGGATAACTAGTGAATACCACATCTCAACTCATGAAGGGAATTCATCCTCCAACCTATCTTGGAAAGCTCATTAGGAATAGTGGGGTTGCTACTAAGCACTTCTCAACTCACGAAGAGTGTCCACCCCAAAACTCCCCTTTTACTAAAATTAGCATCATACATTCCTTTAAGTGTGAGTGTGTGTGTACATGTGAGCACACCTTGCACATAAGCATCATATCATTTACAATTCATTCTCTACATGCTTAGACCTTATTTCATCACATCACACACTTTAACATACTTTACATAATCATATAAGACATCTTAGACATAATTCTTAACAAACTTCTCATAACAAGCTTCATAAAATACTTAACAAGAATATATTCATTTAAGTATACTCTCTAGCCTATTTCACATAATAGCTTCATAAGGCACATTTAACAAGAATAGCATCATTTTCATATTACTTCACATAACAATCCTTCATGGCCTCATTCACAATAAACTAGTAACTTTACATTCATACAATTCAAGTAAACACCGCCACCAAGAAGGTGGACCATACCACTCAAGAGCATTTCGAAATCAAAAATAAACATCATAACCAACTTACCCTTTAATCCAATATTTCATCACCTATAAAATTTTCTACACATTTCATCATAATGTATCCCTTAGGGCAGTATCTAAACAACAATAACAAAACAAGAAAACCAGAGCTCATTCTCTACACAAACATGCTCATTTAACCCATTTCTTAAGCCAACATTTGAAGAAAAGATTTATCATGATTTCATTGTAGTTTTATACTTAAAACCACCAAATAAACTTATAAATATCATTAATAAGTCATTCAAAATGTTTCATTCAAGACCCATATTTAGAGTTGAGGATAGAAGAAACTTGGGTCGAGAACCCATTTTGAAAATTCATTAGAAGGGACTCCTTGAATAAAAGAGAGTTAAGGGATGGATACCGTACCTCATATTAAATAAATACCAATTTATTTTTTATGAAGAAACAACCATCAACAACCCTCCTAGCATTTCTTGACTTCTAGATTCCATGGAGACTAGAGAGAGAATTCTAAGAGAGAGGGGTTTTGGGTTTTACGAAGAGGGGTCTAAAATGAGGTCTTAGGGTTTAGAAAACTTTTATATACCTAATAAAACCTAAAAAGAACGTCCTAGGGTCATAAAAACTTGGGGTGAATTTACAAAACACCCAAAGAGTTAACAAGCAGCGTGCAACTTTTGGGACAACCACCATCGACGGACCAACCAACGGTCCGTTAGTCAAGGGAAGGGACGTTGGTAAGGTCTCGTTGGTTGGGTGAAACTACAAAACTTGAAGGTTTTTGTGTCCCTAACGGCGGACCAGGCTGACGGGCCGTTGCCTGGTCGACTGGCCGTCTATTCGCTCGTCGATGGGCACTGCTTTTTGACAGTTTGCTCCAAGTCTTGGGCCCTTCATCTATGGCCCCTTGTGGGTCCTATGTGGGTTCGTGCCCAGACGTTAAACCCCTAAAATAATTCATCTAGGTCTTTGGAACATCTCACATCAATTTTGATTAAAACGAACACGTAAAACTCACTCAAACCATCAAGACACACAAGCGCTATCTAAGGTACACTTTCCGAACGTCATGGACGTTTGACCTCAAAACTTAACCAAAAATCACACACTGCCTAAGAACACTAAAGTAACTCATTTTAACTTCAAATCAAATCAACAAACACTCACGAGGCTCTAGTTCACCTTAGTTAATTTTGGGGCATTACAAGGGGTATAGATGCAACTCGTATCAGTTGGGATTGTTGTAATCAAACTTTTCTCGACAAGTTCTTACCAAGGGAGCTAACAAAGGAAAAAGTTCAAGAATTTATGAATTTAAGGCAAGGTAGCATGATAGTCCAAGAGTACGGGCTTAAGTTTATCCAACTCTCCAAGTATGCTCCTCACATGATTGTTGATTCCAGGGCTCAAATGAATAATTTTCTTTATGGAGAGTCAAACTTAGTGAAGACATAGTTCATGATTGCTATGTTGCTAGGAGATATGGAGATATCTAGGCTCATGACTCATGCTAAATTGGTTGAAGATGATAAGCTTAGGGAACAATCCAAGGAAAACAAGAAGCTGGAAACTATGAGTATTCTCAACAGAAATTGGGTGGTAGAAATCGCTCGCATGATCAGGAAAATTCTCAACTCTAGCACGTTCATCAGCTAATGTTCATTCTCCAAGTTAATACAATATCAAAAAGGTATGGCATTAGGATCTAAGTCTTAGGGAAGTGATTCAGGTACCGAAACCCACCCGACTTGCCCTAAGTTTGGTAAGAACCATTTGGGTGAGTGCCTTGGATGTGGTTGAAGGATTTTCCTTCTAAATAAGGTCAAGGAGGAAATAATGGTAGAGTTAATATACCACTTTATAAGAATTAGTAAGCCGCTCGAATCAACAGAGTAACTTATCTGGTACAGGTGGCAGATAGCGCCAGAATAGGATCAATGCTCTTCAGTCTCACAAGAATCAGGAAGATTCTTCTAATGTAGTCACTGGTACGTTACGAGTGTTTGACCTTGATATTTATGCATTGTTAGATCCAGGGGATACTATCTCCTTTGTAACTCTTTTATATAGCAGTCAATTTTGATGTTATTCCAAAAACTCTCTCATAGACTTTCTCAGTCTGTACTCTAGTCGGTGACCAGTTATAGCTAAACTGGTATACAAAAATTGCCCTAACGCAGTCTCTCAGAAAATTGCCTTAGTAGATCTTATAGAGTTAGAAATGAGAGAATTTGATGTCATTTTAGACATGGATTGGTTACATTCTTGTTACGCCTCAATCGATTGTAGAACTAGGATTGTTTGTTTTTAGTTTCCACAAGAACAAATTCTAGAATGGAAGGGTAGTATGTTAGCGCCTATGGATCGATTCATTTATTACCTTAAGGCTAGAAATATGATCTCTATCATCTAGTTTGGGTTAAGGATTCAAGCTCCGAAAACCCAACTCTTGAGTCAGTTCCAGTGGTTAATGAGCTTATAGAAGTGTTTCCAGAAAATCTTTTTGGAGTTTCTCCCTAAAGAAAAATCAATTTCGTAATTGATCTCCTTCCAGATACCCGACCTATTTCTATTTCTCCTTGCGGAATGGATCGAACAGATCTTAAGAAATGAAAAGTATAGTTGAAACACCTTCTAGATAAGGGCTTCAATAGACCTAGTATTCTCCATAGGGTGCACCAGTATTGTTCGTGAAGAAGAAAAATGGTTCTCTCCAAATGTGCATTAACTATAGGTAGTTGAACAAAGTCACAATTAAGAATAAATATACCATTCCTAGTATTGATGACTTGTTTGACCAACTTCAGGGTGCTAGTCATTTTTCAAGGATAGACCTCAGATCGGGTTATCATCAGCTCAGAGTTATAGATAGTCAACGAAAATAGCCTTCATGTTTTGACATGGTTATTATGAATTTGTGGTTATGTCATTTGTACTAACCAATGCTCCTGCAACTTTCATTGATTTGATGAACAATATTTGAACTTGTTTGTTATCGTCTATATTGATGATATCATTATTTGCGCTGGAAATGAGGAAAAACATGCGAGTCATTTAAGGGTTGTCTTGAAAACACTCAAAGACCATTAATTATTTTTCAAGTTAAATAAGTGTGAGTTTTGGTTGCACTCAATTTCTTTCCTTGGGCATATAATGTATAGTGAAGGGATTCAAATAGATACTCAGAAAAGAGAGACACTGAAACAATGGCCTAGACCTACATCTCCTTCGGATATAAGAAATTTCTTAGAGTTGGCGGGCTATTATTTCATCCGTATCTTCTCTGTTGATTAAGTTGACTCAGAAAAGGTCATGTTTCAGTATTCAGATGATTATGGGAAGAGCTTCACAGAACTGAAAACTAGGTTAACTACAACTAATGTTTTGAATCTACCAGAGGGGTGATATAGTTATGTTATGTACAGTGATGCTTCCAGAATCGGCCTAGGTTGTATGTTGATTTAGCAAAGTAAGGTTATAGTTTATGCTTCCAGAAAGTTTAAGGTGCATGAGAAGAACTATCCAACTCATGACCTTGAGCTTGCAGCAGTGGTGTTTGCACTCAAGATATGGAGACGCTACTTGTATAATGTTCATGTAGATATGTTCAAAGACCATAAGAGCGTTCAGTATGTGTTCACCCAGAAAGAGTTGAATATTCACCAGTAAAGATGGCTTGAGTTGCTTAAGGATTATGACACAAGTGTGCGTTATCATACTGGTAAGGAAAATGTTGTAGCAGATGCCCTTAGAGACTATGTATGGGTAAGACCTAGCAAGGATGTTCACATGCTTGCTCGCTTAGGAGTTCATCTTATGAGCATATCATATGGTGGTGTGGAAGTTCAAAATGGATTAAAATATTCATTAACAGTAGAGGTTAAGGAAAAACAAGACAGTGATCTAATATTGCTCGAACTCAAGGGTACAATACACTAGCAGAGAGTGGAGGCTTTCTCCTAAGGGGGTGATAATGTAATTTCCTATCATGGTCGATTATGTGTTCCGAAAGTTTGTAAGTTGAGACAGGGAATTTTTATAGAAGCCCATACTACCAGATTTTCTATTCATCCAGACGCCATTAATATGTACTGTGATCTGTGGAAAGTCTACTGGTGGAATAGTGTGAAAAGAGATATAGAAGATGTGGCTAAGTGCTCTAATTGTCGGAAAGTGAAGGTAGAACATCAGAAACCAGGGGGTATGACTCAAGATATTTATATTCCTACTTGGAAGTGGGAAGTGATCAACATGGATTTCATTACAAGTTCACCTCGTACTTGCAGACAACATGACTCTATTTGGGTAATAGTTGACAGGGTCACTAAGTCTTCTTTCGCTTTTTGGCGGCCAATACTACAGATTCGGCGGAGGACTACAACAACTTTTACATTAATGAGATTGTGATATTGCATGGGGTTCCTTTGCCTATCATATCATATAGAGGTTCTTAGTTTGCCTCTCATTTCTGGAAAGTCATTTAAAAAAGGTCTTGGTACTCAGGTTAATCTTAGCACTGTATTTTATACATAGACAGATAGTCAAATAGAGTGTACCATTCAGACCTTAAAGGACACGTTGAGATCTTGTGTGAGCAATTTCTAGGGTAGTTGGCATGATAACCTTTCTCTTGTAGAGTTCGCCTATAATAACAACTTCCATTCCAAAATTCAGGTGTCCTCTTATGAGGCATTGTATGGGCGTAGATGTAGATATGTTGTTGGTTGGTTTGAAGTAGATGAAAGCTTTGATAGGACCAGATTTAGTCTATATGCTATGCAAAAAGTGCTACTTATTAGAGATAGACTTAAGATAACCCAGAGTCGCCAGAAGTCTTATGTAGATGTAAGGAGAAGGAAACTAGAGTTCCAAGTTGATGATTGGGTTTTCTTAAAATTGTCACCTGTAAAAGGGGTGATGAGATTTGGCAAGAATGGGAAGCTCAGTCCCAGATATGTAGTCTCTTATCGTATCTTGAAAAGGATTGGTAAAGTGGCTTATGAGTTAAAGTTGCCAACAAAATTAGCAGAAGTGCATCCAGTCTTTCAATTCGCACTGTTGAAGGAGTGTGTGAGTGATCTAACATCTATAGTTCCATTATAGAGTGTGCTTGTGAAAGATAATCTTTCTTATAAGGATGCACCAGTTGAGATTCTTGATCGTCAGGTTAAAAGGTCGAAAAACAAAGAAGTCGCTTCAGTCAAGGTTTTGTGGAGGAGTAAGTCCGTAGAGGGAGCTACTTAGGAAGAAAAAGCAACCATGAAGGCCAAGTATCTCACCTATTTCCTTCCGATTTCACTCCATTTTAAGGTAATACTTTATCTTCAATTTTTCAGTCATTCATGCGTAAAATCAATTTAGCATCATGTTCCTTCAGTTTGTACTTGCATTTCCAGCATATTTGCATGTTCTTGGATCACAGTTTTGTCACTACCTGCAAGTACCCCCTAGAAGTTAGGAAAAACCCTTGGATCGGGACAAGGCGTACTTGACCCTTTGGGATCTCATACAAGCCTCTTAACTATTGTTCATTACATAAGACATGAAAAGTAGCGCGAAATTAAAACTATTCATGACATTTAATATAAAAAAAATCTTTTATAAATACTAAGAAAGTCTTGTCGTCACAATCCATCTAAAAGACACGACATAAAAATCTTAGGGACACGGTCCTTTACATTTGAAAGAAATTCATAATAAGAACTTATACAAAACTAAAAGAATTAAGAACTATGCCCTCGAATATATGAGGACATACTTTGTCTTGAGAGAATCTTTCCCAAGCTTTGTCTACTAGACTTCAACCTTGCTTCCAAACCTATACTTAGAGAGAATGGGCAAGTATGCGGTTAGTAGAAATAATGTATTAAGTATGGCATATGCAAAAAAATATGCAAAAAGGGACATTTTAGAAAAAACACATTGTCATGCCAATTGAGTAAAACATTTATGAATATAGAAGTAAAACAACATAGGCATCGTCATTTAACACTTAGAAAAGAATTTCCATAATTTTAACAAAGGGAGCATTTTACACTGAAGGTCCCAAATGTTACAGTGAACCCTTTTGACTTACAGTGAACTATCCCTATTCCACAATAGTGAACTTCCAAGGCCAAGCAAAGTGGAAGTGAACTCATTACCGTAAGAGTTTCCCTAACTAAGGTTATCCTAAGACTCACCAAGGTAAGACATGAAGGAAGTACACATACACCTCCTTCAATACATACCAAAGTGATCCTTAAGACTACCCCTTTTTGGCTACTCACCTCGGGAGAACACGCCCCCACTCAATTACAAGACATTAGAAGAATACTCAAGCAACACACAAAGACTTACCTTTAGAATGCCTACTTAGTGCAATGAGTATATGGCGTCCCATTCCACCACCTACCCTAAGTAGTAAACTATTTTAGAAGACTTAGCACCAAGACTCCCCTTTCGGAAGGTCTACTTAGTGCATTGGATAGATAGCGTCCCATGCCACCACCTACCCTATATAGTACATTCTTTTAGGAGACTTAGTTCATTCAATTCATATAAGGCTCACCAAGACTCCGCTTTTGGAATGCCTACCTAGTGCAATGGATAAATAGCGTCACATTCCACTACCTACCCTAAGTAGTACACTCTTTTAGAAGACTTAGCACTTTCATTACTTTTGTGGGGGTTAGCTTAACCGACATAGACCATGAGAGCTAGACATGGAATTCTGACATTAATCCCTATCGGATGAGGGATCCTCACTTGCCTAGAGTAAGGTCATCCTCTTAGCTTTTACATGGCTTTTCCAATAGCTACACCTACGCCGCGCATAGTTAAGGATAAGGAGATCGCTACTAAGTAACTCATTCTCTACTAACGAGGAGTACTCATCTCAAGAGATACATTGGAATACAACATCTCAAATCATGAAGTGTAACCACCTCTTCTTCATATCCTCTCGGTGCTAGGCATAACTCCCCACGAATTCTCAACATTCACTACAAAAAGTCAAGGATAACTTTTAGACACCACATTTCAACTCACAAAGTGTATCCATCGTCCTACCTACAGTAGAAAGCTCTTGGGAATAGTGAGGTTGCTATTAAACACTTCTTCTCAACTCACGAATAGTGTTCACCTCAAAATTCCCCTTTTGACTTAACTTAGCTTAATTTATTCATTCAAGTGTGAGTGTGCCTGAGTACATGTGAACACACCTTGCACATAAGCATCATTTCATTTACATTTCATTTACATGCTTAAACCTTCTTTCATCACATCACACGCTTTAATATGCTTCACATAATCATATAAGTCATTTAGAAATAATCCTTTGCATACTTTTCATAACAAGCTTCAAGAAACACATTAACAAGAATAACTTCATTTCCACCTTCCTTCACATAATATGCCTTCATGGACTCATTCACAATACACAAGTAACAATACATTCATACAATTCAAGTAAACACCGCCACCAAGAAGGTGGACCATACCGCTCAAGAGCATTTCATAATTAAAACTAAACAACATAGCCAACTTACCCTTTAATCCAATCTTCCATCCCCTATAACATTTTACTCAACAATTAATCATAAATTAGACCTTAGGGCAGTATCTAAACATCAATAACAACATAAGTAAATCAAATCTCAAAGACTACAAAACCAAGCTTATTTAACCTATTTTTTAAGCCACAATTTGATAAAAAAAAATTATTATGACTTCATTGAAGTTTTAGCAATAAAATCACCAAATAACATTATAAACATAATTTTTGAATCATTCAAAACATTTTCATGCAAGACCCATATCTAGAGTAAAATAGAAGAAGTTAGGGTTGAAAACCCTTTTTGAAAATTCATTAGAAGGGGCTCCTTGAATGGAAGAGAGTTTAAGGATGGATACCATATGGAAGAGAGTTTAAGGATGGATACCATACCTCACATCCAATGATTTTTTATTAAGAAATTGACCACCAACAGCCCCTTTTAGCCCTTCTTGACTTCTAGTTTGCATGGTGACTTGAGAGAGTGTTTTAAAAGAGAGGGGTTTTGGGTTTTAGGAAATGGAGTCTAAAATTAGGTCTAAGGGTTTGGAAATACTTAATATACCTAAAAATACCTCAAAAATGACTTGGGATGAATTTACCAAACACCAGAAAAATAACTTTTGTACAATCTTCAAACGACGGATGCAACCAATAGACCATCTGTCCATCAACGGTCCGTTGGTGGGGTTTCGTGGGTTGATACTTAGCTTTATTTGGGGAATGTATAGACTATATTGAAGGTCCAAATGACGGGGCAAGTCGACGGGCCGTTGGTTGGACCACTAGCCGTCGTTTGCCCTCGTTGGTGGACACTGCCAAGGTAGTCTTGGGTCGTTGTCTTGGCTCCTTCTCTAGGGCCCTTTGTGGGTCCTAGGTGGTGTAGTACCCGGATGTTAAACCCATGAACATAGTTTTATATGTCTTAGGAACATCCCACACCAGCTTCAAATTGAACGAACACATAAAACTCACTCAAACACATGAGAACACACAAAGAATAACATTGGTCCTAGAATGACACCAAAAATTACATCAATATAACTCATTTTAACTTAAAATTAACTCAAGAAACAATCACGAAGATCTAGTTCATTTTAGTTTGTTTTTGGGTGTTACATTCTCCCCCACTTGGAATAACATTGGTCCTAGAATGACACCAAAAATTTAAGAACATCAAGGACTCCATTATCATCACATAACACATTAAAATCATGATCAAACATTCATAATCAAATCAGAAACTAACAAGGAGCACAATTTCACACTTGTAAATACTTGGAACATATGCCACTTTTTTTTTTTTTTTTGCAAAACTTCACAATTCAAAAATCACCCTTATCCTTCTTTTATGGAGGAACTACCTTATCCAACATTAAATATTCTCATATACAACACTTTTACACAAATTTTTACTATAATTCAATACATAGAAATTTTTTCAAAAAAATGAAGATTTTCACAGTAAGCGTCATATAACACATGCAACTTTTTAAAACTTCACAGATTCAATCTCACTTTCATTCCTTCACATATGGAGGAACTACCTTCTCCAACATTAAAAATTATCATACACATCATTTCTAAACACATTGAAATCATTGTTCATGAAAAATGCAATTTTCTCAAAATTTGGACTTCTTTACAGTGACTCAAAACTTTTTTGTGTCACTTTCTTAAAAATTCCATAAGGCACCTTTCAAGAAACTTTAACAAGATGGCATGACAATATGAGAGACAATACCATCCTAACTTACTCCAAATGGACCTGGTAAGTTACACTAATTGCAATGTGAGAGTAGCATCCCATACAACCACTCCCACTTAGTGACCCTTGAGGGTTCTCTTGGACTAAGTACGCTACATGCAATTCTACTTAACATTCATTATGCAAACCTTAGATTTAACTTGCTTCTTAACATTAGACTTTAGTTCATCTAAATTAATATACAACACATGATAACTCATAATATTATGCAAAACTCTTAATCATTACCAAACTAATAAGGATTTGGTTTCAAGCTTGAATAAGAACAAAAAGGAAAGATGAGGATATCAACTACCTTTCTACTCACTCATTCTCCCCCCTTCGGGCAAAGCCATATTCAAGGTCTCATACTTCAAAGTACCATTATACCTCTCACAAGGTAGAAACTCACACTACCCTTAACTCATGCACATTAAGACTAAACATCAACCTTACAAGTTAAGCATAACACTTTCCTCTTAAGATTCAAGCCTAGACAAACTCTATTAAACACCACCTCATTCAAATCTTAGGCACCACTTAATTCAATCTCATGGAACAAAACTCCCGTATCATGTATTCATACCACATTTCCCCCTTAGACTGAACCTACACAAGAATCTCAACTAAATCACGAGAACAACTAGGAAACATCATCCACACAAGAGGGTTGACCTCTACTCCTATGAAATCTCCACATCCTCTTAACTTTCCTCAAATTTACACCTTAAAGCATTTCTACCATCATTGAACATGATCACAAGATAACTCATTTGCTCTCAAAGGGACTTTATTCAATCATTATAATTCTTCCCATGCTTAAAACTACATCACCATAAAATTTCTCATCACAACACTTCCAACTTCATAAGTCATACACAGCCATAAATGGCTTCACATCGGAAATCTCAAAACTAACCTTCACCTTTACTCTTCTAGCCACAAAACCATTACAAGCATCAAAACTCACCTTTATCTCCATCAACATAGAAACATCTCGTTTTCCAAGCAATCATACCTAGAAAACCACCTGACAAAGGAGAAGAAGATAGAGATCTCATGGAGTTAAGTTCTATGTCACGACACAAGAGTAATGAAGAAAGTGAAACTCTATCGTCCTATAGACTCTTTTCCATGGATGTGTCACGAATCAGACCAATGGCCAAGACTCTAATAGATGTGGCTAGTGAGACTTTTAGACCCAAAACTCTTTCCCATAACCTTATTCCCTGATACCAAGTCTGTCACGACCAACAAGTACCCCTAGAAGTAAGGAAGAACCATTGGATCGGGACAAGGTATACTTGACCCTTTGGGGTCTCACACAAGCCTCTTAACTATCGTTCATTACGTAAGACATTAAAAGTAGTGCGAAATTAAAAATTTTCACGATATTTAATATAAAAAGAAATCTTTTATAAATACTAAGAAAGTCTCGCTGTCACAAACTATCTTAAAGACAAGACATAAAAATCTTAGGGACATGACCCTTTACATTTGAAAGAAATACATTAAAGAACTTATACAAAACTAAAAGAATTAAGAACTATTCCCTCAAATATATAAGGACATACTTTGTCTTGAGAGAATCTTTTCCAAGCTTTGCCTTCTAGACTTCAACCTTGCTTCCAAACCTATACTTAGAGAGTATAGAAAAGCATGGGGTTAGTACCAATAATGTACTAAGTATGGTATATGCAAAAACATGCAAAAAGGAACATTTTAGTAAAAACACATTGTCATGCCAATTAAGTAAAATATTCATGAATATAGAAGTAAAACAACATAAGAATCGTCATTTAACAGTTAGAGAAGAATTTTCGTAATTTTAACAAAAGGGAGCATTTTACAGTAAAGGGTCCAAAATGTTACAGTGAACACTTTGACTTACAGTGAACTATCCCTATTCCACAAATAGTGAACTTCCAAGGCCAAGCAAAGAGGAAATGAATTCATTTTGGTAGGAGTTCCCTAACTAAGGTTATCCTAAGACTCACCAAGGTAAGACATGAAGGAAGTATACATACATCTCCTTCAATACACACCAAAGGTATCCATAAGACTACCCCTTTTGGCTTACTCATCTCGGGAGAACAAGCCCCTCAATCAATGACAAGACATTAAAAGAACACTAAAGCAACACACGAAGAGTTCTCTTTCGAAATGTCTACTTAATGCAATGAGTAGATGACGTCCCATTCCACCACCTACCCTAAGTAGTACACTCTTTTAGAAGGCTTAGCACCAAGACTCCCCTTTCAGAAGGTCTACTTAGTGGAATGGATGGATAACATCTCATACCACCACCTACCCTAAGTAGTACGTTTGTTTAGGAGACTTAGTTCATTCAAATCATATAAGGCTCACCAAGAATTCCCTTTTGGAATGCCTACCTAGTGCAATAGATAAATAGCGTCTCATTCCACTACCTACCCTAAGTAGTACACTCTTTTGGAAGACTCAACACTTTCATTACTTTTGTAGGGGTTAGCTTAACCGACATAGACCATGAGAGCTAGACATGGAATTCCGACATTAACCCCTATCGGATAAGGGATCCTCACTTGCCTAGAGTAAGGTCATTCTCTTAGTTTTACATGGCTTTCCCAATAGTTACACCTAAGCGGGCGCATAATTAAGGGATAAGGAGATCGCTACTAAGTAACTCATTCTCTACTAACGAGGAGTACTCATCTCAAGAGATACATTGGAATACAACATCTCAAATCACGAAGTGTAACCACCTCTTCTTCATATCCTCTCGGTGCTAGGAATAACTCCCCATGTATTCTCAACATTCACTACTAAAGGTCAAGGATAACTTTTGGACACCACATCTCAACTCACAAAGTGTATCCATCCTCCAACCTAAATTAGAAAGCTCTTGGGAATAGTGAGGTTGAAACTAAACACTTCTTCTCAACTCACGAATAGTGTTCACCCCAAAATTTCCCTTTTGACTTAACTTAGCTTCATTTATTCATTCAAGTGTGAGAGTGTGTGAGTACATGTTAGCACACCTTGCACATAAACATCATTTCATTTGCATTTTATTCTATGCATGATTTAACCTTCTTTCATTACATCACACACTTATCATGCTTCACATAATAATATAAAGTCATTTAGACATAATCCTTAGCATACTTTTCATAGCAAGCTTCAAGAAACACATTAACAAGAATAACTTCATTTCTATCTTTCTTCACATAATATGCCTTCATGACCTCATTCACAAGACACAAGTAACTACTCATTCATACAATTCAAGTAAACACCGCCACCAAGAAGGTTGAAAATACCACTCAAGAGCATTTCATAATTAAAACTAAAAAATTCAACCAATTTACCCTTAATCCAACCTTCTATCACCTATAACATTTTAATCAAAAATTCATCATAAATTATCCCTTAGAGCAGTAGCTAAACATCAATAACAACACAAGTTAAGCAAAGCTCATTTAACCCATTTCTTAAGGCACAATTTGATAAAAAGATTTATTATAATTTCATTGTAGTGTTAGCATTAAACAAACTAACATTAGGAACATCATTTTTGAATCATTAAAAATGTTTTCATGCAAGACTTGGGTTGAAACCCCATTTTGAAAATTCATTAGAAGGGACTCCTTGAATGAAAGAGAGTTAAAGGATGTATACCATAACTTACATAGAATAAACCCACTGATTTTTGATGTAGAAATCGAACCACCAACAACCCCTTCTAGCCCTTCATGACTTCTAGCTTCCATGGTGACTTGAGAGAGTCTTTTAAGAGAGAAGGGTTTTAGGTTTTATGAAATGAAGTCTAAAATTAGGTCTAATTGTTTGGAGCTCCTTATTATACTTAAAAATACATATAAATGACTTCCTAGGTTCATAAAAGAGTTTTGGTGAGTTTAGCAAACACAAAAAGAATAGATTTTGGATAGTCTTCAAACGACGGATGCAACCAACGGACCGTCTGTCCATCAACGGTCCGTTGGTGGGGTTTCATGGGTTAATACTTAGCTTCATTTGGGGCCTGGCTATCCAACCTTGCAGTTCCAAACGACGGGGCAAGTCGATGGGCCGTTGGTTGGACCATTGGTCGTCGTTTGTGCTAGTTGGTGGACTCGTCCAATGCAGTCTTGGCTCCTTGTCTTGGGACCTTCTCTAGGGCCCCTTGTGGGTCCTAGGTTGGGTCTTACCCTGAGCTTAAACCCCTAAACATAGTATTCTAGGTCTAAAGAATATCCCGCACCAACTTCAAATAGAACGAATACGTAAAAGTCATTCAAACACATGAAAACACACATGCATTATCTAAGGCATATCTTCTAAACGTCATAAACATTCTTGGACGTTTGACCTCCAAACTTAAACAAACTTCATGCACTTCCTAAGAAAATCAATATAGCTCATTTTAACTTAAAATTAACTTAGGAAACAATTATGAATCTCTAGTTCACCTTAGTTCATTTTAGGGTGTTACAAGTTTAGTAAAAAATCAATGTTTAGTGGTAGGGTTGTAGCTCTTTCCCTCTATTCTAGCTATATTAGTCTTTATTCGAGCGAGAATGATACCAAGGAGTAGATAATGTAACCTTCATAAATAAGACCCAGAAAAAGTTTCAGAACTTACCTGTTGTAGGGTCTACTATCCGTTGACATGCTCGTAGACTCAGCCCTTGCAACGGAGGTGGATCCCTCGCCCAAAGAAGGACCACATGGGCCAACACGATTTGTGGTCCTCATAACAGGTCATGGTTGAATCTGTGGGAGTCTAACTAGTAGGTCACTAAACTCAACCTCGCACGCCCGTCACCCAAATAGGAACCATGGTGACGTTTTTACGGTCTGTGATATTAAAGATGAGACGGGAGGCGTTCTTAAGGTTGATACAGTAGAAACCTCCTAGATAGGAACCTCATACCCCATCACCCAAGTAAAGATGAGACGGCAGGCGTTCTTAAAGATGAGACGGGAGGCGTTCTTAAGGTTGCTATAACTTCATTTTTTGCATGAATTCAGAACCCTAGCTATGTATTTCTTTAGTTCTTAAAATTACACATGCTAGGTCAGATATTTTAGGTATTTAGATACACATGCCTTATTTTTTTAATATGCCATTATCAGTTTAATAATGTTGCATTCTCCGTTTACATGTTAGTTTTTAACTATCCAATATATTACAACATAGCCATGCAGTTCGAAAAAATTGTACTAAATCAAACACCAGTGAAGGTTGTATATCAGACAACAAGTTGGTGTGGAGTCTTTGGTAGTGGAGCACATGAAATTGAACTTTATGAGGCAAATCTAGATTTCGTAAAATGTGTTGGAAATGCACAAAGGGGTGGAGGTCAACAAAATTTGGAGATACTTATAACTCTAGTTGGAGAATATATCCTAACTTATCATAGGGTGGAAACCAAAACCAAAACCAAGCACAAGGGTCTAGCAAATATCGATCATAAGGAATGGGGAAATAATACCAAAATATTTTTCAGGGTGTAAATCCGAGTACCCTATAAGGGGCGATGACAAATGAAGCGTTACTCCAAAAGCTAATGGAATAAACTGGTAAGATAATGGTAGAAATTGGTACGAACATAAATGCTAGGATAGAAAAGCAGGATGAGTACATAATAAAAACCCAAATGTTCTAAGTGAATTTAGAAAAAAAGTTGCGCAAGTAGCTAAATTCACTGAACTTGCATTCTCAAAGAAGTTTTCCCGGTGACACTAAACCAAACCTTAAGCATTGAATGTGGTGAGTACTAGAAGTGGGTAACAACTAGATAAAGTAGCTCTAAGGAAGAGTGATACTAAGGTGGTTAATAAGGTAAAGAAAACAGAAGAGGTAGTAAAGAACTCCAATGTTGAGAAGTCCGTTCCTCAAATAAAACCATCATCTCCATTTACACAAAAGCTCAGAAAGTATAATGAGGACTAATGCTTCGGTAAGTTTTTCTCTCTCCTTAAATAGGTACACATTATCGTGCCTTTGGTTGACATTTTATCAGGAACTCGAAAGTATGATAAGTATGTGAAAGATATAACGGCTAACAAGAGGAGGCTCACGAAGTATGAGCCTATAACACTTAATGAGGAGTACAACTCTAGAATTCAAAAAAGACTACCCAAAAAAAAGTTAAAGGATTCGGGTAGTTTCACGGTGCAAATTACGATTGGGCAAGGAATAATGTGATTTGGGTGTTAGCATTAGTCTCATGCTTGTATCATTATATAAGAAAATTTGATTGGGTAGTCCAAGACCAACGACTATTATTCTCTAACTCGATAATAAGTCCATCACTAGGCTAGAAGGGGGTAGTAGAGGATGTGTTGGTACAAGTGGCTTTGTTGATCTTTTTGGTGGACTTTGCGGTCTTAAGAGCCTAATCCTGAAGTTTCGTTCATTTTGGGGCGTCCGTTCTTAGCTACAGGGCGAGCATTGATTGATGTAGCAACTGGGTTGTTGACTAGGAGTTCACACGATAAAGTTAAAGTATTTGATGTCTACCACGCCTTGAAATTTCCTTTTATCTATGAAGATTCGTTTTACAGTGGAATCATAACTCAATATGCCCGAGGATTCCTTAGAAAGAGTTCTAGTGGGACATGGTGTAGAGATACTGAAGCTCAAGAGATAACGACTTGTTTAAATCTAGCAGCCATGGATCACATAGAGTTATTAGATAGACAATTGGGGCCTTCACCCAAACCATCAATTGAAGAAACACCTAAGTTGGGAATTGAAATTTATGCCTCCTTACCTACGATAAGCGTATTTATGTACTAATGAAACCTTAACTGTAATTTTTTCTGTAGAATAATTTGAAACACAGGTTGATGCGGCATTGAGAGTCTTAAAGCAAAGAAAGAAACTCATTGGGGGGCATATGACAGATATTCATGGCATTAGTCTGGCATTATGTATGCACAAAATCTATATGGAGGAGGATCACAAACCGAGTGCGCAACATCAACGTAGACTGAATTTCTTGAGGAAAGAAGAGGCGAGAAAGGAAGTAATAAAGTGGTTGGATGCCAAATTGTGTACCTAATTTATGATAGCAAGTGGGTAAGACTTGTGCAGTGTGTCCCAAAGAAGGGAGGTATGACAGTGGTGAAGAACAAAAAAAATGAGTTAATTCCCACTAGAATAGTAACCAAATGGAGAATTCACATGAATTACCAGAAGATAAATGAGGCTACACAAAAACATCACTATCATGTCCCCTTGATTGATCAAATGCTTGACTGACTAGAAGGCTAGGAGTATTATTGTTTCTGAAATGGGTATTCCACATATAATTCAGAATTTGATTGTGCTTGAGGATCAGGAAAAGAACATATTCACTTTTCCTTATGGTACATATGCTTTGAAAACCATGTCATTTGGACTTTGCAATGCGCCAACGACTTTTCAAAGGTGCATGATGGTCATTTTTCATGATAAGGTGGAGGACTTTTTAAAGGTGTTCTGGGTGATTTCTCAGTCTTTGGAAGTCTTTTGAAGTATGTCTCTGGAATCTTGATAGAGTACTTGCTAGATGGGAAGACACAAATTGAGTACTAAACTAGAAGAAGTTCACTTCTTGGATTGAGAGGTCAAAATATATGATCATAAGGTATCAAATTAGGGAATAGAATTAGATAAATACAATTTGGAAGTTATTGAAAAATTTCCCCCTCCTATCTCTATAAAAAGGGTGTGAAGTTTCCTTGGGCACACAGGTTTTTACTAGAGATTCACTAAGGTTTTTTCCAAAATATTAAGGCCTATGTGCAATCTTTTGGAGAAGGAGGTGAAATTTGAATTTGATAAGATGTGTTTGAAAGATTTTGAGATGTTGAAGAGGACCTTAACATAAGCTCCCGTCTTAATTGCTCATAACTAGGAATTACCATTTGAACTCATACATGATGCAAACAATGTAGTATTGGGTGCAGTATTTGGACAAAGAAAAGATCAATGTCCCATTTAATCTATTATGCAATCAAGACCCTTGATTCTTCTCAAGCAATTGAGATTGAGATGTTGTCTCTAGTATTCGCCTTTAGACTAGTTCAGATCATATTTGATAGGTACCAAGGTAATTGTTTATACTGGCCATAAAGATATTAGGTACTTATTCAACAAGAAGGGTGTTAACCAAGGTTGATTCAATGGATGTTGCTTCTGCAAGAATTTAACCTTGAGATCAAAGATATAAAGGGTACTGAGAATCAAATAACTCATCATTCTATGTTATAAGATTTTTCTAATGTACATGAAGGGGAACAATTCTGGGAAGAGTTTCCGGATGAACAGTTAATGGAACTAGATATTTGATGGAACTAGATATCTCTCAAGTGCCTTGGTATACATATGTAGTAAATTTTATAGTAAGTAGTGAATACCCTCCAGATGCAACCACCCAACAAAAGAAAAATCTAAGTCATAATACTAAGTTTTATATATGGGATGAACCATTCTTATTCAAGCAAGGAATGGATATCGTCATAAGAAGATGCATTCAGGAGTGTGAGGTAAAGAAAGTACTCGAAAGTTGTCATGTTATACCATATGGAGGACACCATGGAGGAGACCGCACAATGCATAAGGTACTACAATATGGTTTCTTTTAGCCCCTTTTTTTTTAAGGATTCTATTTCTTATGTGAAGGGATGTGATCAATGCTAAAAATCGGGTACTATATTTAGAAGACATGAGATGACACTTAGTAACATTCTTGAGGTGGAATTTTTTATGTGTGGGGCATAAACTTCATGGGTTCCTTCCCACCATCTAGTGGAGACCAATATATTCTAGTGGTTGTTCATTATATGTCCAAATAGGTTGAGGCGGCAGCTCATCCCTCAAGTTACTTAAGAGTGGTGATTAAATCATTAAGAAACACATTTTCACTCGGTTTGGAACTCCAAGATTAATCATAAGTGATGGAGGTACGCATTTCACTAACCATATAGTGAAAAATCTTCTTTGTAAGTATGGTATTAAACATAAGGTTGTTACAACTTACCACCCTCAAACAAGTGGTCAAGAGAAAGTATAGAATAGAGAGGTAAAGTAAATTTGCAGAATACGGTGAATGCACAAAGAAAGGATTGGTTAGAGAAGATGGATGATGCATTGTTGGGTGTATAGAAATGCATATAAAACACCCATGCGATCTTCTCCCTATCACATGGTGTTCAACAAAACATGTTATCTTTCGACGGAATCAGAACACCAACCATAATGGGTGATAAAGAAGTTAAATCTCAACCCTAACGTGGCAGGTAGGAATTGAGTGGATCAATAACATGAACTTGAGAAGTTTATTCCCCATGCGTATGATAATGCTAAGCTCTACAAAGGAAACACTAAAATGTGTCATGTCAAGCACATAGTTCCTCACACTTTCACATGGGGAGAAAAGGTACTACTTTTTAACTCAATAATTAAGTTACTCCTTTGTTTAAGGTTGCATTATCCTGTAAATATACTAAAAGAGCCATTCTTGAGCATGTGTTGTAATAGGTGTATCATGGTGAGATTGTTAAATTGTTAAAGTGTTGCATCCAATGTGAATTACAATAGTATGATTAAATGTGTTTGGTTAACTTAGAGACGGGTGGATAAGTCTAATGTTTAGGAATTAGTTGATGATTTAAAGATTTTTCAAGGATGAACAAAGGTTTAAGTGTGGGGTGGTTATCTTAGGCATATTTATATGTCAAAGTTGTCAATAATTACCGATGATGGGATTAAATTTTAGAATAATCTTGAGACTATTGATGTTGTTTTGTTTGAATTGCGATGATTGTGCACTGAAGCACATGATTAAATGATGCAAGAACTTTCAATGAAGATGGAATCGATTTGAGGAAAGGAGAAGCAAGAAAGCACGAAAATAAACTAAGGCAAACAACATTATAGCATACTACCTGGAGTGGGGTGCCAAGGCATGAACATCAGAGGCCCTTTCCAGGCATATTTAAATTTTTAAAATCAAGTTCTTTTAAGCAACCAAATATAAGTTTTGAATGTTGGTTAGTTGTTAGCAAACTTTCAATAAAGTCACAAATGAGTAAGTAATTACAAAAATCCTAGAAAATTAAATTTAAAAAGCCTAACAGATTGAAAACACACACAAAAAAATACAATGTTCTCATCTTTCTTAAGATTTTATTATACAATACAGATGTAAACATAAATACAGAAATAGTTTATAATTTTTGAATTCTTGTCTACTCCTTCTATCATAGTCAATCAAAATTCAAGATTCTCCTATGTCGAGTCAAACTAAAGAATGAATCAAAGAACAAAAATGATATAAATATTTCACCACTTTAACTGTAGAATGAAAAGGACACCTAAGGATCTCATGGAACAACGAAGATGATTTATATAAATAAAATTGGAGGAACACCAAAATTTATCTTAAAATCTTAAATTAAGTTTATCGGAATTTGGGGATTTGTGTATATTCCAACGTGTAAAGTTCATCAATAATTGTAATTCATTAAATGCATTAAGATGAATGTATGTTACTTAATGAAAATATAAATGTCTTTCTAATTCACCATCCCTTACAATGATGTGCAAGCTACTATAATGAAAACGTGTGAATTATGGTGTTAATCTTTTAAATAAAGTAATCATAAATAAGAAATACTTAAAAGTGTTCGTGTGCGTGCGCGTGCAGGCAGGCATGCATGCCTGCTTGCATGTGAAGCCCTTTGATACCATTCATTACATACATGTATGAAAAGTAGTGCGGAATTAAAAATTTTCACACCAAATATCTTAAAACATTTTTCATATTAAAATCACAGGAAAATACTAAGTCTCAACATATATATGTCAATCTTAGACTCAAGAATATTTGGGACACGACCCATACAATACGAAATATAGAATTACATAGTCTATTACAATACTTTGAATAAAAGAAGTCTAAACATAGTTATGTCCTCGAGTCAAGTGAGGACATACTTCAACTTGCTTGAAAGAATCCTAGTTTCTGTGTTTTGCTTCAAGACGCTTCTCACCTTCCACCAACACCTTTGGATATAAAAAAAATGTATGGAATTAATACAATGCATGAACTAAGTATGGCATAATGCATAAAATCATGAAAATGCACATTTATGAGAAACATTATCTTTTTAATTAAAACTTCATATTAAAAGTATAAGATTCACATTTAAGCACTCAAATCACATTTAGAACACAAAGTGAACTTCACTGTAACTTCCAATAAAATTCACACCTTACAATATGGCATCAAAAACACCTACAAAACACATAAACATGAGATCCTCCTACCAAGGTTATTCTAAGGCTCACTTGGGTGAGTTATGAAGAGACTACCATACAATCCCTTTACACACACCTAAGAGATCCATTATACTACCTAAGATAAGTTCATTCTCACTTCCCATCATAGTATACATATAATATGACATTTTCCTCCCAAAGGTTATCAAAAGACTTACTTAAGTAAATCAAGAAGAGAACGTCCATACCCCTCTCCGAGATTACCTAAATTATCCTTAAGACTACCAAAGTTTAGATCATGTCTACTTTATCAATTTACTTTTCCTATCTAGAGTTATTCTTAAGACTTCCCTAGGTAAGACATGAAGTGACCATTCTTATGCCCCCTTCATACCTTAACTAAGAAACCCTTAAAATACTCTAGGTAAGTACTTATTCATTAACATACTTTCCAACTTAAGCCATTATATTTACTAGTTCATTAAGAGACTTTCAACACATAAGGACATTCAAGTAATTATCTTGGAGAAGACCTAGGGTCTCACTCTCTAGCATCTTCAAAGTCTAATCGTGCAATGTCTAGATAGCATCCCATACCACCTAAACTTCATAGAAATTCTCCAACACTAGTAGGTATCCCATATAATGAGAAGAGGCAATAACCATAGACGATACTAGCTAAGCATGAAATCCGGAGTCATGAACCTACTCTGATGGAGAGTGTTTTACTTGCCAATGGTAGGACTAGGACACATCCCATGTAGGCATATGATAAAGGAATATGAAGGTTTTCTTTGTACTCTAGCCTCATCCTTAACTAGAGCTACCTCCCAAACCATACTCACTCAGTGCTAGCCTTTATTCTCATAGAATATTTCAATAAAAAAGTACATAAAGAGGTTCCATATCTAGTTCACAATCCAATCACATTACACCTTACAAAAGAGGGTACACTAAGGCTACCTACAGTGGTCAAGAGGATAGCTCAATGACTTTCCTAAGGATATTTTCATGTCGTTCCATCCAATCAACCCTAAGTCCACCATTTACACAAGAAACATACCATTACAGTAACCTTCCAACTAGGTTGAAGGTTCCACATAAAGGACCTTCTTAACTATGTTCAATATCACTTGTCAATCACACATACAAGACTTAGAAGATATTAGCATACTAAGTCAAGAGCTCATATTCACATTGTACATGTATCAAGTAAGGGACACAAGTCTACCAAAATAAGACACACACATACTTCACCATATCACATATAACATATCATTCAAGAAGCACATAGGAGTAACCAATGTCATCTATAGGTCACCTTATCCACTACTATAGTATCATCAATATAAGTATCACAAGTATCATATAATCTATCAAGAAACATCATACTTCAACATCAAGTAATGCACCTAATGACTACATTATAATTTACTAGACACATACATCATCAACTAGAAGAACTCATACTTTGACTCCACATAAAACACATCAGTCATCTAGACATTAATAATATTCACATATTCTAGTTATAACATAAAAATATCATAATACATAAAGTAATGCCGACGAGGCCACATAATTCACAAGTATAGCACATATGAACCGCCACCATAAGTGGACCATACCAAACATCATCATCATCATCTAAGAGCTATACTACACAATATAGATAAAGTTTGGTCAACATACCATTATTCCAACCTCACCATTCCAATCCATAGTCAACTCAACTAACACAATACTCAAAGGTCCTTACCAATGGCCATGATCAGCAATTCAATTCAATACTTACAGTATACAATGAATCAAAGATAATACAACATGAGTTTATAAATTTAATGCAGCCTACTAACAATGCTAGCATGATTCATTCATAATTCATTACACCTAATCAAACTACACAAGAATTCAATAGCATAATGACATAATCAACTCACCCACAAAGTAGTCAAATCTAGGGTTACATGAATTACATGGGTTCATAGAGTTTTTAGTCTAAAATAATCAAATTAACATCAATTAAATCAATATACAATGATTCAAAATGTTTTATGCAAGAACCCAAGGCTAGATTACAAAGTTGGACAATTTCATCTTTTGAAAGACTTTGGAAATCATTTGAAGATTGGCTCCTTGAAGAAAAGATATTCAAGGATAAAGACCATACCTTAATTGATGTTAGACCACGAATTTGATGAAGAATCACCAAAGAATCTTCAATCCAAGATCTATCTTGAGTTTTGGCTCCAATGGAAATCTAGAGAGTTATTTAGGGAATTTGGGTTTTGATTTAGAATAATGAATTCATCTAAGTGTTTAAGACTTATTAATCCACTTAAAAATACCCCTAAGAGACCGGCCCAATTCATTTTTAGAATGCTAGGGAATTACCTAATTACCCCTAGCATTGGCCAAAACTTTACAATGAAATGCAGGCCCATCGCGGCCAGCTCACCTACGCCCCGTCACCAACCAATGGACCGTCCTGTTGGTCCACGGTGTTGGTCAGAGGCTGGCCCAAATGGAGCACAAGATCCCACGCCTATGTATCAACCTAAACCCCTCACCTACGGGGCGTCGAACAGCCTACTGGGCGTCGACTGCCTTCCGTAGGTTGGGTTGGTTTGACAGCTTTTGGCTCACACATGGGTCCTTCCTCAAGGACCTTGGTCTGTCCTTGGGGAATTTTGTCCGGACGTTTCCAAACCGAATATATTTGTATGCATGTTTAAGGCCTCTCACATCAATTTCATCCAAAACAAACACGTAAAACTCGATAAAACACACTAAGGCACATAAGCACATTTCAAGGCAAACCTTTCGAACCTCATGGACATTCTTGGACATTTGACCTCCAAACTTCATGAAACTTTAAACACTGCCTCCTAAACTCATTTTAAATCATTTAAGGACTTCAAAACACCAAGACACAAGTGTTAGGCTCTAGTTATACCTAAGTCATTTTAGAGATGTTACAATCTCCCCTACTTGGACAACATTTGTCCTCGAATGACACTTGCTTCATTTTATACACTTTCAAGAGATAAGAAACTCAAGACTAGCAGCACACAAATATACCACACCATACACAATACAAAATTATAAGATTAGTGTGTGTGGGTGCGGGTGCGTCTGCGTATGGTGGCTTTATGTGCGTGCGTGCGTGTGAGTGTGGAAATTAACACAAATATGATCTATCAAGTTTGGAAATGGCTAGGGGTATGTACATTATGATTGGGTTTCAACTGTGTGTGGGTGTGTGCCTGTGTGTGTGGCAATTAAGAGAAATGTGATCTATTAAGTTTGGAAATGACTAGGGGTATGTACATTATGATTGGCTTCAACTAGACAAAAATTAATTGCAACCAGATTGATTGATACATGGATAATGTTTGTTTAGGTTACATTCATTATTCTCTCCAACAATCAAACCTATATCTCTTAGGTTTGCTCAAACTCCAAGACCTTTAAGAATAAAATATCAAATATATCTTGAGTAGATATACTGTCTCAAGGTGATACCGTTTACTAAGGAATCACTCGGATTATCTTATCTCTAGCTCAAACTCATAGAATAATTTCACCAAGTCCTTAGTATTGATTGTCTTACCCAACTTCATTTTGCTTTTTCAAGCAAACCAGTTTTAGATAGCTCAAACGATGTTTGCAACCATTGATTTTAGGTGTAAAATTCAAGACAACAATATGTTCATGTCATACAATCTATCTTAGAAGTGATTAATCTTTACTCATTTGGGAATTTACATCTTATCTAGTAGACCCAAGTCTACTTTAGGATTTCGTTGTTCATAAAAGAAGAAATATAGATAATCCCCACGTAGGAAATTTCCATTCCAAGCAAATGCGATTAACAAAATAAAAAATCCATGCTTAAAGTGATGCAAATATGAGATTTTTTCGAAAAACAAGAAAGTGAGTTTCTTCACTCCTCTAAATAGTGTCTCCAAATAAAAACATATATCCACTATTTCCAATTGGGATGAAAATAAAGATACATAATTACACAAATCTCTATTCTATCTTTGAAACCTTCCAAAGAAAGCCGTCTATTTTTCTAAGTGCATTTTAACCCTTTAGCTTTCGTCCTTGAACTTGTGCTAGAACGATGGAACGCCGATCAAAGAAGGTAGAGTGATAGTCGCATCAACGTTTTAACCTTCAGTTCTCTCAAGAGCATGTGCACTAGGATTAGCTAAATGTCAGCCACACAGGCAGTTTTACTCTAATCAATCCAGCGAGGCGACTGTAATTGGTTTTTGTGTGACATTGATTTCTTAGACGGTGTGCTTCAGTGAATATAAGTTTTTGATCCATCAAACTTGATTTTTTTTTAATTTACGTATAAGAGGATTAGGGCCTAAAATCTCCTCAATTAGTATCAGAACATGGCAATAATTTATGAATTTTAGTCTGGTAAAATTACCAACTTAGCAGGGTGAATCTATGTGGAGCGAAGCAAGATAGACTGAGTTGAAAATCCTGAGTTCGCCCAAAAAAAGAATTATATCATATGAGAGAGGCCCGACAAAATGTCTGTAAGACTCCATACTTTTTATACATAACATAGTGAATCTCATTTGTCTTTCTTTTTCAAATGAAAGTAATGAACAAGAAAGAGAAAGAATCTATACAATTCATGTAAAACATAATAAATTATGTTAAATAAATATAAATATGTTTATATAGTAAATTTATCAACTTATTTTTTTTCTCATTTATTGTATTTGTGTAATGTATAATTATCTTTTCTTGCCAATGTTCCAGAATAGAAAATGAGAAACTATTCATGAGTGAACCTTATTTTTGGTAGGTAAGATTATCAATATGAATTTATACATATTTAATTATGAGCAATTGAGAGTACCTTGCATATATATATATATATATATATATATATATATATATATATATATATATTCTTTTTAATTTGTTTCAAAAAAAAAGAATATCTTTCTTTTTTGGTAACATTTTAGTTTTAATTTTTCACGTGACATGTTTAAGGTCATAGGATCAAAGGACAATTTTGTACATTTGACGTAACTTTAATTTAGAACCACAAGATTCAAAAAAATTTTTTATATGCTTAAATTCCGTATCAAATCAAACCAGGTCATTCTTTTGTGAAGGGAGTAGTTCTCTTCTTTTATATACTTTTTCATATTTGTTTTTCTGAAAATGAATGTGTTGTTCAAGATTTAGTTAGATATACAAAATATAAGAAGTTTCTTTCAATATTTCCTCAAATTAGAAAGAAGGGAATCATATTGCCATGTTGATAAAAAATAATACAACAAGTGATAAAGGTAAGGGGGTTCACGAAAAAATTTAAAAATCAAAGAAAACCTTGATATATTTTATTTGATTTTGCTTTGTTTTACATGTTAACCAAACTGAGACAATTTGATTTTTGGTTGTGATTTATATTTTAAAAATCAAAATAAATTTTTTCTGTTTTAAGCAAATAAAGCAAAAAGTTGGTAATTGTAATCTTTTTTACACACTAAATCACTTTTATTAATTATTAAGTAGATAAACTAAAAATTATATTTTTTTTAATATTTTCTTTTTTCCCAAAATAATCAATTAAAAATATAATAAATAAAATATATATTTTTTTTAATTTATTAAAATAAACGAATAATTATGAACAATTAAAAAACAAAAATAGATAAATAATTAGCAAAGGAGAGTCATTTATTTAGAAAAGAAGATAAAAAATATATTGGAGTCTCACACACTTTTTTAAAAATTAATTATGCCCTTTCCCCATGATATAATCTTTTAGTTTGCTCCACCCCCCACCCCTCATCCCGGGAATCCCGAACCCACATTTATCATCCCTATTTTAAATGCCTTGTTTACACGGTTATGGTCTTTCAAGTCGTAATTTTTTAGACAACGACAAATATCTCTCACTGTAATGTTTTTATAAATAACAAGTTGTTTAGGAATGTGTGAATTAATTAATGAACAATTAAGATCTTCTTCAACTGCCAACTGAACGACCATTACTAGACAGACACACAGACATACCAAAGTAAGTTAATCCCAACTTTAGTTTATCCTACTCTCACTTGTTGGGTTATCCCACATCGGAAGTGGAAGGGGCTGGTGGTCAATTTATAAGTGTGAGGGAAAGCCTCAACCTTTGAGCTAGCTTTTGGGTTGAGAAGGCCCAAGACCACCCAACATTGGTATCAGAGCCCAGGTTGTCAACAAGTCTCAGCCCACCGGGAGAAACTGGGTTGTCGCTCTCCAGCTCAAGGCCCGGTGTGTGAAGGGGGAGATTGTTGGGTTATCCCACATCGGAAGTGGAAGGGGCTGGTGGTCAATTTATAAGTGTGAGGGAAAGCCTCAACCTTTGAGCTAGCTTTTGGGTTGAGAAGGCCCAAGACCACCCAACATCACTCTCCCTTCATTTTTTCTTTTTTAGTTATTTATAATAAATTAGAAAAAGACAATTAATATATATATATATATATATATATATATATATATATATATATATATATATATATATATATATATATATATATATATATATATATATATATATAACTCCTAACCTTTCATATTCATAATCTTCAAATTATTTAATATAAAAATTATAACTCCTAAATTACACCTATAAAAACCCACTTTGAGACATGTATGATGGTAATTTAATTTTTATTTTCCTTATTCGTCAACTTTGTTTCTTTGATTTGTTAATTTTTTTATCTTCATTGATTTGATTTTTGCCGGAGAGGGATGTGTAATAAAAAAATGTTAAATATTTTGCATATGATTTTGTGAGGTTAAATAATTTGACATGTCTAACTATCATTATCACTTTTGTTCTATTGTAATTATACATTTGATATTATTAGTTTGAATTATTGATTATACAAATCATGATTTTTTTATAGAAAAAATAATTTGTTCATTTACTCTTTTGCTTCTCTTCGTAATTTTTTGAGATTTTTTTTCTTATTCCTCCTCACTGGCTATAAAATTTTTATACAAATATGTAATAAATATAAGTAATAAAAAATAATAATATATCACGTCTCAATATAAAGTAAATAAAATACTAAATATTAAATACAAACATGTTATATAGCTAAGAATCAAATAAATCGATTCATCTTACAATTTCATATCTCACGATCACACAACAGTGATATGGTAAAAATACATTATTTTAATGTTGCATTATTTATTATATTATTTATATATAGAAATTATTTATAGGCCAAAAAGTTATTTCACAATTTTGAGAATTTAAGCAACAAAAAATTAACTATTTTTTAATTTTATTTTAAAACATCCGCAAGATTATTTTTTGACAATTTTATTTTTTTCTATTCCTTTTGATTAACTTTTTAATTCTATGTCCCTTTTTAAATTTGTTTCTAATTAATTTTTCTCGTAATAGATTTCTCTCTTATAATATAAAATAAGAGAAAAAGTATATATTATTCAAAATAATAGTAATGACTAAAAATAATGTTTATTAGTAGAAGCATATTTAGAGATTTTTAATTAATTTAAAATTTATAAAATGAGGTAAAAAGAAAATATGTCATATAATAAAATTAAACCATAAAACTGGTGGAGGATTTTACTTAAACATACTTTTGTTTATTAAAAAAATATGTAAATCTTTTTTTACTTTTTCTCTTATTTTTATATATTTATTTTTATTTGATATTTATTATAAACTCACACCTCTTCATCTTTCATAATTTCTTTACTTAATTAATACTTATTAATAATACCTATAACTTCCAACTTTATACCTTCATAACCCCCAATTACTTAATGTTTAAATTTGTGACATCTTAAAAGCGCATCAAAAAAATATTTCTAAAAACAAGATAAACGTAGATGAATCGAGTATGAGTTTTATTTGTTTGAGTTTAGATAGTTAGAGGTTGGACATGAATTAACATTGGATGATGAATTATTATTTTTTAAAATGAGTAATTTTATTTGATTTATGATTTTCTATCCAATTGAAGAGTACATATCACAAGTTTGTAGATGATGACCGGTATGAATGACCGGATAATAAAACTGAAGGTAAAACCAACTATTAAACAAAATTGAGTGACATTTTTTCTCCTTTCTCCCTACAATATTAAAACTAAGAAATAATGATAAGATCAAACAATATAATATAGTGGACATATAATTAATCGGAAAGAAAATAATTCTAACACACATATTTTAACACTCCCGCGAAGCACGACTGTGTTCCCTAGTTTATTATACTTATATTATCCTCAATCAATTACTTTGAAAAAGATAAAATTTCTTGAAAAACTCAAAATTTTAATTCACCCACTTCATAATTAATAAGGGTAAAATGGTAAATTCATTATATCAATAATTATATTCTTAATATGTATATCAATTTAAAAGTGAACAAGTAATTAGGAATAGAGGGATTAGTTGATAATTATACTAAAAACTTATAAAATTATTCGTGCTTCATACGAAAATTTAATATCACAAAATATATGAAATAATACTTAAAACTTATCTGATATTAAAACTAAAACAATGTATTATCTTACATAAGAGATTACATAGTAACGAACATTAATAATGTAAATGAAAATGATAATTATAACATCTTATCATTTTCCCTTCAATCAATAAATTTAAATTTTATTTTATAATTCATCATTTTGCTTCAAGGAAGTGTTACTATTTGAATTTTTTTGAAAAACAAATAAAACAACACGAAATATTGAATTTTCTAATAAATAAATAGTCATTGGTAAAGTAATAAATTTTTTTAAAAGACTGAAATAGTAAACAAATATTCAAATTTTAAAGCTTCGCACTACCTTTTGCTTTATATTAGCATTTAAAGTTCCTCATTTAAATGTATCAAAAATAATTATTAAGATGGAAAATTAAAGGGAAAATGTATTATATTGGACAACAATTCAACATATTATATATACTTGAAATGAAAAATATTATACAAAGTATTTAGTTTGTTTGGGTACTTTTTAAAAATCAACATACTCGAGTGATAAAGTTCAAATTGAAACTACACTTCCATTCCAATCACAGTGTCGAGAAACACATCTATTATTTCATTAAAAGTATTTAAAATTTGCAATACACTCGAGAATTTATTCATACTTTAAATTATGTGTCTTTGAATTAAACGAGGCTCTAGTCTAGTCATATTCCTTTATTGGTCATTCGGCACAATATCCTTAAAGTCATGTCAAAAGTTTATTAATTCTTGTCAATTCTTGTCTTCTTTTCATGGTTCACTTCACACATCAATGTCATGCCCCAAGCCTACACCCTGGACGAGACTGACACTAGAGAACCATTTATTGCCTCAAGCGAGCCCTTTGCCTGACTTATTTACTTAGAGAAACACTTAATTCAACAAAAGATAAATTTATATAATAAACTGAAATATTATAAAAGAACATTCAACTGGCCATTAAAGCAAACTCAAGTCTCAAATAAGATAATGACAATGAAAAGACTAAAGAACTAACATCTGGCTGTCTATGAAGTCTTTAAACAAATGAGATAAATCCTGGTTATTTGTGTTTAAATCATAATAAGATACAGGCCAAAAGACATCAGTACATTGAATGTACGAGCATATGAGGAAAATTTTAAAACAAGATATAAACTTGAAAGGAACTGAAGAACAATAAAGCATTTTAGAATAAGTGCAATATAAAAAAATTTGTTTAAAACAAGATGTCAACTTTGTGTGTATGCAAAGATAATGTAAAAAAACATACATAAACTGTGTATATAAGAATATAATTATTAATGTGAGAGTTTGTCTAACCAACAATCATCACGTAAGAGATATTGTGATGATGCAACGTTTTATCTCACGCTATCAGAGCTGTCATATACCTTGTCAAGGGTATAGAAACTGAGATATTAAGTAAATTCACTAGTCTATGCTAAAAAGAACTAGAGGAATCATCTAAAAAGTATGACTCTTTTCTACCTATAAAGGCTACATAGTTTATGAGGGTTGTGAGTTATTCGAATTCTCTCCTATATTGGAGCTCAATACTATTCCCAAATGCTAGCTCTTATGTTTAAAAATATACTTCTTTATGTGATTTGAGATAATTGTCCAAAAACTTAGCTCAAAAACTATCTTGGAAATCAAAGTTCTCTTTTCTTATTTAAATGTGAAAATATTTTAAACCTTTTGGGAATACAAAGTCCTCATATAATTTTTGAAGAAATGAACTTCAATGTTTACTCTTTACTTAACTTGAAGTTTAAGTCTTTAAACAAGGGTGAAAGCGTTTGAAAAATACTTCTTAAAAAGACTCTAAGAACTTCCTAGACTTGACTCTTAACTTTTCTTTAATTTGAATTTATGAATTCAAGGTCATGATTCATGTTTCTGGATGATTTCTAGGTGTTTAGAAGTCATTTAGAGCAGTTAGAATCAATGGAAAGTATTAGTACACTTTGGAAGGAGTTAAATAGACTAAACGACGAACTTTCTAGAGCTTATTTTGGGCGCACTACAGGCACGCTGCGCAAGCTATTCTAGCACTACGGGAGTGCATCACACCAGCCCCTTCCCAAGAAAAACCCAACAAACTATGACTCATTTTCTGACCTTAATTCGATTAATTTTAATATTTTTCTCAATATATTTTTAGATTCGAGTACCCAAAACATATACGGAAGAATCTAACTTAAAGAAACTGTAATAATCAACATTAAACTCTCTAGAACTCCTTAATCTCTTTCCAAATTCAAGAATGAAACTTATTCAAGAATACAACTCAAGAACAACAAATTTCCAATTTTTAGGACAAAAATACGCTCAATTAAACATGTCTTGGTGTCTGGGTGAACTAAAATAATGCTATGTAATCTCTCATACCTCGTATGGATCAACCCTTGACAAAATCCACAAGCAATTCTTGAAGATCTTGACAATGCTTGCTTCTTCTCCTCTTCTTTTCTCTTTTCTCAAAATTCTATCTCTTTTTTCAAAAGCGTACACTGACAAAGATCAGTTTACACCCCAATCAAATACACAAAAATGAAATAAAATAATTGGGTCAGGAAAAAGACCATAATTCTCTTCAAAATCCAATTTAGACTTTCCTTATTTGAACAACCCAACTTCACATGACATATTTCACTATATTTTTTTTTTATCATCCTTACTCTTTCTTCTCTTCTTGCCGGGTCTACCTAGTATTTTTCTTGGTTTTCGAGGCTCTATTGATGGATTTGTAGTTTCAGGCCACATCCTTATATTGGGAATTAGTTGGCTGAAATAGTTGTAAACCTTAAGAAATATTTCTTTCATATATCAGTGCTCTGCATGTTGATCAGGATCTTGATTCACGTAATAATAAGAACAAATAACATAAAGGTAGGGAATACCTCTCAACATCCACAACCTATCATCACAGTGCTTCTTATCCAAGTGAACAACAAATGAATATTCCCTTACTAATTTCAAAACCATTCACTCTATTCCGTTGAACTTTATAGTTATTAGAATACTCCTTGTTTCTTTCTAGTATTGTCTTTGCCATAGGTATATTATGTCTGATATCCATGTCAATATGTCTGTTCATCATTTTATGCCTAATATCCTCTAACATGGTGATAATTGATTTATGCATAATTGATTTTATGTCTAATATCTTCTAACATGGTAATAAGAGATTTTCTACAATATCACACTTGGAGAGAGTTTGGAAAAAAATCCTAGACCAATTCTTGGGATCGTAATGCAAAAAGTCCTCTATTATTTCCTTCTTACCTAGATTAGATATTGCATGAACTTCTTCTCTAAATTTGACTACAAAGGAGGACTTTGAGCATCTACAAAACTGTTTCCTTCTTTCTTCTCCACTTCATCTCACATAAATAGTTACCCCATATATGTCTAGCACACATCCTTCTCTCAGCATGTGGTAACAACTCTAACAAGACATGAATAAGTCCTTAGGTCTACTCAGTGTTAAATATTCCACTTGCCAAGGTGAGGACCATGAAATCAGAGCTAAAGTGGATCCAGTAGCTAATGTCTATATGAGATAAATACTATAGGGGCACACATTTGTTGGACAAAGGGATTACTTCTAAAAGGTTTCACACTTCTCCTAACGAGTGAGTCTCCATCCCTAAGTCAACTCAATGTTAAGTATCCTCCCAACATAAAACATGCATAAATCTAGAGACAGTAATAATTTGATAGTATTAAATCATTTAGGAACAATCTGATAATTTGAATAACTCCTTAAATCATAATAACTTGACATAATCTGAGAGACACTTTATCTGAAAGCCTCTAAATCAGGATAATCATATAAATTGAATGATATTTATTTGAAAGCAACATTATTTATAAAAATATGATAACATGATGCCTGCATGTAAAAATAACATAATTATGATCATGAAAGTACTTTCATTTCATGAGTTCATGAAAATATCATTGAAGTCATTGAATTATAATCAATTTATATATAATGAGATTAATCATGAAATAGAAGATGAAAAAATTTCAATAATAACCCATAAGAAGTCATGAAATCCTAAATTAAGAAATTCAGGTTTCTTTAGGATTCAATTGGTGAAGAAGAACCCATTGATGAGATTTCCACATACATTGATTGAAATTCTAATTGAATTTGGAGAAGGAGACTTGAAGCTTTGGAACCTTGATCTTGCCTTTGACTAAGAAACTTATGAATGAAGAAATTAATTTTGAGAGTATGAGAGGGAACCGGGTGGTTAGGAGTCTTACGATCAATTATACCCACTTAGAATAGATCAAAATGACATAGTATAGAGATTAAACGAGTGGAAAAGAATAAACCCTGACTTTTCTGGTGGCTTCTACGAGCACCATTTACGAAGTGTACTACCTTCTACAGTCCGTGAAATGTTCTGTTAAACCAAGTAGAGAAAAACCTTGAGGTTGAAGTTTCACTCTACGAACCGGTCTATGGTCCATGTACATGCACTTGTCCCTAAAAGTTGATATCCTAATTTCTATAGTTTTCATATTATGAACCATGGAATGGTCCGTGAAATTTCTATGGCTCGTCTTATTTGTCTGTCAAAGGTATCAGGAAATTCTTGGCGTTTACGATGTTTTATAACCTTGGTCTACGGACTCATCCATGCTCCATTGAACTTTCCATGAGCGGTACAAGCCTCTCGTCTAGGTCTACCAAAAGCGCAACTTGTTGAAGATGGTCTATGAACGGGTCTATGGTCTGTGAAAACTTATACGAACCATATAAGCATCTGTAAACTCCGATCTTGACAATCCAATTTCAAAGGTTTTCTTCACGGGTGACATCTACTGATCGTTCAACCCTATTGGGTTCATAAACATCTTCTTTAAAAGCTAAATATTGCAAACTTCAGCTAATATATGCACTTTTCAACTTTTATTTGAGTAAGGCACTTCCAAGGCGATATAGAAATGATACTATAAACCATGAAAAAGTCACTAATATGGTGTGTTATCGAGATTCCCTCAATCATAACACTAACATCGACGTTGTCTCCCCGTACATTACTTTTTCCTCATGTGTAGAAGGTCATTCTTTCTGACTAAAGACACATATTTTAGCACCACCTTTCCATGCTCCTAACCAGTGTTTACAAGAACGTTTTTGGGGCGAGTTTTGGGGCTGGGCGTACCAAAAACGCTCTGGGGCGTATATTATAAATGTAGACACAATAAGACGTAAGTCCTAAAATTTGAGGTGTAAGCACTGAACATAAAAACGTAAGTCTTGGGCGTAAAAACGTACGCCATGCGTTTTCAATTTATTTTTTTAATTTTCTTTTTGCTTTAAATCATATTTTTATTTTTGATGTAATGATATTTCTCAAATAATAATGATAATCCTTTTTTTTACTATTGAATATTAATACTTATCTCACATAAAAATCATAATTCATTGAAAGTTTACTTTTGCTTATTTTATTAGTAATAAAATTATAAAATTGAATATACATGCAACTACGCCCCGTAGATCCATGGGACTTACGACCTATGTATCAAGGCTTACGTCTCACCCTATACTGTATGAAACGTCTCGTCTCACGCCCCCGCCTTTTAAAACACCGCTCCTAACTATAATAGTCTCTAGAGAATAGGATAACTTTTGGAAAAGTATCGACGATAAGTGATTCCTCACTGACTCCTTCTAAAAAATTGCTCGGATGGGCCTTCCCTTCATGATGGTAAATCAATTGAATGCCCTATACTATCTATTCTCATCAGAATGTTGGGTAAAAAATTGTTTGTCTGTGATGCTAAAGAAAGACCCAAAAATAAAGACATGTTGAACGTGACTTAATTAACAAAGAGAAGAGCTAAGTTGAGTAGAAGAAGGGAATTTAGAGTAGATAGTGGTAGAAGTTCACTTGGGTTGCATGAATTTAAATAATAAAAGAATCATTATTACAAGAGGAAACCACAAAACGAGGCTCAATTAGAACTAGACATGTGGTCGAGAGTATTAAATGTGAGGAAGCGCCCCTCTAATCAATAGTGTGAGAAGTCTTTTAACATACATCCTCACCAAGAATAAATAAATTAAACGTCACTTTTGATTCGTGGTTACGGAGGTCTCTGAAATGTGGGGGGACTATTTGTATGGGGTAAAAACTAAGCTCAAACGTGTGGTTGAATCGGAGAAAGACACGTGGAGGAAGTGACTAGTCAGGTCTAGCTCGATCATGATATGACACGAAACATATCCTCATTCATGACTGAAGGAAGCAGTTTTGCTCTCTGATATCTTGTAATCATTACACTTGAGTCTGTTGTCACATCCACAAGCCCATTTAGCTCCGGAGCCACGAGGTTTAACATTGGACTACATCGAAATTGGTTGAGGATGAAGCTCAACTTCTACTGAAAGATCTGCAGTATACTTTCTCTATTAAAATTACTTATCCACTTCTGAATTGACACACCTATTAAGAAAACAATGATTGACATATTGAGTTTACCATATTAATTACGAAAAAAGGTAAAAAAAAAATACCCTTAAACTATCTGAAATAGCTCATATATACGCTTAAACTATATTTTGGCTCAAAACTACCCTTCCCATCAAACTATTGGGTCAAAAGTGACCTTCTAATTAAAGGGAATTGTTAAATGCCATGTGGATGCAACATGAATGCCACATGACATGCCAATAGATTTCCACTGCCACATAGACTAAAAGGAAAAGGGTCAAAAGTACCCTTAAATTATTCGAAATAGATCATATTTAACCTTATACTATGTTTCGGCTCAAAACTACCCTTCCCATCAAACTATTGGGTCAAAAATGACCTTCTTATTAGTGGAAGTTGTTGGATGCCACATTGCACGCCAATAGGGTTCCACTGCCACATTGACTAAATCCATAAATCTTAATTATTCATTTTCCCCTCATTTCATTATTTTCCATAAAAGATTTCACCCCTTCTCTCTCATTTCGCGGCTAGGGTTTTACAGTTTTCTTCATCGCTGGGTTTCAAAGTGGATTTTCGTGATTGTAGGTTACTCAATCTTTATTCTTATTTTATTGTGTTTACAACCACGAAAATCCACTTTGAAACTCAGCTCTAAAGAAAGTTATGAAACCTTAGCCACAAAATAATGAGAAAGTTGTGAAATTCTAACTATTATACTTTGAAATCGTAAACATAATAAAATAAGAAAAAATATTTACTAATCTACAACCATGAATATCCACTTTGAAACTCAGCGCCGAAGAAAGCAACGAAGCCTTAGTTGCGAAATTGTAATTATCATGCTTTGAAATCGTAAACATAATAAAATAAGAAAAAACATTTAATAACCTACAAGCATGAATATCCACTTTGAAACCTAGCCACGAAGAAAAGTATGAAACCCTAGCCACGAAATGAGAGAGAACGAGTGAATATATCGTTTATGGAAATAATGAAATGAGGAGGGGGGGGGGGGAGTAATTAGGACTTAGGGATTTAGTCTATGTGGAAGTGGAACCTTATTGGCATGCAATGTGGCATCCACATGACATTTAACAACTCTTTTAATAAAAAGGGTACTTTTGATCCAATAGTTTGACGGGAATGGTAGTTTTGAGCTGAAATATACTTTAAAGGTAAAAATGAGCTATTTCCGATAGTTTAAGGGTAACTTTTGACCCTTTCTATTTAGTCTACGTGGCAGTGAAATTCTATTGACATGCAATGTGACATCTATATGACATCCACATGGCATTTAACAACTTCTGTTAATAAAAATGGTACTTTTGACCCAATAGTATGACGGGAATAGTAATTTGAGCCGAAAAAAATTTTAACAGTATATATAAGTTATTTTGAATAGTTTAGGGATATTTTTGAGCCTTTTCTATATTAATTATGAGGTTAATGAATTAAAAAACTTAAGTTTTTTCAAGAAGTTCTACTTTTTTTAAAAGTAATTAATTAGGATAATGATAAGTAAAAAATTTATTCTTTTTTAATTTATCAAAATGAACAAGTAATTAAAAGAAAACTCAAAAGTATGAAAAAATAGACAAATAGTTAGGAATAGAGAAAGTATTATTATCCTCCCTATTCATTGCATAACAACCGTGGACCTAGGTCAATAAGAGTGTTAATGGATGTATGGAGTCTAAATTAGAGATTGTTGAAGGGTAAACAATGTTGTTTTTGGTGAACGCGTACATGTGAATGAGGACAAAGGAGTAAAACAACACGGTAAGAGGCCAGCTTGTCATGTTCTGTCAATCCCTTCTCTTTTCTCTCTCATGCAAAATAAAAGCAGCCTTGAGAGTCTTGACCAGACACACTAGTGTGCACCCTACACTGCATTTTGGTGCTTTGTATATTCTACCCTTTTGTTATCATCAGATCTTTTCATCCATTTCAAGCGGAATTATCCTATTCTCACAAAGGTAAATATATATACTACTGCTACTTTCTTGGATGCTTTAGGATCTTCAATATAATAGTCCTAGTGTGTAATGTATTATTATCAGATTTACTCAAGTAGTGAATTGAACTGGTGAAGGCTATTGGATTGAAGAAGAGAATCACTTGTTTGTAGAATGGAAGATAATTTTGTGCCATTTCGTGGAATTAAAAATGACCTCAAAGGGAGATTAATGTGCTTTAAACAAGATTGGACTAGTGGTCTTACCGCAGGCTTCAGGTACAATTCTTTCTTTCTTATGCCATTATCTTAGATAGTAAGTTGCTATGGAGGGTAAATATCCTTAAACAGAGGTTTGGGATCGAGTCCCCTCAATGTGTGGTATATATTACATGAGCAGTTAGTTATTGGCCAAGTTTGATTTGTGTAGGATTTTAGCTCCAACTACCTATATATTTTTTGCTTCAGCAATTCCAGTAATATCATTTGGTGAGCAGTTGGAAAGAAGTACTGGTATGTTTTCTTCTTGTTCTTTTTCTTGTAGAAAAATAAATATATATTGAGTTGATTTGACAAGTTTAGAGTTGCAGATGGATTGATAACTGCAGTTCAGACTCTTGCTTCAACTGCATTATGTGGGATTATGCACTCTATCATTGGAGGCCAACCTCTGTTGATTCTTGGAGTTGCAGAACCAACTGTGCTGATGTATACATTCATGTACAATTTCGCAAAAGATAGACCTGAACTCGGACCAAAGCTCTTTTTAGCTTGGACAGCATGGTATTGTACAATTTCCTTTTTCAACTATCCACCAAATACCATATTCCATTTCCTTTTTTCATTGTAAATTTCCATCATCAGGGTGTGTATTTGGACTGCAATTTTGCTTTTCCTTCTGGCTGTCCTGGGAGCTTGTTCCATTATCAATAGGTTTACACGTATTGCTGGGGAACTCTTTGGCCTTCTAATTGCAATGCTTTTCATGCAGCAAGCAATCAAAGTAAGAAAAACATATATAGTTAGTTAGTTCATTTGTAAGGTTGTTGAAAAACCATACTTAGTTGCACAAGGTTTAGATAATACAGTATGATGGAATTTTGTTAGTATTTTGAGTTGTCGTGGATTGTAGGGACTGGTATATGAATTTCGTGTACCAGAGAGAGAAAATCCAAATCTCCCTGAGTTCCAACCTTCATGGAGGTTTGCAAATGGCATGTTTGCATTGGTCTTGTCATTTGGTCTTCTACTCACAGCTCTAAGGAGTCGAAAGGCAAGATCTTGGCGATATGGCTCTGGTGAGTTCTTTTGTAAAACTAACTACTATAGCTTTCATTTAAATAGGACAAGATTGAAATGTTCGTTTAGTTCTAGACATGATGTTGAACTATATGTCCCTCTTCCAGGCTGGCTTCGGGGTTTCATAGCAGATTACGGAGTGCCACTCATGGTTTTAATCTGGACAGCGGTCTCTTACATTCCTGGTAAAAATGTTCCAACCGGGATTCCAAGACGACTTTTCAGTCCAAATCCATGGTCACCTGGTGCCTATGAGAATTGGACAGTGATAAAGGCATGCCTACCATTTTAAATTTTTCTGTATCTAGCAAACTTATCTTCCATCTCTTGACAATTTATTTACTCTTCAAATTTGTAGGATATGCTAGACGTCCCAGTACTTCACATAATTGGTGCTTTTATTCCAGCAACAATGGTAGCGGTCCTGTATTATTTTGATCACAGTGTGGCATCTCAACTTGCTCAGCAAAAAGAGTTTAACCTTAGAAAGCCATCTTCCTACCATTATGATCTGCTGTTACTGGGATTTATGGTGTGCAGTTAAATTCTCCCTACCATCAATTGGCCTTTTACTTCACTGAATGTCAACAAGTTATATGATCTATTGCTTTTGTTATGCCAGGTTCTCATTTGTGGTCTTCTAGGAATTCCCCCGGCTAATGGAGTCATTCCACAATCTCCAATGCATACAAAGAGTTTGGCCACACTGAAGCATCAGGTATGCCCATTTGATGAGAGCAAGTTGCGTGTCAAAATCATCAGGTGCTTGAACATATATGAGGGAAAGAGAACCAGCTATCCTTTGACTTACCTTCTTTGTTATGCAGTTGCTTCGTAATCGATTAGTTGCAAAAGCACGGAAATGTATGACTGAGAATGGGAATTTGGCTGAAGTGTATGAAAGTATGCAAGAAGCCTATCAACAGATGCAGAGTCCACTGATTCACCAAGAACCATCATCTCGGGTATGATCTAGTCTTTTCACATCTTTCATTAAACACAACTGTTTTCCTTTCCTAGATCTTGCAAATTGTAGGATTATCCATTAATATCTAATTCATGAACAGGGGTTAAAAGAGTCTACCATTGAATTGGCTTCAAGAATAGGCAACAGGGATGAACCTGTTGATGAGACAATCTTTGATGTTGAGAAGGAGATAGATGACTTGTTGCCCGTTGAAGTGAAGGAGCAGAGGTTGAGCAACTTGCTTCAGTCCGCCATGGTGGGAGGATGTGTGGCCGCCATGCCTCTTCTCAAAATGATTCCGACATCAGTCCTTTGGGGATACTTTGGCTTTATGGCCATTGAAAGCTTACCAGGAAATCAGTTCTGGGAACGGATCCTATTACTATTCACAGCTCCTAGCCGAAGATACAAGTAACTCCTGCTATCATCCTTCTAGACTTGCTTTCCGGCTGTGCTTCACTTTGTATTTGACAGTAAACGAAAATGCACACATTATTATTGTGATCTCATGAACATTTTGTTTTCTTTTGACAGAGTAATTGAAGAGTGTCATGCTGTGTTCATTGAAACTGTACCTTACAAGACAGTAGCGTTCTTCACCATTTTCCAGAGCATCTACTTACTGATCTGTTTTGGGATAACATGGGTTCCCATTGCTGGCGTTCTCTTCCCACTTATGATCATGCTTTTAGTTCCAGTCAGACAGTACCTACTACCTAGGTTCTTCAAAGGAGCACATCTTCAGGAATTAGATGCCGCTGAGTATGAAGAAGCCCCACCGTTATCATCATGCAGCATGGCTAGAGTAAGCTTCACCCATTTTCCATCTGCATTTATGTATCATTCAACAGAAGTTAAAATAAAAAATGTATAAATCATTTATATAAACTCTTTGTGCGACAAATTTTGATGTCATAAAATGTCTCTATGTAGTGATTAGTACTAAGTCAGTATCTTCATAACATTTTAGCAGGAAAATGAAGGTTCATTTGGAGGAGATGATGGGGAGATTATGGATGGCATGATGACAAGAAGTCGAGGTGAGATTCGACGTATGTGCAGTTCAAAGGTAACAAGCTGCAATGCGACACCAACCAGAGATTCTGTTAGCATCCAAAGCCCAAGGCTTTCTAACAAGGTATACAGTCCTCGTGTTAGTGAAATAAAAGGGGAAAGTCCTTCTCTTGGTCGAGGAGGATCCTTCGGTTCCAGAACTGGGGAAGCAAGACGATCAAATCTGTCAAAAACTCACAGTTTCAACTAAAACTAGCACCAAGTATAAAAATAACCAAATATTGTTTCATAGACGCATTTAGTTTAGACCGTTATTTTTGTACAATTTTTTCATCGTCTGATTGATCAAAGGAATGAAGCATTATTTTACGCCATGTTGGCATTTTAGGTGGCTCTTTTGCTTATAGAGAATATGAAGCATGAAGTACTACTATCGAGTATAAGAAATTGTGTGCGCCAGACAATGATAACTTTGCCTGAGAAATTTCACCATTTCTGAAAGTTGTCACTTTATGATTCAGTTTCAGAACATTTAACTACTTTGCAAAGAAAAAACTATTCAACACTAAAATACTTCATAAATTTAGACACAACATCTGTATCACTAAGGTATGGAAAAGTAATATAAATGAAACTTCTGGCTGCGGCCAAATGTTTAAAACCAAACCCTGTACAATGTTTAGTACTGATCGAAAACTTTTAGTACATCCTAAACCAAGATTGGGACTGGTATGTTGGAATTACTTGTAGCAGTTTGCTAACAGACAAATTCAACAATTCTGGCTGAATTTCCGGCCAGTCATCTTTTCAGATTCATGCAACATGTGATTTATTAGCCCCCTCGCAGCACTGCAACACCAAAGAAAGGCAATCATCAGAAAAACTATTTTTTTTAAAGAGACGACATTGAGAATGAATTTATTTTTCAGAAAGTATGTATAACTTTTTTAAAGAACAGTATCAAGTAGGTAGAATCAGGATGCAGTGAAGTATATCAAAAGTTTAGAAGGAATAGTAGGTCAAAGAACTTCTTTAGTTGTCCTACAAGTAACTTTCAACTGCAAGAGGAGTATCAAACAACCATATTGGATGAGATAGAAATTTATAGAAGAATCATTCAATCAGTAGGTGGTTCATGAAGTGAATATCCAAGTTAATGTCACTACAAAATACACATCAGTTTGGAAGACATGTGTTTTATTGAAAAACAAAAAGCAAAAAAAAAAAACGGAATAAACTTAGTCATCCTTCAATTTCTGAATTTCAGCCGGATCAGTCTCATGGATTTGCTTTTTGAACTGCTGTCTCACCATACCAGAAGAAGCTCTGTGTTATTTTGCTGCAAATCAAAGACAGGCAAACTTATATAAGTAGCTTGTTCTCAAAAGACAATAGGAAAATGGAGTTTATTTGTATCTTTTTTGTTCTTGGAACAACTCTTAGTTCCAACAAGTCAAATATTATTTGAAAAGAAAAAGGAAGCACAACTCTGGATTTGGCTTAACCATCACAGCTATGGAATCACAGTAGGCAAGCAAAATGACAGTTCCGTGCCATAGACGAAAAAGCCTAGCTCTTGTGCAAGTGCTTCAATTGATTCTAAGATTTTTTACGTAATATGTTTTCCTCATGCCCGAAATCCGAGTTAAAAGTTCAGCATCTAATGTTAGGTGAAGCAGCTCTTTAACAGGTGGAAAAGACAAATTTATGACAAATGTTCCTTTATTTTTTTGGGGAGCAGATCTGGGAAATTGTTAGGCACTTCTCAAAAGTCGAAGGAAGTTATTTACAAAAGGAGATAAAAACTACAAATCTTCAGAGAGATGGCATGAGCCCAACGCAACACTAACATCTTTATTACTGATGCATGTAAAATCGAGCAGCAATCCATGAAAGACAAAAATGAGCTAATCTTTCTTTCTGTCATTTTGGGGTGAAGCCCGAGTCCGACAAGTATTGAGTAAATGACACGAATAATGATTTCTCATCCCCTGTCTAATCCAGAATAACTAGATCTGCCTTTCCTCTAGATGTGAAGAAAAATAAGGAAAATCGACCTTGTGAAAATAAATTAAAGTAAGGGAAATTTACATGAAAAAGAGATCTTCATATATTAGTTAGTGATGGAAGTAGTTACAGTTAGTTAGGCACAGAACTCGAAATAACAGAGTTAGTTAGAATTGAATCCATTTCAGTTGTATTTCAATTCTATATAAAGTGTAATACAGTTCCATACAAGATAGGAAATACACATATTCACTTTCTCTCTTCTTCTCTCTATTTCTCTCTTCTTCTATTCATCTCCATTGATTGAATCCTCGAGTTCTCTCCTGGACAATCTTTCGATCCTCGAATCTTTAAGATTCCTGCAATCGAACCACTATCCAGTAACATTTGTATCAGAGCTTAACGTTCCTTGGCAACGATGGCGAAAGGAAGTCGACCAGTTGGGGAAACAAATAATGACAATTCTGTAGCAGAAATTAGGGATTAACGGGATATGATGCAAAATCTGGTAACAGAGATGGGGAATTTAGCTGGTAAGATCTCATCTTTGGAGAAATTAGATAATGCAAAGATGGAACTGAGAAATCAGATTTCAGCAGAAAATTGCAGGGGTACTGTTCCATTAGTACAGGAGGGTGTTTCTGATGGAAATGGTGGTTTAGGCGTTCCTAGGGAAAGGGAAAGAAGTCCTCGCACATGTAATAATTCCTAATATCACAAATCAAACTTCAATAGGTGGTCATGAATGGAGTTTTTAAGGTTTTGGGGGGAAGATTTTGGGTCATGGTTGTTCAAAATCGATCAATTCTTTTCCATGGAGAATGTTGGTCATGAAGAGAAAGTTACAGTTGCAGCTCTGCATTTGGAAGGGAACGCCATCCAATGACATTTGTCATTCATGCGATATAGACCATACTTACATCCACCCAATTGGGATGACTATGTGAGGGCATTGGTTGAAAGATTCGGTACTGATTTTGATGATCCCATGGAGGAAATGAAAAAGATCAAGCAAGTTGGCAGTGTAAAGGATTATCAGTCAGTGTTTGAGAGAAACTTGACAAGGGTGAATTGGTCACAAGAGAATGCTATTAGTTGTTTTATTGGGGGGTCTGAAACCTGAGCTGAACATTGCGGTGAAGATCAGCAATCCTACTTCATTATCTCAGGTGTACAAGAGTGCAAGAATGCAGGAAGCATACCTGCAGGCGGTGAAACAACATGATTATAATCATACAAGGAAGTTCTTGACCAAAAGAATTTTACTAGTAAGCCTATTTTACCTACTCTAGGTAGCAATAATTCCATCTTTTCTAAAGGAGTCGGTTGAAGAACTCTGAGCTTAGAGGAAATGAATGAAAAAAGGGCAAAAGGGTTGTGTTATTTTTGCTCTGAAAAATACACGCCAGGACACAAGTGTAAAACTTCTAAACAATTATATTTGTTGGAAGTGGATGAAGGGGATGAGTTGCAAGATTCAATAGAGGATCAAGGGAATATCTCAAAAGAATCGCAGAGTGCTATGTTAGATTTGGGGCAACCTGTGGAGCACATGGAGATCTCTATGCATGCTTTAAATGGGTCGTTGGGTTTTAGGACATTGTAAGTAACTGTGTACCATTCTAAAATGACATTACATATCCTCATTGACACTGGTAGCTATCATAATTTCATAGGTTCTGATTTAGTCAAGAAGTTAGGGTGTGAGGTGAAGTCCATTAACACAGAGGTGGTTGCTGCAGCTAAAGGAAGTATGAAGGTGGACAAAATGACTACTATCACTTGGTTGCTACAGGAGCCGAGTTTGTCTGACTTTCTACTACTTCCACTAGGTTCATGTGGGGTTGTGTTGGGGGTTCAGTGGTTGTTAACATTAGGTGATATCAGGATGAACTTCAGGAGTTTAACAATGGAGTTTTGGTACAAGGGTAGAAAGCATTTACTCCGGCGATCTGGCAGTCAAAAATTAACTTCTAGTGCTGGAAGATTGTCCAAACACTCAGGAAATCAATTCCAACTTTGCATGATTCAGGTAGTCCCTCAAGGGAGTGATGAAATGCAGGGGCATTTATTGGAAAATGACAAATAGGCTAAGGAAAATTCTGCATTATTGGAGGTATTATCAGAATTTTCTGCTCTATTTGATAATCATGTTGGTTTACCACCTTCTACAGGATTATTTGATCATAGAATCGTACTACAATCTGGTGTAGAGCCTGTGAACAAGAGACCCTATAAATATCCTTCCGTAAAAAAGGATGCTATTGAGGGTCTAGTACAACAAATGTTAGATCAAGGGATTATACAACCTAGTTGCAGTCCTTTTGCGTCTCCAGTTGTGTTAGTTGGCAAAAAGGATGGGTCATGGAGGTTATGTGTAGATTATAGGGACTTGAATAAGTCTACTAACAAGAACAAGTTTCCGATTCCTATAGTGGAGGACTTATTGGATGAATTGGGGGGGGGGTCCAAGATATTCTCTAAAATAGACTTAAGGTCTGGATATCATCAACTACGAATGGCTAATGAGGATGTGCCTAAAACTGCTTTCAGAACTCACTCTGGGCATTTCGAGTACTTGGTCATGTCCTTTGGATTGTCAAATGCTCCAGCCACATTTTAAGGATTAATGAATTTTGTATTCCAGCAATTTCTACAGAAATATGTATTGGTATTTTTTGATGATATATTGATCTTATAGTAAGACCATAGAAGATCATGTATTGCATTTGAGGTCTCTCTTATTGAAGATGGTGGAGCACCAGTTATTTACTAGAAAAAGTAAATGTTTCTTTGGTGTTCAAAGGATTGAATACCTAGGCCGCTTTATCACAGCGGAGGGTGTATCTACTGATCCTTAAAAGAATCAAAGTAGTTAAAGTTTGGCCTGTCCCAACGACTCTTAAGAAGCTGAGAGGGTTCTTAGGCTTAGCTGGTTATTATAGAAGGTTCATCCAAGTGTTTGGGATGATTAGTAGACCTCTCAATGATCTTACAAAGAAGGATAAATTCAAATGGAATTCCACGGCTCAACAAGCCTTTGTACAATTAAAAGAAGCACTCACTCAAGCACCTGTCTTGGCTTTGCTTGATGCAAGCAAAACTTTTATTGTTGAAACTGATTCTAGTGGCTATGGGATAGGGGCGATGCTTATGCAGGAAGGGCATAGCTTTTACTAGTAAAGCTTTGTCTCCCCGACATGCTGCCTTGTCAGTGTATGATAGGGAGTTATTGGAAATTGTTCAGGCTGTTACTAAGTGGTCTCAATACTTACTAGGTCAGAGGGTTGTTATTAAGACTGATCAGAAAGCCTTAAAGTTTCTTATGGAGCAAAAATTGCATACTAATTCTCAATTGTTGTGGTTAACTAAGCTTATACCATTTGATTACTCAATTGAGTACAAAAGGGGCATTGAGAACAAAGTAGCTGATGCACTTTATAGAGTGACTGGAGCTGAATTACTGGCTTTGATAATTTCACCTACTAATACTGATCTTTATCAAGCTATAGTGGCGAGTTGGCATTCAGATCAGGAGTTGCATCAGTTAATCACCGAGCTACAGGCGGATCCTAATTCCCACAACCAATTTACTTGGTTACAGGGTCAGTTGAGAAGGAAAGGAAAGCTGGTGATTGGAAATGTACAGAGCTTGAGGATTGACATTATTACGTTGTGGCATGCTGGCCCTTTTGGTGGTCATTCAGGAGTTGAAGCTACATTCAAGAGATTGTTGACACTATTTTATTGGAAGAACATAAGGACGAAGGTAAAGAATTCATTAAAAAATGTGATGTATGTCAAAAGAATAAGTCTGATTTGGTTGCATACACTGGTTTGTTAAAACCCTTGCCAATTCCTAAGTCGTTTGGTCTCAGATCAGTATGGATTTCATTGATGGTTTTCCTAAATTAAAGGGCATGAGATTATTTTGGTGGTGGTTGATAGACTCAACAAATATGGTCATTTTCTTCCCTTGAAACACCCGTATACAGCTCAATCAATTGCTCAGGTTTTCTTGGATACTATTGTCCGAATCCATGGTTTTCCAGATGCTATTACTAGTGATAGAGATGCTGTTTTTTCAGCTCCTTCTGGCAAGATCTCTTCGCTCTGCAGGGTGTATTGTTGAATACCTCTACGGCTTATCATCCTCAGTCTGATGGACAAACTGAGGTGTTAAACAGATGCTTGGAAACCTATTTGCATTGCTACTGTAATGATGATGCTTCGAATTGGTTAGCTTGTTTACCTATGGCTGAGTGTTGGTATAATACTTGTTTTCACTCAGCCATTCAAACAACCCCTTAAGGCTTTGTATGGTCGACCCCCACCCGTCCATCTTTCTTATGTACCAGGTGAGTCAGCCTCTGTTGAAGTTGACGCTACGTTGGTGAATTCAGATCTCAAGTTGCAGCTACTGAAACATCAGTTGCTCAGAGCTCAACTTAGGATGAAGCAACATGCAGACTCTTATAGGAGTGATAGACAATTTTCTGTTCGAGATTGGGTTTATTTTAAAGTGAAGCCTTATAAACCAGCTACCATATCTCAACACTCTTCCCACAAGCTAGCTACTAAGTATTATGGCCCATTTCAGATCATCAAGAGAGTTGGTTCAGTGGCTTACACCTTGGTATTGCCTAGTTCAGTAAAGATACACCCTATTGTGCATGTGTCATTGTTAAAGAGGTGTTATGACGTTCCTTCCTCCATTTCTTGTCCTTCTACAGTTGATTTGGCTAATACAAATAGTCCTGGTCCTGAATTTGTTTTGCAAAGAAGAATGGTTAAGAAAGGCAACAAAGTTGTTGCTCAGGTGTTGGTTAAAAATGGGTTGGATTGCATGCAGATGTTGCCACTTGAGAATTTGCTGCTGTCCCTAAAGACGCGATTTCCTTCTTTTGATCCTTAAGGTCAAGGATCTTTTGTATAGGGGGAAAACTGTTACATGAAAAACTGATCTTCATATATTACTTAGTGATGGAAGTAGTTATAGTTATTCAGGCACAGAACTCGAAATAACAGAGTTAGTTAGACTTGAATCCATTTCAGTTGTATTTCAATTCTATATAAAGGTTAATACAGTTCCATACAAGATAGGAAATATACATATTCACTTTCTCTCTTCTTCTCTCTGTTTCTCTCTTCTTCTATTCATCTCCATTGATTGAATCCTCGAGTTCTCTCCTGGAAAATCTTTCGATCCTCAAATCTTTAAGATTCCTTCAATCTAGGCACTATCCAGTAATAGGAAACCCATCCCTACAGATAAACTTGAAGCCTAAAGAGAGGTGACCTAAACCTAGGCTTTAGTCACAAGCCACATCCAAGTATTCCACCTTATCTTTCTTCTGTTGAGATATGGTAGATTCTCCAAGAACTAGGTATCATATTCCAAATAGGCATGTCATCAAATATGACGGTAACCGCTCATCCTTGGACCCTCTAGAACTAGATTTGACTAACAGAAGAAAAGGGGAAAGCTTAAAGTCATTTCTTATTGTTTTATATATTTCGCAAACCAATGGATCCATGTCTTACATATGCCAATGGCATAGAGTCACACCCTCAACAACAGAAAATGTACTATTAGTATTAAAACATTTTTTTGTATTCAAATTTCAAAATACAAAGTAAACAAAGGAGTAATTTTTGCACTTTCAATACAAGAATCTGGCATTGGCTCCAATTTCACACTTGCACCACATTGATGTCTCAAATTAATTACCACGGCAGAACTGCCTTTCTTTTTCTCATTTCACATCCAGCTCCCTGACTGTAAAATCAAAGGCCAACATAATCATGACCACTCTCTGACCCCAAAAGTTAGGTTTTATGTTATCGGCATCAACCTTTTCATTTTTGGCTTCTCTTGATAAAACACTCATCTCTCCTCTGAAAAATGAAGCAAAATATATTCCTTGTTTCCGCTCTTCAAAACTACATTTTGAAGTAAATGTCAAATCCAAGAACATGATTTCACAATTGAAATTTTAGATTTTCACCTAAAAGAATTCATTTGGAGATAAAAATCATCCTTGTTCTTTAGAGGAAGTACATCTTCAGACCTATAGAGTTCACTCGATGGTGATGAAGGGAGATATGTCATGGAGTTAACTAATAACATATGATAGAAGTAAAGAAACTAATACCATCAACAGAATCTTAGATCACATAAACAGATTGTGCAACTTAGTCATGCATATGAATTTTAAGGACGACATTTAGACAACAACTAAAATAATTTCAGAGCAACAAAAGAAGAAAACGTACCTTACTGCCAATTTATTTTGCTCGTCAGAGACACTCACGATAAAGCTAAGAGACAAAGCAAAAGAAAGAAAGATACTTAAATGACTTTGCAAACAATTATAGATGCTGCATATATTCAAATAGCTAACAGTTAAACGATATTAACTCGGATAGCATTATTGGCTAGTTCCGGAGGCAATGCTGTTTGGAGAGATGGCATTATGAAACTTGGTTTAATTGGTTCCTATGGAAACAAAAAGATAGAGATATAATTCCGGTTGGTTTTCAAGATTGATTTCAATTTAACGAATTCAAAATGCACACAATTGAAATCCATAGAATTGGAAATTAAAATGTAATAACCAATCAACAATTTTCTTTTTCAGGGGTGTGGGGAGGGAGTTATGCAACGATTAGAAATCATGACGAGTTTCGATTCGAAAAACATGATAAACTCATTTCATCGAACACCTTTTGAGTGCACTTTTTGAAAAACCCATACAAAGGGTCCTTTCAACCGTACTAATTAATCAATCAATCAATTAACTACACATAAATCCTGTAAATTACTATTCTATAGTATCAAGCTAACACAAGTGAAGCTTCTCTGTTTTAGACGTTAGTTTTTTAGATGATATATTTTTATTACAAAATTATATAAATATATGTATATATGAGCCTGTGAACTCCCAGAGATTTGATCTAGAAGCCCCAAACTCGTAACCTTGGCTCCGCCTACACAGATATGTGAGAAATATGTCTGAACCCAATTGTAAGCACTCCTCTTTCAAAAGGAAAAAGGCATAAATTCACTTCGAATTTGTTTCAAAAATTCAGTTACACACTTATAATCATAATAATCTATTACTCATCTATACTATTCAAAACTTAATTTTCATACCCCTAAAATTGATGTGGCAAATTTTGATGTGGCAAATTTTGATGTGGCAAAAAAATAAAACAAAATAAAAAATAGGCGCTCAGCAGGAATTTTATCACAATCTTATAGTATATACATTTTTTAATTCACAGTTAGGTTAATTCTCAAATCATGATTTGTTAGTGAATAAATGTATCTTAAAAATTGATTAATTGTTTCTATCTTTTTCATTTTTTGACTTTTTAAAAGAATTTTTGGCTGTTCATCAATTTTTTGTTTTGGTGGTTATAACAGTTTTATAGGTTTGGTGGTGATGGATGGCGAGCGACAAACAATTAAAGAGGTAATTAAAGGTGGTGAAGAAGAAAAAATTGATATTGATAATGGTGGTTGTGATATTTGGTGTTGAGTGACAAAGAAAAAGAAGAATTGAAGGTTATGTAGTGATGCTGAAAAAAATCAATACGAAGGTACGATTGTATGTGATTTTTTAATGAAATGAAAATTGAAAATAGGTGGGATTAGTGATAAACAAGATACAATTATTAGAGAATTAAAAAAATTAATTTGGAATTAGTTAGAGTAAAATATAGTTAACAAAAGAAAAGTTAATTAATAAAGTAAAGAAAAAAAATTTATAATTTATGACATAACACTGACATAGCGTTGATGTGGCCGCCAATGTAATACTATATATAATGAGAGAGTGGCATTACACGTCTCAGGATGACAATAAATTCACTTTGAGTAGTTATGGTGTGTAAGGTCATCTCCAATCCATCTCTATTTTACTCTCTGTTCTCTATATTTGGAGCGTAAAATAGAGAATGGATTCTCCAACCACTCTTTATTATTCAATTAATGAGAGGTATAATACCTCTCTATTTTAGTTTTTGATTATTGTAATATCATTTCTATTATATACATTATCAGTTGTAATTATTTTCTAATGTAATATAACATTTAAAAATATATTATCAACAAGTTACTACTTCCGTCCAAATTAATAATTTTTTTCATTTTATTTTTTAAAAGAAAGGGTATCTTTAATTATGTAATTTAAATTTACTTTAATATTATTTATATTATATAAGATTATTGATTAAGTCTCTAATATTTGTAACTATTTTCTAAGTAATATAACATCTAAACACATATTATTGATAAGTACTTTCATTCCGAATTAACAATTTTTTTAATTTTTTTTCATTTAGATTTGTAATTTAGATTGTAATTAATTTTCACTATGAAGTAAGCACAAAATTTCATGATAATTTTATATTATAGTATTAAATTATTAAACTACACTTTTTAAAGAGCACAAAAATATTTGATGCAATAGTTCAAAATGAAAAGGGGAAGTAAATTAGTACACGAAATAATTGGATACAAGATGAAATTGTTTATTTAAATAATTTTTTGCTACACGTAAAACATAAGGAAAAAAATGCTCATTTTAAACTCCGTATACATTACATTCTTGAGAGTAACCTAATAGTCTTAAAAGTTAAGTATTTATGTAAAACTTAAAATAAATTTTACGATAATACAATATTTATGATGCAATTGTATTTCATCAATGAATTCACTTTTATTTGAATTGTTCATTAATATGTATTATATATAATATTAATTGCAATTTATGTTATTTAAACATTTAGAATAAAATATAATTTTATATTAAAAAAATAATTTGAAAAAAAATAAAATCTTATATTACGTTAAGATTATAGAGTGATAATTGCAAAAAAGAAGAAATGATTTATATTATAAAATAAGAAAATAAGAATAAAATAAAAATAATAATATAATATTAAAGAGAGAAAAAGATTCTTTTAGAGAGTAAAATAGATGATTGAGTTGGAGTTGGTTGTCTGAAAAATAGAGAATTTTATATTTGAAGAGTAAAATAGAGGACAGGGTTGGAGATGCCCTAATAGGTCACCATGATAATTTAAGCATGAAACTGATTTTTTGTGACATGTTCGGAGGGTATCTATGCCTTTTCCCTTTAATCAAATATAACCAATCAACAAGATTACCTAAACAACTCTCAAGAATTTGTTAAATGGAAAAGGGTCAAAAATATCCTTAAACTATATTTCGACTCAAAACTACTCTTCTCGTCAAATTATTGGGTCAAAAGTGTCATTTTTATTAACAAAAGTTGTTAAATGCCATGTGGATGCAATATTGTACGCCAATAGGGTTCCACAGCCACAAACACTAAAAGGAAAAGGGTCAAAAGTACCCTTAAACTATCTGAAATAGTTCATATTTACCCTTAAACTATATTTCCGCTCAAGACTACTATTTTCGTCAAACTAAGTCAAAAGTGTCCTTTTTATTAACAGAAGTTGTTAAACGCCATGTGGATGTCAAATTTGTAAATCCAAGACTCATTGTAAATCCTAACATACGTGTCAAAAAGTCTTAACACTGTTTCTAAGTCCATTTTTAATGAATATAGGTCATTTAGCAGGTTTAAGAACCAAAACGTCCAAAAACGTCCAGGGAGTTGGTTCGAAGGAATGTTAGTGTGGCTTAGACTTTTTACTAACTTTTAGGAGTCGAAAATGTACGAAAATGGGTGGAATGGTAGCTAATGGGTGTTTGAGTTGTTTCATGATTGAAACGTCTGGGTATGACTCACCAAGGACCAACCAAGGGCTCTTGAGGAGGACCCCTGCAGTTTGATGCAACACTACTTGGCAGTATGCATCAACAGGACATACGATGGTCCGTGCGTGGCTCGACGGGCCGTCGAGGCCACCGTTGTCCCACACTTAGAAAGATTCGTGAAGACTCTTGTTTACCTAGCTACAGTTACACGCGACAGAAGGGGGTTGACAGGGCGTCAATGGCTCGACGGGGCGTTGAGGCCACCGTCATGCCACACTTAGAAAAATTGGAGGAAGCCCTCACCTGCAAAGTCTCTGACCGAGATGACGGAGTTCAGGACAGAGGGGGGGTTGTCCGTCGATTCACAGACGGACCGTCGATCATGGTCTCATCGGTGAGGGTCGAGTTTCACTGATAAATTTTAAATAATTTCATTTAATTAATCGAGTGGTTTAGGGGTTAGTTAGGGATTAAAGGAAGACTAATTAAGTTAATTAAGCCCCTCTATAAATACCCTTAACCCTTATTAGCCTAAAGACAACTCTAAAAAATAAATTGTCTTATTTCTCTCTCTACATGAACTCACCATTGAACGCTAGCAAGAACTAGGGTGGATAATTTATCAAATTATTGAGAAACATTAAAGTATGAGTTCTATTCACCTTAAAGATTCTTTCCTCAAACGGTTCCTTCAAAATAGATTTCAAAAAGTTGAGTTTTCTTATGGGTTTCTTTCAATTACGAAATTGGAGACATGAATTGAGTTGTTAATAAATTCTTAGGGTTATATTTAGTATATTTACATTTAATTCAACTTGTTTATGATAATTGTTGATGTTTTTGTCTAATTTAAGAATATGATCCTCTATCCCTAATTGTTGATGGTTTTGAGTGGTTGTTGATTAGATTACTATCCTATGGTGCTATTATGATTAAATTAAGATTAATTACCTATGATGCTATTTCTTGAGATGTGATTTAGGTTATGAATTATAATGTGAAATTTGCCTAAGTACCTTGTCTCAAGTTGTGATCGAAAGATGAATTGTGTTATAGAGATGCAATTGGCCTTGTTATTCTATTGGTTATCATTATGCGATGATGTTACTTCCCAATTTGGGTTGAGTTATGGGTTGATGGTAATACCTTGGTGATAGACTATGAGAAAGACTTGTTAAGTCTTTGAATCTCTATCTTTACTTCCAATTGAGATTAATTGTTGTTAAGCCATGATATTCCATTGGAGTATGCCTTATACTAAAATTATAGGGTTGTATGATGTTGAATTGAAATGTCTTGACTATGTTGTGAGGTTGATTAAGGTGTATGTCTTATAAAGATGGTGAAAACTGTCAGTGAGCCTTAATATGTAATGAAATGGTAGAGTGTTAATCTGACCTATATGAATTGTGACGAAAGGACTTATACTCATACAATTCTTAATGAGCTATTGATGATGATGATTTTACAAGGGGTAGACCCTATGACCTAAATTAAGTTATGATTGATAATTAAAGGCTTAAAGACATTTCAAAAAGGGACTCTACCTTAGCACCGAGTGAACTAGATAGAGAAGTGTCCTTTCCCACATAGGGAGGTAGGAACACTACATTACTCTTGATATTGGAGACTATAATGCATGGCGTATAAAGAGGGTCCCAAATAAATCTCCTACTTCTTAAACTATGTTGCCCCCATAGGAATACTAGCTAGTGTATCTACGTCTTTGCTATATTTTATGTTTGGTACTACCTTGGAAAGTAGGTCGCCTTCTTTTGGTGTAGGGATTTATGACACTGAATTCCACACTAGCTCATGTGGTCTATATCGGTTAGGGAAAGATGTTCCCAAAAGGTAAAATGAATTAAAGCACTTGAAATCTAACTTGGATAACCTAAGGGGTCTATCTTAGTCTAGGTAGGGGTATGAGACTCTACCTAGACATTGCAGTAGTTAATCTTGAGGGGAGTCTTAGAAGGAGGTTCTTATATGTTTATGTTATGATAATATATGATGACCATGTCATATTGTTGAGACTATGTGTTGATTAGTTTATTTATTAATATGCCTTGGATTATAATGATAATATAAGATGAAATGTAAGCCTAAATGCCATGATATGTAAAGTTGGACATTAGTCATGTTTTCTTGTTGAGGATGCTTGATCGAGTAAGGTTATGGGGCTTTGCTTGGTCATTGCACTTGTTGACTTGATAAGAACTTGTGAGTAGTTGTCTTGCTTATTATGATATTTTAAACTCTTATTCATTATTGTGATATTATTCCTTGATGTTAAGGTTGTAGTAAAACATGATTCCATGTGTGTTGGGATAAGTATTACTTGTTGGGATGTAAGCATGTTTGGTTAATCAATATGACTTACTTGATTTGCATTAAGCCCCTAAAAGGGGTAGAATGTCATGCTTTGATAGAAAGTCCCTTTTAGCATATTTTGCTTGTGTATGTTCATAAGATCTCATACTTAGTACATGTGGAGTACTAAACCCGTTTTCTTCCCTTGTCCCAAACATTTTAGGTTTTGGTCGTTGAAGAGTTTGGATGGCGATATTGTTGAAGTCTTGGATTCTTCCTTTCATCCAAGTGGGGTATGTCCTCAACTTTTTAGGGAAATGCCATCTTCTAGCTTTGGACTTTGTTATGAGCTTATTCACTCTATAATTTCTTTCCTTGTTATTTGAATATTGTACTTTCGTATAACCTATACATGGTCTTGTTGAATTGATGTAAGGGCTATTGCCCATATTGTGATATCCGTTTAAATGGTATGAGACGAGATAATTGTTGAGACTACTTCTATATTTTTATATATATGTGCAATAAAAGTAGATGGATATGTAACCTTCCTATATAAAGGGTTTATTTATACTTGATATGAATATATATTATGTGTATGAAGAGGTCTATGTAAACCTCCAAGTAGAGAAAATAAAAGTTTTAAATTTTCCCGCCTTTTTCAACCTATGAATGTGATGACATGAAACTAAGAGACTAGTCTTAGTCCTTGAAAAGGATGACGACGCCAATTACGTTTAGGGGGTAAACCCGGATGTGAAAACCTTGATATTAGATCATGAGGTGTAATACAGTTGAGCTGTGTCACCACGTCTATTTAGGTTTGTATCCATAATTGTGAAGCGGGCCACACTTATGAGAAGAAACCTATATGATGCTTAGGAATCACTCTCGTTCTTGGAAATCTTATATCGTGACAATAGAGTATACTTATGGTGTTCCTTGCATCTAATCATATTCTTGTGCTTATAACAAGCATAAACACTCGCAGGAATGCGGCTCGAAGACTTGAGGAGGAAGTTACTTATGCGGGAGCTCCTCCCCATGATGAGCAAGTTCCTCCACTTGAGGAAAATACTAATTTTGATCAAGCCCCGGCTAATCCTCCACCTATGACTACTCAAGCACTAGCCACAACGCTTCAAGCCCAAGCTATGATGGCTCAAGCCAACCGGGATGTTGCTCCTTGTCCTCATCAATAAGTCACTACTATGGCTTCCCATCTAAGGGACTTCACTCGGATGAACCCTCCTACTTTCTATGGGTCTAAGAATTCCTTGATGAGGTCTACAAAGTTCTATATGCTATGGGGGTGACTTCAAGTGAGAAGGCCGAGTTGACCTCATATAAACTCAAGCATGTGGCTCAAACTTGGTATGTGCAATGGAGGGACAATAGGCCGTTAAGGGGTGGTCCAGTGACTTGGGAGATCTTTAAGGCGACTTTTCTAGATCGGTTCTTCCCTTGAGAGATGAGGGAGGAGAAGGTGACGGAGTTTATCAATCTTCGCCAAGGTGGGAAGAGTGTTTATGAGTACTTTTTGGAATTCGTTAAGTTGTCCGAATATGCTCCTTCTCTAGTCTCCGATCCTAGAGACCAAATGAGAAATTTTATGACGGGGGTGTCGGAGGACTTACAAGAGGAGTGCCAATGGCCATGCTACATGACAACATGATTATTTACCGTCTTATGGTCTATGCAATAAGGGTTGAAGAGGCAAGAGCTAAGAGAAAAGTAGAGATTCTAAGAGGGCTAGGTCATTTGATGGATACTCCTTACAGAATAGGCTTGAGATACAAGATAAGCCTAAATTTAAGAAGTGGGGTTCAAATCAAGTCCCTACCAAATTCCCAAGAGCTAGTGGTGAAAGGGTGTCTAACCCTAAATTTAAGAAGGGAAAAGGTTCTAATTAACCAAATGATAAGCCATCTTGTGGAAAGTGTGGTAAAAAACACTATGGTAAGTGCCTTAAGGGGACGGATAATTGCTTTAGTTGTGGAGTGGTCACAAAATGAGAGATTTTCCAAACTTGAAAAGTCAAGACAAGGGTAGTGGCCAATATCAAGCAAGTGTTTCTACTGACGTTCCAAAGAAGAACCGCTTCTATGCTCTCCACTCTAGGGGTGAGCAAGAGACCTCTCCGACATGGTAACCGTTATGTTAAAAATCTTTAATCTTGATGTGTATGTTTTACTTGATCCGGCTGATACTTTGTCCTTTGTTACACCACTAGTAGCTAAAAAGTTTGATTCTTTACCCGATATTTTGCATGAGCCTTTTCTAGTGTCTACTCCGTTGGGAGAGTCGGTTGTTGCTAAAAGAGTCTATCGAAGTTATCCTATTTCATTGCTAAATAGAGTTTCTTATGTTGATCTAGTAGAACTCTATATGCTTGATTTTGATATTGTATTGGGTATGGATTGGTTGCATGCATTGCATCCATTGATTTTAGGACAAGGGTGGTGAGGTTTAACTTCCCAAATGAACTCGTTGTTGAGTGGAAGGGGGGAAATTCTATTCCTAGAGGTCGCATCATATCTTGTCTAAAAGCATGTAAAATGATAACAAAGGGTTATCTCTATCACATAGTAAGGGTTCAAGATTTGAATTCTGAAATTCCTCCTATTGAGTCGGTCCCCGTAGTGAATTAATTTCTATAGGTTTTTCCTAATGGCCTTCCCGGTATTCCTCCCGAATGGGAAATTGATTTTGGTATCCATTTGCTACCAGAAACAAATCCCATTTCAATCCCTCCTTATCAAATGGCTCCGACCGAATTGAAAGAGTTGAACGCTCAACTCAAGGATTTGCTTGACAAAGGCTTTATAAGGACTAGTTTATCTCCATGGGGTGCTCCGGTGTTATTTGTCAAAAAGAATGATGGGTCTTTGAGAATGTGTATTGACTACCGCCAACTCAGCAAGGTCACCATTAAGAATAAGTACCGTCTCCCTCGGATTAATGACTTGTTTGATCAACTCCAAGGGGCGAGTTACTTTTCAAAGATAGACTTGAGGTCGGGGTATCATCAACTCAGGGTAAGAGGGGAGGATATACCGAAGATGACTTTTTGGACTAGGTATGGGCATTATGAGTTATTGGTAATGTCTTTCGGTCTCACTAATGCTCCAGCGACATTTATGGACCTAATGAATAGAGTATTTCAAAACTACCTAGATTCGTTTGTCATTGTCTTCATTGATGATATCTTGGTATATTCGAAGAATGATGATGATCATATGGATCATTTGAGGGTAGTATTGCAAACCCTTAAAGAACATCAATTGTATGCCAAATATAGTAAGTGTTAGTTTTGGCTGAGATCGTTGACTTTTCTTGGGCACATCATTTCTAGTGAGGGAGTTGAAGTAGACCCAAGAAAAACGGAAGCAATGAAAAATTGGCCTAGACAATTGACTCTGACTGACATCAGGAGTTTTTTGGGCTTAGCGGGTTACTATCAGAGGTTCGTGGATGGTTGGCATCCATTGCGTCTCCGTTGACTACTTTGTCCCAAAAGAGTAAAAAGTTTGAGTGGTCGAAGGCATGTGAGAAGAGCTTCCAATTGTTGAAAGACAGGCTTACTTCCGCTCTGGTGTTGACCTTACAGGAGGGTACAAAGGGTTTTGTGGTTTATTGTGACGCATCCCGAGTGGGTTCGGCGTGTATGCTTATGCAAAATGGGAAGGTGATAGCTTATTCTTCTAGGCAACTAAAGGTACATGAGAGGAATTACCCCACTCATGACCTTGAATTTGCAGTTGTGGGATTTGTTTTGAAAATTTGGAGGCATTATATGTATGGGGTTCATGTGAAGGTTTTTACCGATCATAAGAGTCTCCAATATGTGTTTACCCAAAAAGAGTTAAATCTCCGAAAAAGAAGGTGGCTTGAGTTGTTGAAAGATTATGATATGTGTGTACTTTATCATCCCGGCAAGGCTAATGTAGCTGCGGATGCGCTAAGTCGGATGACTATGGGTAGTGTATCCCATCTTGATGATGCCAAAAAGGACCTAGCAAGGGAAGTGCATAGGTTGGCTAGGTTGGGGGTGAGGTTGGAGAGTGCTCCGCGTGGGGGGTGCCATAGTTCATCATAACTCTGAGTCATCTTTAGTGGTTGAGGTGAAGTCCAAACAACACCTTGATTTAGCCTTGATGGAGTTGAAAGAATCGGTTCTTGGCAAGTTAAATGAATCATTCTCCCTGGGGGGGGATGGTGTGTTAAAGTACTAAGGGAGATTATGTGTTCTTGATGTATATGGGTTGAGGGTTCGGATCTTAGAAGAAGCACATGGGTCCCGTTACTCAATTCATCCGGGGTCGACAATAATGTACCATGACCTAAGGGAAATATATTAGTGGGAAGGTCTAAAATGGGACATAACGAAATTTGTCACTAAGTGTTCGAATTGCCAACAAGTAAAGGCAGAACACCTAAAGCCGGGTGGCTTACTACAAGAGATCCAAATTCCAACTTGGAAGTGGGAAAACATTAATATCGACTTTGTAGTAGGTTCACCCCGGACCCAAAAGTCCTATGATTCCATATGGGTGGTTATGGATCGATTGACTAAATCCGCTCGATTTATCCCCGCCAAGTCTTCATATTCAGCGGAGGATTATGCAAGAATCTTCCTAGATGAGATTGTGTGCCGCCATGGCATTTCGTTATCCATCATATCGGATAGGGGCGCACAATTCACATCTAGATTTTGGAGGTCGTTCCAAATAGGGTTAGGTATTATGGTGAAGTTGAGCACCACTTTTCATCCCCAAATGAATGGTCAAGCGGAGGTACGATACAAACCCTTGAAGATATGCTTAGAGCATGCATTATTGATTTTAAAGGGAGTTGGGATACATTTACCTTTAGTGGAGTTTGCCTACAACAACAATTTTCATTCATCCATTTCCATGGCTCCCTATGAAGCCTTGTATGGTAGGAGGTGTAGGTCTCCTATTGGATGGTTTGAAGTGGGTGAGCCATCACTTGTTGGTCCTGAATTGATTTATAAGACTCTGGAAAAGGTTCATATCATAGGGAACCGGTTGCAAAAGGCCTATAGTCGGCAAATGTCTTAAGCCGATAATAGGAGAAGGGATTTGGAGTTTCAAGAAGGTGATAAGGTGTATTTAAAAATTTCACCAATGAGGGGTGGTTAGGTTTGGAAAGAAAGTGAAATTTAGTCCTCGTTATGTGGGTCCCTATGAAATCTTGCAAAGCGTTGGTAAGGTTGCCTATGAATTGGAACTTCCTAGTGAATTGGCTTCAGTTCATCCGATTTTCCATGTTTCTATGTTGAAAAAGTGTATCAGTGGCCTCGACTCCATTCTTCCTATTGAGGGTCTTGGTGTCAAGGATAACCTCTCTTATGAGGAAGTCCCGCTTCAAATTCTTGATAGGCAAGTCAAGAAGTTGAGGAATAAAGAGGTGGTATCTGTAAAAGTGGTATGAAAAAATCAATTAGTTGAGTGTGCTACATGGGAGGCCGATACCTATATGAAGTCCCATTATCCTCATCCTTTTGAGAATTAAGGTTAGCCATTCTCTTTAATTATATAATTATGACAAAGAATTGTGGTTTCTTGATTTTTGGGTGAAGTGTTACAAAAATGGCATTTTTGAAAACCTCATAACAAGTTTTTTTTTACAGTGAAGTCACTGTAGTATTGTTATTAAAAACTTGAAATTTTGCTTTTTTGCTTGCTTTCAGTTATGTTGTGTATTTTAATATGGTGAGTCTTCATGAAATGATACGTAGCATGTTCTTAAGTTGAACTTTGTGCTAATTGACTCATGTGATGTGTTGAGCTCATAAGTGTTGTGAGAAGGAAATGCCTCATGATGGAGTGTTTTAAGCCTTAGGTGTGGTAATATTGAGTTTTGATATTTCCCTTGTTGAAGTTACATGATTTATGTTAAATGGATATTATTGATTGGTTGGGCTGCTAGTCTTGGGTCTATTCATTTCTTCAAAAGAATTTTAGTGTCATTCGAGGACAAATGTTCCTAAGGGGGAGATAATGTAACACCTTGAAAATCCAAGACTCATGGTAAAGCCTAACATAGGTTTCATAAAGTCTAAACACTGTTTCTAAGTCCATTTTTAATGAATATAGGTCATTTAGAAGGTTTAGAACCACAACGTCCAAAAACGTCCGGGAAGCTGGTTCAAAGTGATGTTAGTGTGCCTTAGCCTTTTTACTAACTTTTAGGAGTAAAAAATGTACGAAAATGGGTGGAAAGGTAGATAATGGGTGTTTGAGTTGTTTCATGATTGAAACGTCTGGGTATGACTCCCCAAGGATCAACCAAGGGCCCTTTAGGAGGACCCCAGCAGTTTGATGAAACATTGCTTGGCAGTGTGCATCGACGGGACAGACGATGATTCGTGCGTGGCTAGACGGGCCGTCGAGGCCACTGTCGTCCCACACATAGAAAGATTCATGAAGGCTTTTGTTTACCTAGCTACTGTTACACGCGACGGAAGGGGGTTGATGGGGAGTCAGTGGCTCGACAAGGCGTCGAGGCCACCGTCATCCCACACTTAGATAAATTGGAGGAAGCTCTCACCTGCAAAGTCTTTGACCGAGACAACGGAGTGAAGGACGGAGGGGAGTATTTTCATCGACTCACAGACAGACCGTCGATCGGGGTCTCGTCAGTGAGGGTCGAGTTTCACTAATAAATTTTAAATGATTTCATTTAATTAATCGAGTTGTTTTGGGGTTAGTTAGGGATTAAAGGAAGACTAGTTAAGTTAATTAAGCCCCTGTATAAATACCCTTAACCCTTATTAACCTAAATACAAATCTCAAAAATAAACTCTCTTTCTTCTCTCTTATTTCTCTCTCTACATGAATTCACCATTGAAGGCTAGAAAGAACTAGGGTTGGGGGGATGGAAAAAGGGTGGATTCTTCATCAAATTGTTGATACACATTAAAGTATGAGTTCTATTCACCTTTGAGATTCTTTCCTCAAAGGCTTTCTTGAAAATAGATTTCAAAAAGCTGAGTTTTCTTATGGGTTTCATTCAATTACGAAATTGGAGTCATGAATTGAGTTGTTAATAAATTCTTAGGGTTATATTTAGTATATTTACATTTAATTCAACTTGTGTATGATATTTGTTGATGTTTTTGTATAATTGAAGAATATGATCCTCTATCCCTAACCCTAGGCCTATATTTTATAGTGATCATTCAATTGAGTTGGTTGTTGATTAGATTACTATCCTATGGTGCTATTATGATTAAATTAAGATGAATTATAGGCCTATGATGCTAGTTCTTGATATTTGATTTAGGTTATGAATTATAATGTGAAATTTGCCTATGTACCTTTTCTTAAGTTGTGATCTAAAGATGAATGTGTTATAAAGATGCAATTGGCCTTGTTTTTCTACTAGTTATCACTGTGTAGTGATGTTACTCCCCAAGTTGGGTTGAGTTATGGGCTGATGGTAAGACCATGATGATAGACTATGAGAAAGACTTGGTAAGTCTTAGAATCTCTATCTTTACTTCCAATTGAGATTAATTGTGGATAAGCCATGATATTAATTGGAGTGTTCCTTATACTAGGATTATAGGGTGGTATGATGCTAAATTGAAATGTCTTGACTATGTTGTGAGGTTGATTAAGGTGTATGTGTTATAAAGATGGTGAAACTATCAATTGATCCTTAATATGTTATGAAATGCTAGAGTGTACCTCATCTATACGGATTGTGATGAAAGGACTTATACTCATACAATTCTTATTATGCTACTGATGATGATGATTATACAAGGGGTGGACCCTATGGCCTAAATTAAGTTATGATTGATAATTAAAGGCTAAAGACATTTAAAAAAGGGACTCTACCTTAGCACCGAGTGAACTAGATAGAGAAGTATCCTTTCCCATATAGGGAAGGTAGAAACACAATATTACTCTTGAGATTGGAGACTATAATACATGGCACATAAAGAGGGTCCCAACTAAATCTCCTAGTTTTTGAACTATGTTGCACCTATAGGAATACTAGCTAGTGGATCCATGTAGTTGCTATGTTTTATGTTTGGTACAACCTTGACAAGTAGTCCTCCTTCTTTTGGTGTAGGGTTTATGACACCGGATTACACACTAGCTCATGTGGTCTATGTCGGTTAGGGAAAGATGTTCCCAAAAGGTAAAACGAATTAAAGGACTTGAAATCTAACTTGGATAACCTAAGAGGTCTAGCTTAGTCTAGGTAGGGGTATGAGACTCTACCTAGACATTGCGATGTTAGGCTTGAGGGGAGTCTTAGGAGGAGTTTCTTATATGTTTATGTTATGATACTATATGATGTATATATATGATGACTATGTCATATTGTTGATACTATGTGTTGATTAGTTTATGAATATGCCTTGGATTATAATGATAATATAAGAAATGTAAGCCTAAATGTCATGATATGTAAAGTTTGACATTAGTCATGTTTACTTGTTGAGGATGCTTGATCGAGTAAGGTTATTGTGCTTTGCTTGGTCATTGCACTTGTTGACTTGATAAAGACTTTTGAGTAGTTGTCTTGATTATTATGATATGTTTAACTCTTATTCATTATTGTGATATTAGTCCTTGATGTTAGGGTTGTAGTAAAACATGATTCCAAGTGTGTTGGGATAATTATTACTTGTTGGGATAGTAAGCATGTTTAGTTGATTAATATGACTCATTTGACTTTGCGTTAAGCCTCTAAAAGGGGTAGAATGACATGCTTTGATAAAAAGTCCCTTTTAGCATATTTTGCTTGTGAATGTGCATAAGATCTCATACTTAGTACATGTGGAGTACTAACCCCGTTTTCTTCCCCTGTCCCAAACATTTTAGGTTCCGGTCGTTGAAGAGTTTGGAAGGCGATATTGTTGAAGTCTTGGATTCTTCCTTTCATCCAAGTGGGGTAGGTCATCAACTTTCGAGGGCAATGCCATCTTCTAGCTTTGGACTTTGTTATGAGCTTATTGACTCTATCATTTCTTTTCTTGTTATTTGAATATTGTACTTTCGTATGACCTATACATTGACTTGTGAATTAATGTAAGGTCTATTGCCCATATTTTGATATCTGTTTAGATGGTATGAGACGAGACAATCGTTGAGACTACTTCTATATCTTTATATATATGTACAATAAAAGTAGAACGCTATTTAACATTCTTATATGAAGGGTCTATGTATACTTGATATGAATATATATATTATGTGTATGTAGAGGTCTATGTAAACCTCGAAGTAGAGAAAATAAAAGTTTTGAATTTTTTCGCCTTTTTCAACCTATGAATGTGATGACATGAAACTAATAGGCTAGTCTTAGTCCTTGAAAAGGATGAAGACGCCGGTTACGTCTAGGGGGTAAACCCGGATGTGATAATATTGCACGCCAATAGGATTTCACTGCCACATTAACTAAATCCCTAAATATCAATTACTCCCCCCCATCATTTCATAATTTTCCAGATATGGTTTCACCCCTTCTCCCCCATTTCGCGGCTAGGGTTTCAAGTTCTCTTCTTCGCAAGATTTCAAAGTGTATTCATGGTTGTAGGTTAGTAAATCTTTGTTCTTATTTTATTATATTTACAACCACGAATATCGACTTTGAAACGCAGCCGCAGAACAAAGTTATGAATCCTAGCTGCGAAATGAGAGGAAAATTGTGAAATGTTAACTATCATGCTTTGTCGTAAACATAATAAAATAAGAAAAAAGATTTACTAACCTACAATCACGAATATTCACTTTGAAGCCTAGCCCTAAAGAAAGCTATGAAACCCTAGGGAAAGTTGTGAAATCCTAACTATCATACTTTGAAATCGTAAACATAATAAAATAAGAAAAAAAATTACTTGTCTACAACCAAGAATATCCTCCTAGAAACCTAACCACGAAGAAAACTGTGAAACCCTAGTCGAGAAATCAGGGATAAGAGCTAAAATTATTTCTAGAAAATAATGAAATGGGGGGGGGGGGGAGAGTAATTAGAATATAGAGATTTCGTCTATGTGGCAGTGGAACCCTACTAACATGAAATGTGACATTCAAATGACATTTCACAACTACCGTTAATAAGAAGGGTATTTTGACACAATAGTTTAATGCGAAGGGTAGTTTTGAGAAGAAATATAGTTTTAGGGTAAATAAGAGTTATTTCAGATTGTTTTAGAGTATTTTGCCTATATGGCAGTAGAACCCTATTGGTGTGCAATGTGGCATCCACATGACATTTAACAACTTTCGTTAATAATAAGGGCACTTATGTCCCAATAGTTTGATGAGAAGGGTAGTTTTGAGCAGAAATATAATTTAAGGGTAAATATGATCTATTTGAGATAGTTTAAGGTTATTTTGACCCTTTTCAGTTTATATCATTATTCTTTTACAAATAATCAACTTTCAAATGTTATTCTTTGTTTCATTTTTTTTTATACATGTTGATATAATTATGTACTTCGCTTATATTTTTTTTAATGTCAAAATAATTTGATTAAAACTAATATCATTGAAAAAGAATAAAAATGTCCAAGTGATAGAAACTGATCATAAAAGGATTCAACTAATAATTGTGGCGGAAACTAGGAAAAAAGTTGACTTCGAAAAAATTCCAGACTTTTTGTCTTTAGACAAAGCTTTTACAGGGTGACCAAAAAAAGGCGTAACCTCACTTTTTAAGTGCTGTCATAGTATCTATGCTTATAGAGTGTCCTTTTAAGTACAAAAGTTACATTGTTATATGCTATTAGTAACATTTTAATTTGATAAAACTACACTTTCAAGCGTGATCTTTGTGTTGTTATTAGTCATGCTTTGAAAGTGTAGCCTTTTATACGTCTTTAACAACAACACTTATAAAGTATAACTCTTTTTATGTACATGCTACAATTTCAAATTAATAAGTCACACAATTGGCGTTCCAAGCAGGGGCGGACCTATGTGTAGTGACCCCCTCGTCAAAAATTACGCCATATATATATATATGGTAGCCTTCTTATTTTAAGCATATAGATAGTAAAATTCACCCCTCAACAATCAAAAGAGGTGGTGACTCACTTGCAAGGGGACTCATTGCTAAAATGCATGTTTCGAGTTTGATTCTCGTGTAGTGCAACAAGTTTCAATTTTTTTTCTTGCTTTGAAAATGCTGAGATGGGCTCAGTTTTGGCCTTAGAATAGCCAATAAAAAGCCTCATTATTTTTGGATTTAATCTAAAACTATATTATTTTTATTATTTTAATTTTTCTTTTTATGTTACATCTTTTTCTCAATTTATATTTATTTAAATTTATCAATCACATATTTTTTTTATATTTTTGTCTTTTATTCTACGTTCATTTTATTTCTACATAACTCTCTTCTCATGCACTACCTTAAAGAAACTCTTTAAGAAAATAATGAATTGTTATTAAATCTAAAATTGAATTAGAAAACTTTTACATAAAATAAAGTAAATTAATATGAATCGAATGGAAAACTTTTGAAGTTGTGAATATTCTTTTGATGAAATCTATTTAATTGAATTTTTTCTTAATTTCATTGTTTCTCTTTTTACTATTTCCAAGTCCATCCTAAAGATATTAAAACTAAACTAAACTTGTTTGATTGGTTCATAATTTGAGTTTTTATTGCTAACCTAGTAAATTGAATTAAATGAACTAAAGAAATTGATGATGTCTTCTATTTATCTTTGGAATATGCACTACAATATTAGTAACACGATCTTTACACCTCTTGATGATTTTTAAAGTAACATATGATTAAACGTGCACTAATTCAAAATTTAATTAAAAATCTAAAAGCACAATAGTGTAAAATAAAAGGAAAGACACTAGAAATTTTCAAAGCTTGAAGGACCAGGGTAAAACTAGGAAGAACGTAAACACAACATGACAATATAAGATAAATTTGATGGATTAAAATTAAAATATTCCTCCCATGTCACTAGATTTTTCATTTTATAACTTTTACGTGTTTACTTCTTTATATTTTGAACACCCTCAGTAAAAATTCTAGATCCGCCACCGATTCCTATAAGTCAAGTAGTTCAGTCACACAAAAAGTACATCAATCTCAAGCAACAAGCCAATCACACATAAGCATCAATGCATCAAGATAGAATGATTAATCTCTTGTCGGAACCATTCCCCATCGACATAACACCACTAGCTCAAGTATTTTGATTAATAACAATAAGTTCACCGTCAAATGCAGGAATAGACGAACACCAAAGTAGCATTACTGTGAAGATCAAATCAAGCCATAAGGATCACATAGAAAGAAAAGAATGGATATTGTCAATCGCACTCCAATCAAATTCCCACCGATTGATGCATCTCAGGTATAAAGAATCATTGACAAGGATAAAATCAGATTATGCAAGATCAGTAGATTCCTTAGATTGACAAATCTCCAGAAATCAATGAATATTGAAAAGGATAAGATAGTATCTCAACACATCGAGGAAGACAACCACAAGACCTAAGAAATCCAGGAATAGAGACTCCTCACCAAAGAAGGAAGGGCATCATGAATATATCTGATATGTACATGATTAAAATCCTCTCCAAATCAATCTCATTGAATGAAAACTCCCTTGGGTTTTCCTTAAGAAGAGCAATGCATCCTCACCTATTTAAGCCTACCTCAATCTCATAGAAGACTATACACTTCACTTGAACTTGTAATATCATCTTCTATTGTTTTTCATAAAAGTATTGTATTCACGTGAGTAAACAATTGAAAAAGAAAAGAGATAGAAAAACCTAAGTGTATGTTATACAACTAGAGGTTGTGTGAAAGTAGAAGCTCTGATTTACACATCAAACATGACTTACAGTCAAATCACTTGGTACTGGCAAGTTCACTTCAAGCTCTTAAGAAAACCTTTGAAACCCAAGCGGACTAGAAGTAGGCACCACGTCGGTGTTCCGATCAATATAAAATTTTCTTGTTGTTTACTTATTGCATTTACTATTACATTATATCTGCGTTACTAACCTGTAGGTAAGTCGACTGACCAACACAGGAAGTCGACTGAGATTTTTTTTTTAATTCACCCCCATCCCTTCTTAATTTTCAATTGGTATCAGAGCAGGTCTCACAATTAAAGTGTTTAACCACACGTGAAGTATCAAATTCGTGGTCCCCCCTACTCTCATGGGAAAGATTTTAGATTCATAATTTGCTTTACCTCAAATGATCTTCAGGCTTGGATAGTTATCAAGAAAGGGACAAAGCCAATTCCTGAACTCACAGGAAAGGAAAGGATACCACTGACAATTCTTTCGATCCAGAATCTTTTGACATCACAAAAGATCAACAAGATGTAATCCAAACTAACGCTAGAGTTATACGTCTGTTGTAGTGCAGTTAGACGAGCTGAATATGACAAGATCTCAACATATGAAACTGAGGCTCAAATCTTCTTCTTTTTCTTCCTCTTCCTCTTCCTCTTTCTCTAAGGAAAGTTGCTATTACTATTACTTTGTGTGTGTCTGGATATCTATTCTTTTTAATTTCAATTATTATCTTAAAACATATCTCTATATAATTTTAGTTCATTATATACCTATGAAGATTGCTTTACAAAAGATATATTATATACTATAAAGTATTTAATTGGTATTTAAACAGATTTCTTGATCATTAATAATTCATACACAATGAGTAAAGTTGATATATAAATCGATAATAAGTGATGAATCAAGCTTAATTAATCGCAAGATAATGTTATACAGTCTAAGAATGGGTTAGGATTTTCATACCTACTCCATACTCTAATCCACCAACAATAATTCACAATGATGTATAAAGTTGGCTTTGTTAAAATAAGAATTCACTTTTAATACCTACTTTATATTCATATCTACCAATAAATGCTATTTTTATATCTATTTTGCAAATAAATGAACATATTTCATTTCACTCATAATCCATACAACAAATTATGTGTTTAGAATATATATCACCTAGTAAATTTATAAAACACAACATTCAAGTTTTAATGAATAAGAATCATCAAATATGAAAAAAAAAAAATTTAACTAATAATACATTTGGAACAACTTTTCCCTTTTTAGATTTGGAATCCTTCGAATCGTTCTCCACACCCACACTGGAGTTTTGTTTGTGATGTCTCACCCAAATTTTTTACCTTGTTGTGATGTGTTTCTATCTCATGGAGGAGAGACAATATTCTTGCTTCTTCTTTCTTTTTTGGTCGGGTTGTTTTGTAGAACTAATTTGAATGAAAATATTATAACTTTTCGTATTATCGAAATCTATAAACACGGGAACAAAGATGATTATAATTATTTTTTTAAGAAGAAGAAGATTATGGAGAGAGGTTTGAGATTACAAGATATGATTGAAGTTAATTTATCTTTTTGTAAAAAAAACCCGTGTAATATGATTTCCTCATTAGCTTCTTCCTATATTATTGTGATTTAGTTTGCTCAGTAACTACTACCTTACTTATAGTAATTTGATTTGCTAGTAACTCCTTCCAAATGATAGTAATTTAATTTCCCCGGTATCTCCACGTAAAACATGCATCTTTTACCTTCTTTTACATATATTAAATATTCAAATAAATAGTGTGTGTGTGTGTGTGTGTGAGAGAGAGAGAGAGAGAGAGAGAGAGAGAGAGAGAGAGAGAAAGAGAGAGAGAGAGAGAGAGAGTTATCTTATGTGCTACCAAGTTTGGGATTTCACCTGATCTCATGAACCAATCGACTGTTAGGATATACTATTAACCATGCGTTTTGATATAGTATTAATATTGAACAATTGTTTATTCATTTATTCAATTCAATAAAGTGTTACATTAAATAGATTAATTGTCATATATGTGTCCTTAACTTATATAGTAGTTGATTTGGTGTATAGAGTTTAAGCTTATACACAGAAGATTAAATCATCAGTTCTTATAAGTTAAAATTTATAGTTCACCATCATAGATGGAAATTGGGACAAAATCATCAGAAAGATTGTAGCACGAGATTAAATGTAATTTATCTTGATTATGAGAATGGCATAGTGACAACTTCTCGTGCTAGTGAATTTGGTATGTATTGAACGGGACCAAGCAGAGATAGTTGTTTTAGACTGACTGATAAAAACATATTCTCTAAACTATTAAATGTACTTATATTCTTAATCTTGATATAACGATTATGATCTGTATATATAAATTATCATTTTGGTTTATTAAAAGGTAAGATTCTGAGATGGGTCAATATGCCTGGTAGATTGGATGATAACAATTTATATTGGTGAAATAATTAGTTAGTTGATGGAATCCATGTCTCAGTATAGAGATTGATGATACACCTTTTATGAGAAGCTTGTAAGTTTTCATGTGTAAACCCGGCCGGTAGATTTATGAATCTGGCACATGAAATAAGTTAAGTATTGCTCTAAAAGAAGTTAATCATTGAATTAAATTCGTCAGTAATTTAATTTATTGATTAGTATCGGTAATCTTAACATGGGGAATCAAATAAGTGTTTAGTGGTGAATTTCGAAATAAATAGAGGAGTTCAATTACGAATTCTTAGTGGAATGATTTGTAATTTATTATGGTAAGAATAATTAAAATTAATTATTTAGAATTATTTCCATAATAGGAAGCCTCACTAATAAATTCTGTGGTCCCTCTAGTGCCCAATTTAACTAGAACTCAGAATCCTATTTTCTAGTAGAAGATGGAAAAGTAGCGTGATTTTTTTTTTTGTAGGGAAGAAACGTGTGTGTCAATTTTTCTTGAAAAAAAAAGATTTGCTTGCTTCTCCTCTTTGGACTAGGAAGACATCTCTATAAATAGGGATTCTTCTAACCTAGATGGGAGAAAGTATTCTATATACAATACTTGCCCACCCAAGTATTGAGAGAGTTCAATTGTTGATTGGGATCATTGTAGAAGACTATAGAGCTGGAGTTGGATTTACTTCAAGATATCTGCACACGCTTCAAGAGGTAATCCTGAGTTAATTTTCAGCATACTTTGTATGTGATGACTATTTGTGGTTATTGTTTATATTCATGCAAGATGTATGATTCTGGAATGCTTCCGCTGTGTATGCTATTTTCTAACAATTGGCATCAAGAGCCATACTTGCATCTTTATACATAACCTAAATATGCATATGTTAAATTATATGTATGATTCGTGATTGTGAATTTTGTTTTATCTCGAAAAGGACAGAACGGATAAAAACTTGATTTGATTTATTTTTGTTAAATGCATACGGTAATAGTTACTTATGAAAATTGATATGTAAGATTTGATAATATTTTCATATTGTCATGCACGGTGTTCCTTGGATGGATAATTTTAAAAGAAATTTGATAGTTGTACCTGTCATTATTTTTTTAATTGTGGCGGCACTTCTGTGCAAATTTTATTCTCGTATTATGGCGGCTTATGGCGGCTAGTTGTTTTCTGGTATAGTAAGAGAAAACAAAAAAGAAATTAAGAATTTAAAATTGAATTGCTTAATTTTTTTTCTAACCCATGAATTGTATAAAAATGACATGTGTTTGGGTGTAATCTCTTTCTTCGTAAAAAGACTGACCAGTTGTGATTTTTTTATAAAATTATTTTGACTCATTAATATGTAATTAATGATCCATGTTTCTTGGAAGAGTTTGAACCACTTTTAAAAAAATAAATTTGCAACAGTAACTTTAAAAAAAAAAGGATTTACTGTAACAGTTTAGAAAATATGATAAGCTGAAATTTTTGTTGTTTGCATAGTTTCTTTCTAGAAATTTGTTGGCATAAACTTTACCAAGAAAATAAAATAGTGATGAGTAATTTTTTTTTAACAAAAATAATAAAAAAATTACCAAGATTAAATAGTAATGAAGTATTAAGTTTATGTGTTGTCTTAGACCTTCCTCTCCATCGGATGAATTTAACACAAGTCATTACGTATTTAATCGCTAGTTTGATAATTTGTATTAACTCTCCTAAACTGAGTAATATATGATTGGATCAATGCAACTAGAGGATTTTCACCTGACTTAAAGTAACAGTAGACTCTCCAACTGATTTAGGGCTGTATAAGTTTATGGAGTGAATAATTTGTCATTATATATGTATATTGTATGAATAGTTCTCCAATCAAACGATTGGCTATTTAAGATGCATGAATGTATATGTATATCATGAGTTTGAATGTAACTATTCAATGTTATATGACTATGTTATTGATCTATTGTAACTATTTCTTCAATCTCAGATTCAACATGTCTCCTTTTAATCCCGTTAGTACTATTTTGGGTCAAAACAAACTAGAGGGTTCTAACTATGTTGACTGGAGGAGAAATCTTGACATTGTGTTAACTGCTGAAGAATATAAGTTTGTGCTTCATTAGGAATGTCCATTGAAACCAAATGATCAGTCGAGTGATGAGGATAAGTTAGCTTATCAGAAATGGCGCAAAGCTGATGAGATGGCGCGATGTTACATTATGGCTTCATTGTCAAATGTTTTGCAACATCAACATCAAGCTATGTTGTCTGCTTTTGAAATTCTGGAGAATCTCAAACAAATGTTTGGAGACCAGGGTCGATCAGCTAAGCAGACTGCCATGAGAACTCTCATGAACACTAAGATGGTTGAAGGCACTCCTGTAAGAGACCATGTTATGAAGATGATAGGTATTCTGAATGAACTAGAGGTTTTGGGGGCTGAAATTGACAATGACTCCCAATTTGAGATGATATTGCAGTCTCTGCCTGGTAATTTTCAACAATTTTGCCTAAATTATAATATGAATAAGATGAGTCTATCTTTGGCACAATTGTTGAATGAGCTACAGGCGGCAGAGACCCTTGTCAAAAAACATGCACCATCAATGGCACTTAATGTTGAGAAAGGTTCTACTTCTAAACCGCAAGGTGGACAGAAGAAGAAAAAGTCTCACAAAGCTAAGGAAACTGCACCTCCAACTGGGGGAGTGAAAAAGCCTAAGGGTAAGTGTTTCCATTGCAAGATGTCAGGTCATTGGAAGGCACATTGTCCAGATTTCTTAGCCAAGAAGAAAAACAAACCAGGTAACTCACTTTCACTTGTCGGTGAAACATTTTTAGCGGCTGTTTCTACCACTTCATGGTGTGTAGATTCTGGAGCCACTGATCATATCTGCACTAATATGCAGGGGTTTCAAGAAACGCGCAAGCTGACTAGAGGTGAAGTTAGCGTTTTTCAAGCAGATGGCTCTGCAGCTCCAGTTTTAGCATTAGGAAATATTACTTTTTCGTTTGATAGTGGTAGAGTTTTAATTTTAAAAAAACGTTCTATATGCACCTGCTGTTAGAAGAAATTTGATTTCAGTTTCTAAAGTTTTGAGAGATGGTTATGATATTAGTTTTTCTGATAACGGTTGTGTTATTAGTTATAATAAACATCTTGTCTCTGCTGGTACATTGGTTGATGGTCTTTTTATTATTTATGTCTCTCCAGAACTGCAACAAATCGTAGAATTGAATAATGTTAACCTTTCAAGTAAAGGAAAACGTTCTTCTGATTTTAATGAGACTTATATATGGCACTTGCGTCTATGTCATATAAATCTAGATAGGATTTCAAGGTTGGTTCGAGATGGACCTTTAGGTTCATTAAAAGTGGAGGCACTACCAACATGTGAATCTTGTTTAGAAGGAAAAATGACTAAGAGACCTTTTCCCTCAAAAGGAAATAGAGTCAATGATAAACTAGAGTTAATTCATTCTGATTTGTGTGGCCCAATGAAAATTCAAGTAAGAGTGGTATGAGTACTTCGTGACCTTCATTGATGACTACTCAAAATATGGATATATATATTTGTTGCGCCGTAAGTCTGAATGCTTTGAGAAATTCAAAGAGTTTAAGGCTGAAACAGAGAAACGACATGGAATATATATCAAGTCATTGCGATCTGATCGTGGTGGCGAATACCTCTCTAATGATTTTATTAGTTACTTATCAGAACAAGGAATTACATCTCAAATGTCTGCACCTAGAACGCCACAACAAAATGGTGTAGCAGAAAGAAGAAATAGAACTCTTTTAGAAATGGTTAGATCAATGATGAGTTACTCTGATTTGCCGCATTCGTTTTGGGGATATGCCATAGAAACTGCAAATTATATTCTGAACTTAGTTCCTTCTAAATCTGTTCCTTTGACACCCATTGAACTGTGGACTGGGCACAAACCTAGTTTGAGACATATTCGGGTTTGGGGATGTCCAGCACATGTATTAATAGGGAAGGCAGAAAAATTGGAACCTAAAACAGAAGTATGTGTTTTTATTGGATACCCTAAAGGAACGAAAGGTGGTATGTTTTATAATCCTAAAGAAAAGAAGGTCATTGTCTCTACCAATGCCAAGTTTCTGGAAACGGATTTTTTAACAAACCATATTCCTAGAAGTAAACTAGTTTTACAGGAATTGAACAAAGAGAAAACAAATCAATCTACTGAAAATAATGAAAACCAAATTCAAACACCACATGTTAGAGTTAACATACCATTGCATTATAATAGTGGCAGAGATGTTAACAAACATAAAATTCTGCAAGTACAAGATCTTGAAAATTCATTGCATCAAGGTAGTGGGAGTAATAGTGAGCAAATTGTATTAGAGGAAGAAGTTGTTGATATCTCTACACCGCAAGATCTGAAGATAACATGGAAACTCAAGATCCTAAAAATGATGTGGTTCCACCACAAGATCATAATAATGCAAATCTCTCTGAACCTGCCCCTGCAACTGTAGTGTCTCATCGTAGTGGGAGAGTGATAAGAAAACCACTTCGGTATGCACTCTTGGGAGAGTCTTTTGACAGAATCCCTGAAGAGTCGAATACCGAACCTGTGAATTACGATGAAGCACTACAAGATAAAGATGCAGAAAAATGGATTGTTGCTATGAAATCAGAAATAAAGTCTATGTACTCTAACAAAGTCTGGGATCTTGTAGAACCACCTGTAGATGGAGTCAAACCCATTGGATGCAAGTGGATATATAAGAAAAAGAGAGGAGTAGATGGACAAGTGCAAACTTACAAAGCTAGACTTGTTGCAAAAGGGTTTACTCAGAAAGAAGGGATCGACTATGAGGAAAATTTTTCGCCAGTAGTCATGCTTAAGTCTATTAGAATTCTCTTATCCATTGCTGCTCATTATGATTATGAGATTTGGCAAATGGATGTCAAGACAACTTTCCTTAATGGAAGTCTTGATGAAAGCATATTTATGCGACAACCAGATGGTTTCATAGAAAATGGAAAAGAACAGATGTTGTGCAAACTTAAAAGATCTATTTATGGATTAAAGCAAGCTTCTAGGGCATGGAACACTTGCTTCGACTATGCAGTCAAGTCTTTTGGTTTTGAGCAATGTGTTGATGAGTCTTGTGTGTACAAAATGTGGAATGGGGATAAAGTGGTGTTTTTGGTATTATATGTAGATGATATCTTGCTCATATGAAATAATGTGGGCTTGATGAATTCAGTTAAGAAATGGTTGTCCACAAACTTTGATATGAAGGATTTGGGAGAAGCTGCTCACATCCTTGGGATCAAGGTTCGACGTGATCGCAAGAAAAGGATGTTAGGTTTATCTCAAGCTCTTTATATTGATACAATTCTTACCAGGTTTAGCATGCACGATTCCAGGAAAGGTTTTCTTCCTTTTAGACATGGAATTTCTTTATCTAAGGATCAATGTCCTAAGACAGATGAGGAAACAGAAAGCATGAAGACAGTTCCTTATGCATCAGCGGTAGGAAGTCTCATGTATGCCATGTTATGCACTAGACCTGACATTTGTTTTGCCGTAGGCATGGTTAGCAGATATCAGTCTAATCGTGGACGAGAACATTGGATAGCAGTTAAGCATATAATCAAGTACCTGAAAAGGGCTAGGGATTACATGCTAGTCTATCATTCGGATGAGTTGGTGCCCATAGGGTACACAGACTCAGATTTCCAGTATGATATGGACTCTAGAAAGTCGACCTCAGGAAATGTGTTTACTTTGGGAGGTGGAGCCATTGTTTGGAGAAGCATCAAGCAAACCTGTGTTGCTGATTCTACCATGGATGCCGAATATGTAGCAGCTTCTGAAGCATCTAAGGAAGCAGTGTGGCTCAGAAACTTTCTAAAAGACTTGGCGGTCGTTCCTGCAATAGAAATGCCACTTACAATGTTTTGTGATAATAGTGGAGAGGTTGCAAATTCAAAGGAACCACGAAGTCATAAGAAGGCTAAACACATTGAGCGAAAATACCATTTGATTCGAGACATAGTACAGAGAGGGGATGTGATGGTGGCGAAGATTACATCAGAAGACAACCTTGCAGACCCTTTCACAAAAGCTTTACCGCAAAAGTCTTTTGATAGACATGTTTAAGGAATGGGTGTTAGAGTTGTAGGTGCATGGTTATGGGTCTAAGTGGGAGATTGTTAGCATATACTATTCACCATGCGTTTTGATATAGTATTAATATTGAACAATTGTTTATTCATTTATTCAATTCAATAAAGTGTTACATTAAATAGATCAATTGTCATATATGTGTCCTTAACTTATATAGTAGATGATTTGGTGTATAGAGTTTAAGCTTATACACAGATTAAATCATCAGTTCTTATAAGTTAAAATTTATAGTTCACAATCATAGATGGAAATTTGGAAAAAATCATCTAGAAAGATTGTAGCACAAGATTAAATGTAATTTATCTTGATTATGAGAATGGCATAGTTCTAACTTCTCGTGCTAGTGCATTTGGTATGTATTGAACGGGACCAAGCAGAGATAGTTGTTTTAGACTGACTGATAAAAACATATTCTCTAAACTATTAAATGTACTTATATTCTTAATCTTGATAAAACGATTATGATCTGTATATATTAATTATCATTTTGGTTTATTAAAAGGTAAGATTCTGAGATGGGTCAATATGCCTGGTAGATTGGATGATAATAATATATATTGGTGAAATAATTAGTTAGTTGATGGAATCCATGTCTCAGTTTAGAGATTGATGATACACCTTTTATGTGAAGCTTGTAAGTTTTCATGTGTAAACCTGGCTAATAGATTTATGAATCTGGCACATGAAATAAGTTAAGTATTGCTCTAAAAGAAGTTAATCATTGAATTAAATTCGTCAGTAATTTAATTTATTGATTAGTATCGGTAATCTTAACATGTGGAATCAAATAAGTGTTTAGTGGTGAATTTCAAAATAAATAGAGGAGTTCAATTACGAATTTTTAGTGGAATGATTTGTAATTTATTATGGTAAGAATAATTCAAATTAATTATTTAGAATTATTTCCATAATAGGAAGCCTCAGTAATAAATTATGTGGTCCCTCCAATGCCCAATTTAACTAGAACTCAGAATCCTATTTTCTAGTAGAAGATGGAAAAGTAGCGTGGTTTTTTTTGAAGGGAAGAAACGTGTGTTTCAATTTTTCTTAAAAAAAAGATTTGCTTTCTTCTCCTCTTTGGACTAGGAAGACATCTCTATAAATAGGGATTCTTCTAACCTAGATGGGAGAGAGTATTTTATATACAATACTTGCCCACCCAAGTATTGAGAGAGTTCAATTGTTGATTGGGATCACTGTAGAAGACTATAGAGCTGGAGTTGGATTTACTTCAAGATATCTGCACATGCTTCTAGAGGTAATCCTGAGTTAATTTTCAGCATACTTTGTATGTGATGACTATTTGTGGTTGTTGTTTATATTCATGCAAGATGTATGATTCTGGAATGCTTCCGCTGTGTATGCTATTTTCTAACATCGACCCCATGCAACTAAATTTTTCATTTTAAGGGAATTGATTGGTTCATATAAAATTTGTTATTTAATATGAAAGAATTTCAATCTTGTATATGTTTTATGATGAGTTCCCTAAAACATTTTTTTATTTTACTTTCTCAGAAAACTTTAAACAATATTTTTTTCACTATCAATAATTGCATATTGTTATGTAATGTTATGCTTAATTTGTATATAGGTGATGACATTTGAATGTTTCAGTTGGATTACACAAGTTTTGTGTTGTAAATATGATAATGATGAAGAATTGTCATCACTTAGATGTTTGCCTGGTTGTGTTCTCATCGAAATCCTTAGATGTGTAAGACATTGATCTCATCGCGGTATTTTTCTACCTTACATCTCAAAAGATCTAGACCTTTACTAATCCTACACTACCATTGTTTTGCTACTACTACTGAGCATAACTTTTTTGTATTTGATGAAAGCTTTAATAAGGAGGAGAAGAAGATGTTCACAAAAGTACTTCTCAAACACGACATTATGATCAATGCAGATAGAAAGCACAAACTCCGGCTTAGATACTCTTGTGAATGTGTTCATCTGTTCACCTTTGAGTATTCTCCGCCTAAGTACGTCATTTTCAATCCAATATACTCTGTTGGAGTATTTCATATACTCTGTCAGGACACAGACATGGAGGAGGAAAATCCGTTGTCCCACTCCCAATCTTTGCCATATGTCTCCTGCAATTGTCAATGGAGCAGTGCATTTGCTTGTGGCTAGAGATTCACAGAAACCGGATATTCCTCCTTGTCAAAAAGGAATCATGATACTTCATATGGACAAAGAATAGTTCTCCAATATGCCTCATCCCGGATGATGTAGCTCATGGAAAAAACATCAAACAATGTCTCTTTAAGTGAAGGATGAGTCTTTGTCTCTATACCATTTTTTTTATCTTTGATTATGTGATGGATATATGGATCTTGGAGGACTATGAAAAATTATTATCGACCAAAAAATGTAAGGTTAAACTTGTATTTAATAACCAAGGTGTTTATCGCAATATGCGTTTCCTTCACTATAGTTATTGGGAAGTAGTTATGAATATGTCAAGGCAAATAAAGCCGATACACTTCCTGGATGGTGAACTGGTATTTTATTGGGATAAAAGGGGATTATTTATGTACAATATGGATCATAATACTTTGAGGAATATCCTGTTGGGTATGTCGCAAGAATTGATGGGACATAGAGGGAAAGAGAGGAATTTGAAAAGTTTAGAACTTGAAAGGTTGAGAACTTGAAAAGTCCTCTAATCCTTTAATTAAAAAGACAATTGTCCCTCATCGGTAATGGAAATGAAAATAGGAGAGTTTAAATACATAAACACTGCTAGTAATAGTTAAAAGGGTTGGAAAGAGGGACCCCCTTGCGCCGTCATCGTCGTCGCTCGCTCGCTCCGGCTTTGGCTTTGGCATTGGCAAATGATCGAGAGATAATTTTTTGGACAAATTTATTTTAATTATTTATCTAATTAATTAAATGAAAAAAGTTATTTTCAATTAATTAGTTGATAACAGAAGTTAACCGAAATGTTTTCAACTTTTTAGTTAACCCGACCCGACTCAGATCCGCGCGTGACCCGTTTAAATTTTGGTTATATTTTTTTAAAAAATATTCCCGCCATGACTGTTCTGAAAGGTTGCAACTTTCAGAACATTCAATACCATTTGAAAGTTTGCAACCTTTCATTAATGGTCGTGTCAATTCTGAAAGGGTTGCAACCTTTCAGAATATATTCTTCTTACCTATAAATACCATTTAGTCTTCAGAATATTCACTTACGAATTTTTTGATCTTCCTTCTTCTTCAAAACACATATTTCTTCGTGTACGTTCCTGCTGTGGATTGATTTGCTGACAATAGAGTTTTTAGTATCTATACTCTACTGATTAAGATCATTTTACCCTGGGAGGTTTCCAAATCAAACCCCGAATACTAGAGGGGAATAATTTCCTTAAGGGGACACTATGAATTCAGTGGACTTGATTTTCTTCCAAAATTATTCAAAAGAGTATTCCAGATTCTGGTAAGCTTTTACAGATTTAATTATTTTTTTACAAATAAATTTCTGTTCATCTTACTTACTGGTTCTAAAAATCTCAGTTACTTTGTGTTTCTGAATGATTTATTACAACCAGTAATTTTTAATTTTCATAACACAGATTGGCAAATAATCGTAAGGAATTTATAAATTTGTGTTTCTGGTGGAGACAAAAATCTTTGTGATTTTATACTCCTGTAAGTCTGCAATTATAGTTTATTGCTTACTTATATTGTATCAATTTTGTTTATCAGAAATGGAAAACACTGGTGTTACAGTGGCTGTTGCTGCACCAACCCGAACTCTTGTATCACAAACAGAGAAACCAGGTAAATTCACAGGTGTGAATTTCAAAGGATGGCAGCAACGAGTATTTTTCTGGCTTACCACTCTTGGTCTGCAGAACTTTACAAGTGAAGATACTCCAGTTCCTGGTGATGATATGCCAGACAGGAAAAAAATTATGATTGTTGAAGCATGGAAACAGTCAGACTTCCTATGTAAAGGTTACATTTTGAGTGCTTTAGAGGATGACTTATATAATGTCTATAGTGCAATAACAACTTCAAAAGAGTTGTGGAATGCACTTGAGAAGAACTATAAGACAGAAGATGCATGCTTGAAAAAGTTTGTGGTCGCAAAGTTTTTAAACTATAAAATGATAGATAGTAAAACTGTTGGATCACAAGTGCAGGAACTTCAACTTATTCTCCATGATCTGATTGCTGAAGATATGGTAGTAAATGAAGCTTTACAAGTGGCTTCAATGATCGAGAAGTTGCCTCATTCGTGGAACGATTTCAAGAATTATCTAAAGCACAAACGTAAAGAAATGAAGCTTGAAGATCTTGTGATTCGGCTCAAGATTGAGGAAGATAACAAAAATGCCGAAAAGAAGTCGCATAAGAGTTCAACAATCATTGGAGTTAATATTGTTGAATAAGATCCTACCAAAGACAAAAAGAGAAAGAAGTCCAACGGGCAGAAGTCAGAACATGCCAAGAAGAAATTCAAAGGCAACTGTTATAATTGTGTCAAGACTGGTCATAGATCTTCTGATTTTCATTCTCCAAGAAAGGACAAAAACAAAGGCAAAGGCAAAAGTCAAGCAAACATCGTGAAAAGATGGAAGATGCAGATGACTTGTGTGCAATGAATCGGAGTGTAACTTAGTTGGAAATCCCAAGGAGTGGTTTCTCGACTCAGGTGCCACTAGACATATGTGAAAGAAGTCTTTGCAACGTACACTCCTGCTGAGTACAATGAAGATTTATTCATGGGAAACACAACAACAAAAAGGATTGCAGGAACTGGGAAAGTAATGTTGAAAATGACATCCGGCAAGGTGTTGACTTTGAACAATGTTCTGCATGTCCCTACTATTAGGAAGAATTTAGTTTCCGCTTCACTACTCGTTAAGAACGGGTTTAAGTGTGTCCTAGTTAGTGATAAAGTTGTAATAAGTAAGAATGAAATGTTCATAGGAAAGGGCTACCTCAATGAGGGTCTTTTCAAACTAAATGTAATGGTTGTTGACAGTATTAATAAAAATTCTGCTTCTGTTTACTTATTGTAGTTAAGTGATTTATGGCATGTCCGTTTGGGACATGTAAATTACTAAGCCTTGAGAAAATTGGTTAATCTAGAAGTATTGCCTGATTTTAAATGCGATAAGTCGAAATGTGAAATTTGTGTGGAAAGTAAGTTTGTTAAACATCCTTACAAGTCTGTTGAAAGAAATTCTAAAACTTTAGACTTAGTTCACACAGATATATGCGATATGAAGTCAACACCATCTCGTGGTGGAAAAAAGTATTTTATAACTTTTATTGATGACTGCACTCGATTTTGTTATGTATATTTGCTTAATAGTAAGGATGAAGCAATTGAAGCATTTAAGCAATAAAAAAATGAAGTGGAAAACCAATTGAATCTAAAGATAAAAATGATTCGGAGTGATAGGGGTGGAGAATATGAATCTCCTTTTGCAGAGATATGTTTGGAATATGGTATTATTAATCAAACTACTGCACCTTATACACCACAGTCAAATGGTTTGGCAGAACGGAAGAACATAACATTAAAGGAAATGATGAATGCCTTAATGATCAATTCTGGTTCACCGCGAAATCTTTGGGGAGAAACCATCCTTACAGCTAATAAAATACTCAATAGAGTACCCCATCGAAAAACAAAATCAATTCCATATGAGTTGTGGAAAGGAAGAAAATCCAATTTGAAATATTTCAAAGTGTGGGGGTGTTTAGCCAAGGTAGAGGTTCCTTTACCGAAGAGGGTTAAAATTGGACCCAAAACAATAGATTGTGTCTTTATTGGGTATGCTGTGAATAGTAAAGCCTGTCGATTTTTGGTTCACAAATATGATAATCCTGATATTCGTGTTAATGCGATAATTGAATCAGATAATGCAGAGTTTTTTGAAAATATTTATCCGTATAAAACTGAAAGTGAGTCAACAAGTGAAAGACCTAAACGACCACGAGAAGAATCAATGGAAAATATTCTAACTAGTGAGGAACCTACGTGGAGTACTCGACAACGAAAATATGTTTCTTTCGGACAAGATTTTGTAGCACTATTGCTTGAAAATGAGCCTCAAACATTTAAAGCAGCTATGTCTTCGTTAGAATCAACTTATTGGAAAGAAGCAGTCAATAGTGTGATTGAATCAATTTTAAGCAATCACACTTGGGAATTGACTGATCTTCCTCCAGGAAATAAACCTTTAGGATCAAAGTGGATCTTTAAAAGGAAAATGAAACCTGATGGGGCTATTGACAAATAAAAGGCTAGACTGGTAGTCTAAGGGTACAGACAAAAGGAAGGTCTGGACTACTTTGACACATACTCTCCAGTAACAAGGATAACATCAATTAGGATGTTAATAGCACTAGTAGCAGTGCATGATCTTAAAATCCACTAAATGGATGTATAGACTGCCTTCTTAAATGGAGAGTTAGAGGAAGAAATTTACTGGAACAACCTGAAGGGTTTATAGTTCCCGGTAAAGAAAAGAAAGTGTGCAGACTTGTGAAGTCACTTTATGGACTCAAGCAAGCACCCAAACAATGGCATGCTAAATTTGAACAAATAATGTTGACAAATGGATTCAAGATTAACGAATGTGATAAATGTGTTTACATTAAAAACGTTATGAATCATGAAGTCATTGTTTGTTTTTATGTTGATGAAATGTTAATAACGAGTAAAGAAATTGACGATATAAATGCTACTAAGCGCATGTTGTCCAGCAAGTTCGATATGAAAGACTTAGGAGTTGCTGATTTGATCTTAGGGGTCAGGATTATCAAAACTCCCCAGGGACTAGCATTATCTCAATCTCATTATATTGAAAAAGTATTGGATAAGTTCAATTACTTGAATTTCAATGTAGTCAAAACTCCAATGATTTAAGTTGTACATTTAAAAAGAATGAAGGTCAAAGTGACTCTAAATTGGAATATGCAGAGTGTTGGGAAGTTTGGTGTATATTATGAATTGCACGCGACCAGATATAGTATGTGCTATTAGTAAACTGAGTCGGTACACTAGTAATCCGAATCAAACTCACTGGATGGCTATGAAATGTGTGTTGGGTTATCTAAAATGGACACAACATTATGTTTTTCATTATAATAAATATCCTGCTGTGATTGAAGGATATAGTGATGCAAATTGGATCACCGAGTCAAATGATGTAAAATCCACGAGTGGTTATGAATTCATACTTGGTGGAGGAGCTGTCTCTTGGAAATCATCCAAACAGACATGTATAGCTCGCTCCACAATGGAATCTGAATTCATTGCTTTGGATAAGGCTGGTGAAGAAGCGGAATGGCTCCGGAATTTCCTAGAGGATATTCCATTCTGGCCCAAACCTGTTGGACCAATTTGCATACATTGCGATAGTCAAGCAGCAATAGATAGGACAGGGAGCGTTATGTACAACGGGAAGTCTCGTCATATACGACGTAGACATAACACCGTAAGACAACTGCTCTTTAGTGGAATTATCACAATTGACTATGTAAAGTCAAGCGATAATGTGTCGGATCCACTACGAAAGGCCTAGTGAGAGAGGCAGTTGAAAGATCATCTAAGGGAATGGGTTTACGGCTTAGGACAAGTCAGCATGACGGTAACTCTATCTAGCAGACTGGAGATCCCAAGAGCTAGATTCAAAGAAAAATAAAGTTGTGACTGACGGTTCTACATTGTCAATTAACTCAATCCATTCTCATGATGAAGACAATGTTCAGGAAAAGGTTAAGACATTAAGGCTTGTTAATGAGGTAATAAAGCTTAAAGTTTTTAATGATTTGCTAAGTTTGGTAGATTTGACCAAATAGTGTATCTACGAGATGACACGGTTAGAAATCACCTATGTGAGTGTGAAGTGGAAGCCGCTTCAAAGAGAATTTTATGTCAAAAGTCTATTCTCTATACACTCATGAAACCAGGAGGTGTTCATGGCTGAAACGATAACAACCGTAAGAATCATAAACAGTAAAAGGTTAATTGTGTGACATATGGCTGTCTAGGTATACACCAAAGTTCGACGGTTCAAAGATATCACATCTACCGATTGACCGAGTATATCAGACATATGTTCACTACGGAAAGTCCAAGGGGAAACCTACTTATCTAGATGCAATTAATCCTTGCTTGTAAAGTACACAATTGTCCGTGCATTCCTATTTATAACTATTCCCCATCAATGTGGGGGATTGTTGGGTATGTAGCAAGAATTGATGGGAAATAGAGGGAAGGAGAGGAATTTGAAAAGTTTGGAACTTGAAAGGTTGAGAACTTGAAAAGTCCTATAATGCTTTAATGATAAAGGCAATTGTCCCTCATCGGTAATGGAAATGAAAATAGGAGAGTTTAAATAAATAAACACTCCTAGTAATTGTTAAAAGGGTTGGAAAGAGGGACCCCGCTCGCGCCATCGTCGTCGTCGCTCGCTTGCTTCGGCTTAGGCTTCGACTTCAGCTTCGGCTTCGGCTTTGGCAAATGATCGATCGAGAGATAATTTTTTGGACAAATTTATTTTGGCCAAAAATTATTTTCAATTAATTAGTTGATAACAGAAGTTAACCCAAATGTTTTCAACTATTTAGTTAGCCCGACCCGACTCGGATCCGCGCGCGTGACCTGGTTTAATTTCTGTTATATTTTTTAAAACAATATTCCCGCCATGACTGTTCTGAAAGTTTGCAACTTTGAGGAACATTTAATACAATTTGAAAGTTTGCAACCTTTCATTAATGGTCGTGTCAATTCTGAAAGGGTTGCAACCTTTCAGAATATATTTTTTCTTGCCTATAAATACCATTTAGTCTTCTGAATATTCACTACGAATTTTCTGATCTTCCTTCTTCTTAAAAACACATATTTCTTCGTGTACTTTCCTGCTGTGGATTGATTCGCTGACAGTAGAGTTTTTGGTATCTATACTCTATTGATTAAGATCATTTTACCCTGGGAGGTTATATTCCAAATCAAACCTCGGATACTAGAGGGGAATAATTTTCTTAAGGGGACACTGTGAATTCAGTGGACTTGATTTTCTTCCAAAATTATTAAAAAGAGTATTCCAGATTCTGGTATGTTTTTACAGATTTAATTATTTTTTAACAAATAAATTTCTGTTCATCTTACTTACTGGTTCTAAAAATCTTAGTTACTTGGTGTTTCTGAATGATTTATCACAACCAGTAATTTCTAATTTTCATAACAGAGATTGGCAAACATATCCAATGTCCACATGGCTCAGCAAGTTTTACTTGTAACACTTATAAAAAGAGCCTCTTAACCATAGCCTAGCTTTCTCTAATCTTATTCTTTTACTTGTTTAGTTGATCTGTTAGTATTTTGAAATATATATCATTAAGCTTATGAATTTGAATATGACAACTTGTTGCATTTATATAGATTCACTGTGCGCAAAACACAACTTCAAGTTTCAAAAATCAGTAACTGACTAAACAGGAGCTTAAAATGTATATATATAATGGTGGAATCAACCTTGTTGCTAAGTGATGGTGTAAACTGTGTAGATATATCTATAAGATTTTTTTCCTTCTAAATCTAAAGGGTCCGGAGGGTAATTGTGAATGGGTACAAAGTAGATGAAAGGAGAAAGGATGGATTTGGTGATGTTAGAAGAAGATTCCATTAAATGTATTATGATACGATCAACTTTTAGTAAACCTGCACACTCTTGTAGCTTACTCTGATCTTAAGGTAAGGTGTAAGATTGACTTGCTACATTCTTTCACAACCTTATGAAAATTATCAGAAACCAAAAGGATTTTACTTTCATGCTCTAGTTATATATCGGAAACAACCTCTTTAATATCCTACAAAGGTAGGGATAAGATTTGTGTACATCCTACCCTTCCCTGGGCCTCACTTGTGGATTACATTGGGTACGACGCACTAATGATGTATAGTTTTTCTCAGTGTCGGATTAACTGATTTACAATAACACATAATTTTCTAAATAAATCATTTAGGTAGAGAAGCTTTGATGGCAAACAACTTCTTGAATGGTTCATATAGGACAACCGGCAACTGAGTTACTCTGTGAGAACCAACAAAAGACCAGACTATATCATGACCTGAAGTGATTAACATGATTTTGCCTTCCAACTCATTGTCAAAATATTGGTGACTACCTTTTCTTGGACTCATAATCAAATTGCTAAGGAAGGGCTGTAGTCAAGTGAAGTCTATCCACCTAGACTTTCATGTTGTCAACTTGATATTTATTCTACAGCACATTATATAATTCTGAAAAAAAAAAGAAGTAATATGCATCACTACATACCAATAGAACATGTTAGAATTAAGTAATTATAAAAGTTAGTTGGAAGTTAGTTAGTTAAGTTGTTGCAGAAAAGTAGTTAGTCATTTTCATGCTTTTCATACATGTATATATAGAGGTTAATGTAAAGCTCATATTAGTTTTAGTGAAATACAATTCACACATTTTTCATTTCATCTCCTCTCTAGAATTTTCTATGCTTCTTCACTAAACTTAAACTCCATTAATGGAGGTTTTAGTTCTGCTGCTGTTTCCAGTTTCAACAGAACAAGGGAAGTGGGATGTTCCTAACTTGACTTGAATGTCTTTTAAAATATTTTAATTAGTGGTTTCACCTTCTTTCTGAATCTATTATTAGTAATCATGTAGGTTTTATCTTAAGATACAAAAGTACTGGATGGAGTGCCACGTACTAATGTATTTCCTTGATATTTTTGAGATTTTTTATGCAGATATGAACTTTCTTCGTAGTCCAAAAATATTCCAGTGTTCAAGATAAGGCCACATATAGTTAATTAGCATAGGTTTTAGCACTTGAGTAGCTCCATTTGCTATGTTATGGAGAAAATGGAGTTTTGTAAGGAACTTTGTTCAAAAAGATTACTATCAAAACCAATGTATGTTTAAGGATTTCATTTGCTAAACTACAGAACAACACATGGAAACCTCATTTCTTGAAAATGGTAGTGTAGAGACCAACTGGAAACATTTCTTGAGGTTCATGAATCAACAAGTTGTAGTCAACATGTCAACGTTGTTGGTTCTATGAGGTTATGTGAGCATTTTAATATTTTTTTTAATTATATGCCAAAGTTTAGTACTAATCCCTTTGTTTGCATAATGTATTACAACCTCTAGAACACTTCTCTAGTTTTGGTTCTTAGCGTCTTATGAGAGCTCTGGAGTTGTTTAGAGATATCATTTTACCAAGGGACTTGGATCTTCTGCAGTGACTCTTATTGTTTGTTCTATTTTATTTATAAGCTTACACTTGATATGTTAATGTTCAATATTTGATGATTCATCAGTTAAAATAAGAGTCTTTTTTTTTCCCGATAAAATTACTCCAACATCATCTAGAAAATAAAGCAATATATGTATTGGAGGAAGTTGGCATGGCAGAATATCATTAATAATGTGCGAATTTGGCAAAACTCAACTACACCTTTTCTAGAATTTTTGAACTAGGTTACCAAGTTCACTTCCTCCCGGAACAGAATTCAAGTTTTCCTGGTAAGAAACAACTCTCAAGCTTCTCGGAGAACCACCTAAACTAAATTCCCACGTTTTTCCACAATTTAGATCATAGAACATCAGATAACCGGTTGTACTCTGAAAAATCAATAAGTTATGCTTCCAAGCACCTAATGGAGATTCAATAGGAAGACGTCCAATTGTGTGTTTCTTAAACCAAGACTTATACACACCATATTCCCTCATTATCGAAATATCCATCAAATCTTGTTTTGGATCAAGATCTGATTTTGAATCCGGATATGAAATCAATGTTAGATACTCACTTAAAATCAAGAGAGCATTATACATCCTCCCAAAGAAATAATAATTATAGGCATTTTCATGACATGAAATACCTTTGTTCTGAAATCAAAACAGAAAATTGAAACAATGACTTCTGTATTTGGAATTGCAGAACCAATGACAAGAATCCTTATAAAATATTTGACAACGAGGTAAATAGTACATCGAGGGAACTGTTGATCTACATGATTCGATTCTCTCCATTTTTTCTGTTCCTCGCGTCAGTATCTCTGTATGGTGGATCCGTATACACTTCAATAATCTTAATAACCTTGTAATCATTATTAATTTGATCGAACCCAAAGCCAACACCTTCAATACAACAACGAAAACCTGGTGGACTACCAAAAGGACTAGGAGGTAGAACCTTGTAAGTTCTTGTAGCTGGATTAAATAAGACGGCGGTAGTGTTACTTCCTAAAGCAATTAAACCACTGGAAGGACCAATGAGCTGATCATAATTCCTACTACAAGTGGAGGTGAGATATGGCACATTGATATTTGAGAAGATGTGGATAATACGATTATCATCGTCTTCGTAAATAAATAAGAAGATTGTTTTATATTGATTAGCTTATTCTTCATTGGAGCGCTTGTACATGATAAATTCTTCTTGGGTTGTTGTGGTACGATTTAGATAAAGATTGACGAAAGTAGATGATTGTATAACTTTGAAAAAGAATTTGGAGATACAGTTCAATCTTTTGATAGATTTTACTGGAAATTTCAAATGTATAAATATGATCAGATCTTTGGATGATTTATTGATAACACCATGGGCCATAACGTGGAGTCCATACCCATTGTAGATAAACATAAGGAAAGTTAACATGCAGAAATGGTTGAATTTTGTTTGTTGCTTATTATTAAAGTCAACAAATGCTGCAACAAAATTCAAAGCTCACCATTTCTTTTTTCAACTAAAATCTTAGCAAGATTTCTACATAGGTGAAAAGGTTGAAATTTTGTGTTTTTTGTGATGTCACTGGTGACATCATTAGGAGTAGATTTTCCTATAAACACAGAGCCCTTGCTCATTTTAAAAATGCACAAAAAAAAAAGAATTACAAAGGAGAGAAAGAAGAGTGAGACATCATAGAGGAAAATAATCTGTGAGGAAAAATAGAGAGTGTGAGCGATATTGTAGTGAGGTGGAAAATTCAAAAGAGTGTTATCTCTTTTGAATGTGTACTGGTCTTTGGAGTTTTACTCAGACATACAAGTGTAAAATCCTTACTATAGTGATATTCGTTACTCCTCTCGGGTCGTGGTTTTTCCCTTATTTAGGAGGGTTTCCATGTAAAATCTTGGTGTCATTATATCTCTTTTATTCTCGTTGATTAACCGCATTATTGTGTTCCACATTTATTGATTTTATTACCGCAAATATTATTTTTGTTACGGATTTATTCCCAACAATTGGTATCAGAGCACATGTTCTGCTAATTTTCAGAAATATTTTTTGCAGCTTATTGTACTATACGCAATATAAAAAAAATGTCTGGAGTAAAGTACGAGGTGGCAAAATTCAACGGTGATAGCGGTTTCTCAACGTGACATTGAAGGATGAAAGACTTTCTTATCCAACTGGGTTTACACAAGGCACTAGGCGTCAAATCCGAAAAGCCCGAATCCATGAAACTTGAGGATTGGGAAGAAATGGATGAAAAGGCTGCTAGTGCAATCAGATTTCACTTAACAGATGATGTAGTTAATAACATCATCGATGAAGAGAGTGCATGTGGCATTTGGACAAAGTTAGAAAATTCCAAAACGCTGACAAATAAATTATACCTAAAGAAGCAGTTATATGCGCTACATATGGGTGAAGGTACAATTTTTTTGTCTCATTTAAATGTACTTAATGGACTAATCACGCAGCTAGCAAACCTCGGAGTAAAGATCGAGGATGAAGATAAAGCCAAAGTGCTCCTAAACTCGTTGTCATCTTCCTACGATACTTTAGCAACAACCATTTTACATGGTAAGGACTCTATTAAGTTGAAGGATGTCACATCAGCCCTTTTGCTTAATGAGAAGATGAGAAAAAGGCCTGAAAATCACGGACAGACTCTCATCACGGAAAGTGGAGGTAGAGTTACCAAAGGAGCTCAAGTAACTATGGTAGATCCAGAGCTCATGGAAAGTCCAAGGTCTGATCAAAATCAAAGGCCAGAAATTGCTACAATTGCGATCAACCAGGACACTTCAAAAGAGATTGTCCAAATCTAAAAAGGGGCAAAGGGGAATGCAGCGGCCAGAAGAATGATGACAACACAACTGCCATGGTGCAAAATAATGACAATGTTGTTCTCTTCATAAATGAGGAAGAAGAATGCATGCACTTGGAAGGTATAGAGTCGGAATGGATGGTCGACACAGCAGCATCTTATCATGCCACACCGGTAAGAGATCTTTTTTGCAGATATGTAGCCGGTGATTATGGCAATGTGAAAATGGGTAACACAAGTTACTCAAAGATTGCGAGGATCGGAGATATTTGCATAAAAACAAATGTTGGATGCATATTAGTGTTGAAAAATGTGCGCCACATACCGGATATACGGATGAACTTGATCTCGGGAATTGCTTTGGACCAAGATGGATAGGAGAACTACTTTGCAAATAATAAATGGAGACTCACCAAAGGGGCATTGGTGATTGCAAAAGGAATTTCTCGTGGCACATTATACAGAACAAATGCAGAAATATGCCAAGGTGAATTAAATGCGGCTCAAGAAGAAAATTCTACAGATTTATGGCATAAAAGAATGGGTCATATGAGCGAGAAAGGATTGCAAATTATTTCCAAAAATTCACTCATCTCTTTTGCCAAAGGTACAACGATAAAATCGTGTAACTACTGCTTATTTGGTAAACAACATAGAGTCTCATTTAAGACATCCTCTAAAAGAAAGTCGAATATACTTGATTTTGTATATTCTGATGTTTGTGGTCCAATGGAGATAGAATCGATAGGAGGTAATAAATACTTCGTTACCTTTATTAATGACGCTTCTCAAAAATTGTGGGTTTATATATTGAGAAACAAAGATCAGGTGTTTCAAGTATTTCAAAAGTTTCATGCTCTGATAGAAAGAGAGACGAGTCGAAAGCTAAAACGTCTCCGAACCGACAATGGAGGTGAGTACACTTCAAGAGAATTTGAAGAGTACTGTTCAAACCATGGAATCAGATATGAAAAGACAGTTCCTGGAACCCCACAACATAATGGTGTAGCTGAGAGAATGAATCGCACCATTGTTGAGAAGGTGAGAAGCATGCTCAGAATGTCTAAATTACCCAAGACATTCAGGGGTGAAGCAGTTTGGATAGCGTGTTATCTTATCAATCGTAGTCCATCAGTTCCGTTGGAGTTTGACATTCCGGAGAGAGTTTGGACCAACAAAGAGATGTCTTACTCGCACCTAAAGGTGTTCGGTTGCAAAGCTTTTGCACATGTACCGAAGGAGCAAAGAACCAAGCTAGATGATAAATCAGTTCCCTGCATATTCTTCGGATATGGAGATGAAGAATTCGGGTACAGACTATGGGATCTTGTATAGAAGAAGGTCATCAGAAGTAGAGATGTAAACTTTCGAGAAAGTGAAGTTAGAACTGCTGATGATCTATCCGAGAAGGCCAAGGAAAAGAATGGTATAGTCCCTAATCTTGTTACCATTACTTCTTCTAACCATCCCATAAGTGCAGAAAGTACGATTGATGAAGTTGCTAAGCATGATGAGCAACCTGATGAGATTGTTAAGCAGGGGGAGCAACTTGGTGATAATACCGAGCAAATGGAGTACCCAGAAGAAGAAGAACAATCTCAACCTCTGAGGAGATCAGAAAGACAAAGGGTAGAATCAACCAAATACCCTTCCTCAGAGTATATCCTTATCAATGATGAAGGTGAGCCAGAAATTCTTAAGGAGGTTTTGTCTCATCCGGAAAAGAGCCAATGGATGAAAGCCATGCACGAAGAGATGGGATATCTACAGAAAAATGGCACATACAAGCTAGTTGAACTTCCAAAAGGAAAAAGACCACTTAAGTGCAAGTGGGTCTTTAAACTCAAGAAAGATGGAAATGGCAAGTTTGTGAGGTACAAAGCTCGATTGGTTATAAAAGGCTTCGAACAAAAGAAAGGTATTGATTTTGATGAAATTTTTTCACCTGTTGTCAAAATGACTTCTATTCGAACTATTTTGAGCATAGCAGCTAGTCTAGATCTTGAAGTGGAGCAATTGGACGTGAAAACTGCATTTCTTCACGCAGATTTGGAAGAAGAGATTTATATGGAGCAACCAGAGGGATTTGAAGTATCTGGAAACAAAAACATGGTGTGCAAATTGAATAAGAGTCTTTATGGGTTGAAACAGGCCCCAATGCAATGGTACAAAAAGTTTGACTCTTTCATGAAAAGTCAAACGTACACAAAGACCTATTCTGATCCATGTGTATACTCAAAAGATTTTCTAACAACAATTTTATTATTTTGTTGTTATATGTGGATAACATGTTAATTGTAGGACAAGACAAAGAGCTGATTGCAAAGTTGAAGAAAGATTTGTCCAAGTCATTTGACATGAAAGACTTGGGCCCAGCACAACAAATTCTAGGGATGAAGATTGTTCGAGAACGAACAAAAAGAAAGTTGTGGCTATCTCAAGAGAAGTGCATTGAACGTGTACTAGAAGCTTCAAAATGAAGAGTTCTAAACCTGTTAGCATGCCTCTTGCGAGTCATCTGATGTTGAGCAAACAGATGTGTCCTACAACAAAAGAGGGGAAAGAGGGAATGGCTAAAGTTCCTTATTCTTCAATAGTGGGGAGTTTGATGTATGAGATGTTGTGTACAAGACTGATATTGCTCATGCAGTTGGTGTTGTTGGTAGATTCCTTGAAAATCTTGGAAAAGAACACTGGGAGGCAGTTAAGTGGATACTCAGGTATCTAAGAGGTACCACAAGAGATGTCTTGTGTTTTAAAGGATATGATCCAATCTTGAAGGGCTATACTGATGCTGATATGGCAGGTGACCTCGATAATAGAAAATCCACTACTGGATATTTGTTTACATTTTTCGGGGGAGCTATATCATGGCAGTCAAAGTTGCAGAAGGGTGTCGCACTCTCTACAACTGAGGCAGAATATATTGCAGCTACTGAAGCTGGCAAAGAGATGGTATGGCTGAAATGATTTCTTCAAGAACTTGGATTGGATCAGAAGGAGTATGTCGTCTATTGTGACAGTCAGAGTGCAATAGACTTTAGCAAGAACACCATGTACCATGCAAGGATGAAGCATATTGACGTGAGGTATCACTTGATTCGTGAAATGATAGAGGACGGATCTATGCAGGTCATGAAGATCCCTACTAGTGAAAACCCTTCAGATATGCTGACCAAGGTGGTATCAAGGGACGAGTTTGAACTATGAGAAGAACTTTTCGGCATGTACTAAAGCTAGAAACCTAGAGTTACCTCCTTCGGGTGAATGGGTATGGAGGGGTAGATTTGTGGAGTCCATACCCATTGTAGATAAACATAAGGAAAGTTAACATGCAGAAATGGTTGAATTTTGTTTGTTACTTATTGTTAAAGTCAACAAATGCTGCAACAAAATTCAAAGCTCATCATTTCTTTTTTCAACTAAAATCTTAGCAAGATTTCTACGTAGGTGAAAAGGTTGAAATTTTGTGCTTTTTGTGATGTCACTGGTGACATCATTAGGAATAGATTTTCCTATAAATACAGAGCCCTTGTTCATTTCAAAAATGCACCAAAAAAAAAGAATTACAAAGGAGAGAAAGAAGAGTGAGGCATCACAGAGGAAAATAATATGTGAGGAAAAATAGAGAGTGTGAGCGATATTGTAGTGAGGTTAAAAATTCAAAAGACTGTTATCTCTTTTGAATGTGTACTGTTTTTTGGAGTTTTACTCAGACATACAAGTGTAAAATCCTTACTATAGTATATTCGTTACTCCTCTCGGGGCGTGGTTTTTCCCTTATTTAGGAAGGTTTCCACGTAAAATCTTGGTGTTATTATATCTCTTTTATTCTCGTTGATTAACCGCATTGTTGTGTTCCGCATTTATTGTTTTTATTACCGCAAATATTATTTCTGTTACGGATTTATTCCCAACACATAATTGATTGCATGCAAGCTTCCTAGACATTTCAATTGGATCAAAAAGCTTATACTATGCTGCTTCAGATCCCTACTCATAGGTTATTTTCCTTTAGTTGTCATTATTGTTTTGGAGTCAAAGGAAAAATATGTGGTGCATAAATTTCCTTTTTTAAAAAAAATATATATTTGAGCTCTAAGTATGGTTACTGAAAGAGTTGGTTTGGTTCTTGTGAAATCAAACTAAATCGAAGATGAATCAACATGAATATTGGGTAGGAAGATAATTAGTACAAAATAAATGTCAAAGATAGTATCTTGGTAGGTGAAATTTAGGCAAACCATAAAATGATTTCATATTTTTAACCTTGATATTTTTGATACATAGTGATGTCATCATGGATGACATCAATATGATGAATATATTCTTCTAAATAGGTAGCTCTTTATTCATTTTCAAAACATCTTCTCACTTGCCTTTCACCTTCTAAGGCATTTATGTTCTCTCTCTTGTAGTATTTCAATTGTATTCTTTGTCAAGTGAAAAATATTGGTGCAGTTAATTTTTGGTGGACGTATGATCATTTTGATACGAACCACATTAAATACTATTGTTCTTCATTGTTCTTTAATTTCATGTTTTCGCTAACAGTTACCTACAGAGGGTTAGAGTAGGGACACTTTCAGTTGAAATACATCAAGGAAAGAGTTAATAATATTGGTAGACTCTTTCAGTTGAAATACATTAAGGAAAGAGTGAAAAATAATACTGGAAGACGACTAATATACACTCTTTCAGTTGAAATACATTAAGGAAAGAGTGAAAAATAATACTGGAAGACGACTAATATACAAATAATGTAGCTATATAGTTTGTGAAAAAAAATAATTAGAAAGTATGACCAGTACTGTATGTGATGCAAAATAGTTTATGAAAAATAATAATAAGAATGACTAGTATATGGTGATGTGTGTGAGAAAATAGTTTTGTGAAATAAATCGAATGTATGAGTAATATATAGTGATGTGCTTAAGAAAATAGTTTAAGAAAAAGATACTATAAAGTTTGACTAGTATATGGTGATGTGTGTAAAAAATAGTTTGCTGAAATAAATTGAATGTATGGGTAATATATAGTGATGTGCTTAAGAAAATAATTTTTGAAAAAAATACTATAAAGTTTGACTAGTATATGGTGGTGTGTAAGAAAATAGGTTGTGTGAAAACTAGAAAGTTTGACTATTATTATAGTGAGGTGTCGTAAAATAATGTTATCTCTTTTAAGTTTATGGTCGTCTTTTAAAGTTATTATTTTTTGGTATAAACGAATACACTATATTAATAACTTATTAATATGCATCATTTTTACATAATAGAGGTAAATCTCCACAAGGTTTGGGTGAGGGGGAGAATACTAATACTATTACAACAATTTATGGTAATTACTGGATATTTTGGCCTAAGAAAACAAGTTTATGCTTTGTTTCCTTCAATATCATTTGAAACAAACAAAGGTGGAACTTTTTAAAAGGCGAAGAAGATGGCTTGCTTCATGTTTCTATGAGTATTATATTTTTCATACTGACAAATCTTGGTGTCTTGTTATCCTTTAGTTGTGTTCGGAGCCTAAAGGATAAATAATGTTAACGAAATTTATAAAACGTTATATGAAATTTCTTTTAAACAAAACGGTAAAATTGCTCACGAAGTAGCGATTTTGTCTGCTGAAAAAAGTAAAATCGCTGCAATAGCAATGATTTGTTAAATTTGATTTTTTTAAAAAAGTTTTAAAACAAAATCGCTCTCTTTGAAAGCGATTTCCAAGACAAAATTTTATTTTTAAACTTTTTTAATATGTCGCCGCTGAGACAGCGGCTTAAGTTTAATTATTTTTTGCCTCTTTTTTTTTTTTTTAAAAAAAAAAGTGTAAATCAATTTTTTTAGTTTTTAAAATCAAATTAGTACCAAGACAGCGATTTTTAATCAAATTTTTTATTTATTTTTTAAAATCAAATCGCTAAAAAAGATTTTGATTTAAAATCGCTGCCTTGGCAACAATTTGATTTTAAAAAAATAAAAAAGTTTAATTAAAAATCACTGCGATTTGATTTACAAAAACAAAAAATTTTGATTTAAACTTTTTTTTAAAAGCAAAAAATAATAATAATTTTTTTTGAACTTAAGTCGCTGCCTCAGCACCAACATATTAAATATTTAAAAGAATTTATTTTGAAAATCGCTACTTAGTAAGAGATTTTGTTTAATTTTTTTTTTCAAAAAATCAAATTTTACAAATCGCTGCTTATTGATTTTGGTGGACAAAATCTCACTACTTAGTGAGTGATTTTGCCGTTTTGGTTTAAAAAAATTTCATATAGCGTTTTGAAATTTTTGTTAACATTTTTCACACTTTAGGCTCCGAACATTTCTTTAGTTCTTGTCATTTACCGTGAATAGTTTCTCTAAAATTTCAAATTTTCGTCCCTAATCTGTTACAAGCATATATCTAAATTGTCCTTTTCTGAAATTTTGAACACTTCAACTACAAATTCTTAATAATACAAAATAAACATAACAAAGACAGTATTCCCCATATACATTTTACGGAAAAAGGGTCAAAATTGCCCCTGAACTATGCGAAATAGATCACTTATATTCATTACATTTTGGGATAAAAAATACCCCCGCCGTTATCCTAGGAGACCACAAATACCCTCAAGAGTTAACACCCCAATTTTTTTAGTGACATGACATGCCACATGAGACTAATCCCCCCACCTAAGTGTAGCAAACTAAGAAGATTCACTACAAAATAACTTGATCTTTAGTGGCGACAAAGTTGCCACAGAATCTATAAATATTGCCACTAAAGGTTATGAGAGACTTTTAAATAGTAAACCTATTTTTTCAACCAAAAAATATGATAATTAATTTTCGATTGCAACCTAATTTTCTAAAATAACTAACTTGCAATATTACTATTAAAAATACCCAATATTATTACAAAAAATCATAAAAATTACTTCTCGATTCACATCTCCTACTATATAATGCATCATTGTACATTTTATACATTTACATAACATAAAAATAAAACATATAGTGTCTTCAAACTCCTACTTAATTGATATCAGTTTTTTTAAATAATGAAGAAAAAAAACATAAAATTAGAATTTAATGTTAAAAACTTTTAGTGACGATTTTTTGGGCTTTTGTGGCGACTATTGTCCCCGCTAAATGTCTAGTTCTTTTGTAATGAATCCTAGTTGGCAATGATTTGGTTGAAGGATTAGTGCCATGTGGCTTGCCAAGTCAATAAAATTATGGAGTGTTAACTCTTGAGGGTATATGTTTTCTCTTAGGATAAAAGAAGGGGCATTTTTATCCCAAAATATAACGAAAGGTATAAGTGGTCTATTCTAGTTCAGGGGCAATTTTGACCCTTTTCCGTATATTTTATAGGTACAAATTCCTAACTGTACAATTTCATTTTTTAACATTTGGTTTTTTTCCTCTCCTTTTTGTGATAATACTGACAACACTATTTTTTTATCCAATAAATGTTCCAGCACCAACTCAGGCATTTACCCTTTATTTATCACTTCAAGGATGGATCAGTTAAAAAAAGAGTTTATTTTTTAAAAAAGAAGTTTGGCTTGTAATGTGCTAGTCAAGAAAAGGAATGAAAGTCACATTAGGAGAAACTAGGATCACTTAATGATGAGTTGGTATTTACCAACTCATATTGCTAATTGAAGAGATTCTAGTGTCATGTCCCTCCAATTCTGAGTAAGATTTTATATCTGGATAGGAGCGGAAGAGTCTAGAGTTATAGAGAGTTTTGTAGAACACTCTAGAAGCCCCTAGATAGTCCAAGAAGACTCTAGAATTCTCTAGGTCTTTCCTTGGAAGGCTCTAGAATAACCTAAAAGATGTCTTAGAAATCTTTGGAATATCCTAAAACATGTAGAAAATTCTAGAGAGGGACAAAAGTGTAGTTATTAGGACGACTTATAAAGTAAATATTATTCACATTTTAGCCCCCTAGGAAGTAGTATAAATAGAGGTGCTCTCATTTGTAAATCATCCAAGAAAGTTGTAAGCTTTCTTCCAAGCAATATAAGCCTTCTTAAAAAATTCTCTAAGTCTTCCTTTCATTCTCTTAAAGATATTAGCATAAAATGGCTTACTACAAGATCGTGAAAGATTCGGGAGTAAGTGGTCAAGTGCCGCACGAAACTTTAGTGAAAACTCTAAGTCCGTGACACTACGACCTGGTTCTCTTGTGTGCAATCATTTATTTCTTTGAAATAAAGTTTGAAGGATTTAATTTGGAGGTAAAAAATCACTGAAACACACGGGCAATAGGAGGAACGACGCCTCATAGGCTAAATGTCGGTTAGAAATGGAATAAATTGTATGAAGCACCGAGGTTAAACAACTAAACATCAACATTTCAGTTATCCAAGTGCAAGACACATTGAAGCATGCATCATCATGGTCGATGTTGAACACTTATGCACAAGTAGAATACAGAAGCGTAGGGCTAAATTCATACTTGATGCTGAAAGTGCCTCCTTTGAAAGGTTCGTGAATCTTTCTTGCTTAAGCCTACTTGAACTAAGTATGGAAAAAAACATTATGGTAGGTTCCTAGTCGGCAATGATGTTTGTTATTGTTGTGCTAATGTTGGTCACAAGATAAGGGATTGCCCAATACTTTGGGCTAAAGGGAGAGAGTCCAACAATGCTTCCCTTAATGGTAGGGATTCAAATACTCCCAAAGAAAACTGTTTTCATGCACTCCGATCTAATGATGACGAAGAGAGCTCTCGGGATGAAGACACCGGTAAGTAGATAATTACTTATAGATTTAAATGTTTACTAGATCCCCATGCTACTTATTAGACTTTGATGTCATTATCGGAAGGGTCTGGATGAATTATTTTTAGACCTCTTTTAGTTTTTGAACCCGGTATGGTTATTGTGAGTTATTGTCATGTTGGTTGGGGTTGCTTGAAAGAAGTGGTACTTGAGAAATTGGTAGGGATTTCCTTCCAAGGGGGAGATGGTGTGTTTAGATAGCAAGGTTGTGGAATGTCCCTATATCCTCATCTATTTCTTCTACTCCTACTCTAGCTTGAGACAAAGAGTTCCTCTTAGATTGTATTATGTGTTTCCATGATCCCCTTAAGTTATGCATATTCATGAAATTTTATGTTTTGAAAGAAAAAAGAATTATGTGATTGACTTTACCCATCTTTTTATGCATTTAGAGTGAGTATCCTATTGACTTCATGAGATGAATTGTCGAACATGCTATAGTTATACGTTCTGAGAATAAATTGCATATTGACTACATGAGATTGTGTTCAGCATGCTTTTATCTAGGGAGGAGAAAGTTACTCCTTAAAAGAGATGAGAAATTTGAAGTTTTATGCATAATGGGTTATCAGATGTAGTTCCTACTACCTTGGGATGCATTGAGTATGTTTGAGATAGAGTTGATGTTTCCTCATTCGTTTTCAGAATTGTTTGGTTGTAGCATGCATGATGGGCTGCTAGACTTGAGTCTTTACCTCCATATGGTGTCTAGATCGTCATTCGAGGATGAATGTTCCCAATGGGAAGATAATGTAACACCCCATTGTTTAGTAGGAAAAATAGGTCTAAGTTAGAAGGTTACAAGTTAGGATAGAGGGCATGATCCAAGGCAAAGGGGCAAGGGCTAAGGCGACTCCAAGCTGCCAAGGCACTTGCGTAGACCACGAGAGCCTTCATGACTCGTGGTGGCCACCACAACTTGTGGTGCCACCCCTGATGGTGAGGCAGTAGCTCACTAAGGTTTCCCCAAGGTTGTCTCCCCTTCACGAACCACTTCACGGCCAGCGGGGAAGACCACATCTCGTTGGAATGCTCAGTTAAGGCTTTATCCCAACTACAATAATATTTATAATTAACTAAGATGTGTTTAAAGAAACATTTCCTAGAGTTCAAACATAATGACCTAAGATGTGCTTGAAGATGCATCTCCTAACATTCAAACCTAATGGACTAAGACATGCTTGAAGAATTTCCTAGTGTTCAAAAGAATTATGAACTAAGATGTACTTAGTGAAATATCTTATAGTGCTCAAGATAATAATTAACTTAAACATGCTTATGGAAGTATCTCATAGGTTCGAATTAGTGAGGAACTAAGATATGCTTAATGAAGTGTCTCCTAGTGTTCCAAGGTTTCAAGAGGGGGACAAGTCACCAACCAAGAAGTATGAATGTTGATATAACGTGAGTTTAAGGTATTTTAAAAACATTTCACTTAAGAGTTTTGTGTCTAGGGACATTTTGTATTAGAAATGATGTGTTTTGTATCATGTTTGCAGGAAATAGGTTTGGACGTGATAGACTGAGAGGACAACTGAAAATCTGCAAAAGAAGTAATCCGCGGAGGTCACTTACGGACCGTAGGTCCTTTGAAGGTCAATTGATAGGTGTAATAGTTGGAGAACAGGGAAGTCCGACAAAGTGTGGAACTACAAATGTAGGAGACAGATAGTAGGTCGACCCACGGTCCATCCTTCATATTCGTAGATTGACTTATAAAAGTTAAAGTTGTAGTACCTTTTCACGACCCGAAAGTGACACGACGTACTGGACCCCGAAGGGTCTCATACTAGGCTCATAAAATTAATAACATTCAACATAGAAAAATAGTGCAAAATTTAAAAATTTATATAAAACAAAAATATTAAAATCGTCATGTAAAAATACTAGGAATTACAGCAAAAGTCTACTAAAGTCTCACATGGACATATAAACAAAGTCTTGAAAACTATAGTAGGGACGCGACCCTTTACAATTGCAAAGACTAAAAATTTCTATTGCATGAAAAATGAAAGGAACTTTAAAAGATTTTTGTCTTCGATCTATGAGGGCGTACCACTCTATCTTGGAGAAAATCTCGATCCAAGAACGTCAATCGAGATAGAAACAATGACTTCCCGGAACCTACACTTGTAGTAAAATAAGAGAAATTTGGGTTTTTTTAGCACACAAAAATGTATAAGTATGATGACAATACAAAAACAAGCTTTAAAAGGGGCATTTTTGTCGGAAACCACACATTATGCCACTTTTTAGAAATATCATGAGCAATAGCATAAAAGACAACAGTTACACGTATAATCATCATACAAGTCATAATATCACATTTGAACTATATCAATTTGTAAACCAATACCTTCACTTTAGACCTTCACCTCAAGTAACCTTCATGCTATACATTGTGCAATGTATAAATAGCATCCCATACCACCATCCACACTAAGGCATCACATTAAGGTCACCAAAAGTGAACTTATCTTTCTTTCCTTTTCACCTTTACACAATATCCATACATAAGAGACATAATATTTCATAAGGTATGACAAGGGCAAATAACTCATAATATAACCCAAGTATATCATGCATCATCACATTAAGCATTTAAGAGTCAACATTCTTCGATAACTTCATTTATAGGACTTTCATCCAATAGTCATTAAGAATTAGAGAACTCACTATGACCCTCTCAAAGCCTACTCGTGCAATGTATGGATGGAATTCGAAACTACAACCCACACTTCATAAAACTTCTCAAGAAACCATAATGCACATCTCACATAATGGGAATAAGCGTTTAACCAACATAGACCATGTAATTTTGACATGAAGTCCAGTGTCATATAACCTCACATTGTAAAAAAGGTGGTCTACTTTCCTAAGGTAAGACCATTAACTTTAGCTTAAGTTTATCCACTAGCTTGACCTATACTGGCACATAGTTAAGAGATTAGAAAGACTTTCATTTATATCTGGCCTTACATAGGGAAAACTTCCATCTTATCTTACCATTTCCTTTCAGTGCTTAGCCTACATTTCCATATAGTAGTTTAATTTACATTTCATTACACTTTAAAGGGCCACCACCATTAGGTCTACCGTTTAAAGGTTCATCATTTCACATAAGAAAGGGCAACCACCATTAGGTCTAACATTTCAAGGTTTAACATCACAGTGGGTCCTAGAATCATCATGAAGGGCTACCAACATTGGGCTACCAATTCAAGATAGAACCTAGAATATCTCATTATTCATTCATTCATTCATGAAAAGCTACAAACATTAGGTCTACAAATTCAAGACATTAAGACATGATTCAAGATACATTCCTTATATAAGAATAGGATGCCTAAGCCTACTAATCGAAGATATAAAATATATAAAAGACAACCCATCACATTTTACCGTTATCTTTTATGAGTGTCAAGTTGAGAAATAGCCTTTCAATAATAACATAAATACATTCAATATAATATCACCTTTACTTCATTAGATCCTCATTCGTATACTTAATAAGTAAACACCTCCACCTTTCAAGTGGATCAAAGTTCTACTTCAACATATAATTTAGTCACACCTTTCCTTCAAGGCCATGAATATCAAATCATCAACACACCAACAAATTACCATAATTAAGACATAGATAATGATACAAGTCAATAACATTTAGACATATTTCAATCATAAGATTTCATAATCAACAACCCCACTTCATAAAGTCACAATTTAGGAATTTAGAGAATTCATGGTTCATAGAGTATTTTCATCTTAAATCACCAATTAAACACTAATACAATCATAATGTGCCTTTAGTAATAAGTTGAAATCATTTGAGGAAAGAACCCATGAGATTGAGTAAAACCCTAGGTTTTTCATGAACTTGAAAACTTTGGAACTTCTTTAGAATTGACTCTAAGGGTGAAAGTTACCCCTAGATGAAGGATCACCATAACTTGTTTTAGATTCCTCAAGAAATTTTATGATGAAATGCATTGAAACCAAACGCTAGCTCGTACTTCTTCTTCTTTTAATAGGGAAATCTAGAGACAAAAATATTGAGAGAAAAATAACTTTTTTTATTTGATTTGGTTTTGTGAAGAAGTGACTTAATTGAAGGATTTCAAGTCTTAAAAGATTATATAGATATACTAGGAAAGAAGTACAATAATTAGGACTCAACTCTTGAAAAGAATTCAGGACCCTTAAAGTTTAAACTTAAAAATTTACACCTTTCCCGTCTAAGATCGCCCTTTGGACCCTTAGGCTTCGCAATAGCACTAGGCGACTTGCCAAGTGCATCCTTGGCTCACCCAATTTTCCATTGAGCTCATTAATGAGGTAGTTCATTAGGCGACGTAGAGGACCATTGGGCGATTCACCAACCAGCTTGGCGAGCTACTACTTAACTCACCCTTTGTTCTAGAATCTAGGACAATGGGACAACCCATTTGGGAGATCACAAGGGCACAAAGGTGACTCGCCCATTTCTTTTGGGATCAAGTACTCCTATCGCCAAAAGGTCCCTCAATGAACAAGGTTTCTTCCACTCTATCTTTCTAGCTCACGCTCTCACCCTAGGCTTCTTACTTGCTCATATTAGTTATAAAACAACATAGACAACTACTTAATGTTACACTAACCCACACGATGAGGCTGTAGTTTAACCAAATATTTTTCGAGTTGTTACATTATCCCCCACTTAGGAACAGAATGTCACTAAAATACTTTAAGGAAATAGCAACTCATGACTAGCAATTCATCAATCATGACACATTAATACAAATGCTTAATCATAGGAAGAAACATCATCTCCACATCAATAAGATCAATATATATACAAGAAAGTAGGAACTAATTTTACAAACTCATTATGCACACTAAAATAAAAATGTCTCATTTCGTTGGAGGAACTTCCTTCTATAACTCAAATCATGCTTATTACAACACCATAAAGAAATTTATGCAAGTCTTATCAAAACATATTATGGCATGCTCAACATGTCAAATCATAAAGCATTTAAGAAACTCATTATAGATACACATTAACACGAGGAACAAAATCATGAAAAATCATTTTCTCATATGAACATAAAGCTCATCAAAATAGGTATAATATAAGGAGATCATGAAAACACATTTTCACACATGTCTCAAAAACATGAAACATGCTACAAGGAACTATTGGTCTCAAGCTTCAATAGGAATAGAAGAAAATGACAAGGATATAATAACTCACCGCAACCTACTATTTAACATACCATCCCCCACTTAGGAGAAGACCCAACTAAGGCTAACATGAAAAACAACATGGAAACTTCAACAAGACATCATGACCTTAAGGAACTATCACATACTAATGGTTTCATTCGGAGCAACTCCCTTGTCCTTGTTAGCTTGAAGAACATCGAAATGATTCATCTTAGGAGCATCATGTTTCGGGCCATTATGAGAAGCTTGTGTGACCTCCCTTCCTCTAGCCATAAGAATAGAAAAATATTTCACTAGATGATCATTATTTCCACACCCATATCATCCATTAGTACCGGCTAGGCACTTTCCATAATGTTTCTTTCCACAATTGTGACAAGTAGGTTTAGAAAATTGAGATCCACCACCTCTATCTTGGTTAATCTTAAGAGTGCTTGAAGAATCTTATTTCGGAGCTCTCTTCTTGAACCTAGGTTGAACTTGCTCATCGGGCCTAGACCTCTTCACCTCACTATTCTTCCTCTTAAGCTTGGACACCTCAATAGATTAGCATATACAACAAGTCTAGACAGGTTCATGGCATCATGAATTATTGTTGTATTCTTCCTTCACTAGGTTAGATACACCAGTCACAAACCTACTCATCTCATATCTAGGATTAGACACTAAATATGGATCATACTTAGACAATAGGGTAAACTTCAATGAGTACTTCTCCACATTCATGTAATCTTGCATAAGGTTTATAAACTCCTCCATCCTAACCTCCATTTTTTCACGGGAAAATTACTTACCAAGGAAAACTTTCTGAAACTCTGCCCATTCCATATGACCCACTTTTAAAGGCCTATTGCTTTTCTAAGTGAGTGAACCACACTTAGGCCACATCTTTCAATTGTTAGAAGTCGACTCCTCTTTCTCTCTAGAGGTTACCACCTTTAGCATTGACTTTATCACATAATTCATCCAATAATTTTCGGGGATCCTCTCTTATCCAAGAGCCAATAAATATTGGGGAATTCATCCTCACAAAGTCTCTCCACCTTGACGCCAGGGTACTCTCATTAGCATTCACCCAGGCCCCACATCTCTAGCAACTAGGGTCGCCATGGCTTGGGCTAGGGTTAGAAAATACGACCTAATCTCCTCAATAGTCATAGCTGCAGTTTCTTCTGGAACTTCATTTTCTTGAGGAACTTGGTCACCTTGAGAACCTTGGGAAGGAACTCCCTCATTTACTATCTCCTCTTCCACTCTCATTGCAGGCATCATTCTTGTATTCATATCCTATAAACACAAGATAATTATTAGGAAAAGGAAACTTATAGAACTAAACTCCAAGGCACGACTTCAAGAATATAAAAGAAGAGTAACTTCCTAACATTTTATTAAATATCACTCAAAGATGTGTCGCGACTCACACCGATGAAAAATACTCTACTAGACGTGGCTTGTGAGGAATCAACCCTAAAAAATATTTCCAAAATCTAGTGATCTAATACCATGTTTGTCACCACCTAGACATATGCCCCAGAAGCGACATGGCGTACTTCAACCCGAAGGGTCTCATACAAGCCTCATAACATTCATAACATTCAATACAAGAAATTTGTGTGGAATTAAAAACTTACTTAAAACTGAAGTATTAAAATCTTCATTTAAAAATACTTAGAAACAAAGTGGAAGTCTACTAATGTCTAACATGGCCATCTAAACAAAATCTTGAAAACTAAATAGGGACATAACCCTTTACAATTGAAAAGACTAGAAATGTATATTTCATGGAAAAATAAAGAAACTTCACAAGACATTTATCCTCGATCTATGAGGATATAAAACTCTAGCTTTCGAGGAAATCTCAATCCAATCACTTCAATATAGACAGAAGCAAACACTAGTAAAATAAGACAAATGGGTCAGCATACAAAAATGTACTAAGTAGGATGAAAAATGCAAAAAGATGCTTTAAAAGGGACACTTTGGTTGGAAACCATGCATTATGCGACTTTTTAGAAATATCATGAGCAATTGCATAAGAGAGACCAATTACAAGTATAATCATCATACAAGTCATTATATCACATTTGAACAATATCAACATGTAAAACATTACCTTAATCTTAGATCTTCACCTCAAGTAACATTCATGCTATACCTTGTGCAATGTATGGATAGCATCCCATATCACCATCCATACTAAGGCATCACACAAAGGTCACCAAAAATGAACTTATCATTCTTGCCTTTTCACCTTTACACAATATCCATAAGACATAACATTTCATAAGGCATGACAAGGGAAAATAACTCATAATATAACTAGTATAGCATGTGTCATCAGATTAAGTATTTAAGAATCAACATTCTTTAATAACTTCATTTATAGGACTTTCATGCAATTGTTATTAAGACTTAGAGAACTCACTATGACCCTCTCCAAGCCCACTTGTGCAATGCATAGATGACATCTCATACTACTACCCACACTTCATAGTACTTGTCAAGAAACCATAATGCACATCTTACAAGATGGGAAGAAGTGTTTAATCGACATAGACCATGCAATCTTGACATGGAATCCGATATTATATAAACCTACACCGTAAAAAGGTATCTACCTACCAAAGGTAAGACCATTAACTTTAGATTAAGTGTATCCACTAGCTGTAGGCACATAGTTAAGAGATAATCAAGACGTTCATTTAAATCCGGCCTAAAGTAGGGAGAAATTCCATTTTACCTTATCCTTTAGGTGCTTAGCCTGCATTCCATAGAGTAGTTTCATTTACACTTCATTACACATGAAAGGTGCACCATCATTAGGTCTACCATTTCAAGATACACTAGAAGTATAGATCATTGGCTTTTGTAGAAAGGGCAACCACCTTTAAGTCTACTATTTCAAGGTTCACCATTGCACACAATAAAGGCAACAAACATTAGGTCTACCATTTCAAGGTTTAACATCAGATTGGGTCCTAAGCACACCATGAAGGTCTACCAACATTAGGTCTATCAATTCAAGATATAACCTAGAATACCTTATTATTTGTTCATTCATTCATGAGAGGCTAATCCTTCCAATTCAAGATATATAATATGTAAAATACAAACCTTCACATTCTACCATCATCATTCATGAGTGTCAAATTGAGAAATAGCCTTTCAATAATAACAAAAAATACATTTAATACAATATCACCTTAACCTAATTATATCCTCATTCATATACTGAGTAAGTAAATACCTCTTGATTTCACGAGGATCAATAATCAACTTATTATACTTCTACATATAATTTAGTCACAACCCACCTTCAAGTCCATGAATATCGAATCATAAACACACAAAAAAATTACTATAATTAAGTCATATATAATTATACAATTCAATAACCCAAAGAAAGTTAGATATATTCCAATCATAAGCTTTCAGAATCAACCACCCCATTTCATAAAGGCTTAATTTAGAAATCGAGAGAATTCATGGATTCATAGAGAGTTTTCATCATAAATCATCAATTAAACACTAAGACAATCATAATATGCCTTTAGTAAACATTTGAAATCGTTTCAGGAAAGAACCCATGAGATTGAGTAAAACCTTAGTTTTTATGAATTTTAAAACTTTCAAAACTTCTTTAGAATTGACTCTAGGGGTGAAAGCTTCCCCTAAATTAAGTATCACCATAATTTGATTGAGATTCCCCACAAAATTTTATTGAAAATCTCCTTGAATCCAAACCATAACTTCCACTTCTTCTTCTTTTTCATTGGGAACTTCTAGAGAGATAATTATTAAGAGAGTAAGAACTTGTTTTGAGTTGATTTGGGTTTGTTAAAAAGTGACTTAATTGAAGGAATTTCTAGTCTTAAAAGGTTATATACACTCTATAAAAGGAATAAAATAATTAGGATCAACTTTGAAAAAGAACTAAGGATCGTTAAAGTTTAAACTTACAAATTTACACCTTGGCTGTATAAGAATGCCCTTTTGACCCTTAGGCTCACCAAGGGCACTAGGGGACTCGCCAAGTGCACCCTTGCCTAGCCAAATTTTCCAATGATCTCATTAAAGGGGCAGTTCATTAGGCGATGTAGAGGACCAATAGGCAATTTGCCAACCAGCTTGGCGAGCTACGACTTAGCTCGCCCTTTGTTCCAGAACCTAGGACAATGGGATAGACCATGAGGAGATCACAAGGGAACAAGGGTAGCTCTCCCAACTCTTTGGGCGATCAAGTGGTCCCATCGCCAAAAAGTCCCTCTATGAACAAGGTTTCTTCAACTCCATCTTTCTATCTTAGGCTCTTGCTTGCACCCTAGGCTTATTCCTCACTCACATTAGTTCTAAAAAATCCTTGACATCAACTTAGTGTTACACTTACCCACATGATAAGGCTCTAATTCAACCTATCATTTTCTGAGTCATTATATACCTGATGAAAATCCTAAGTGCGGATCCATGTAAGAGGAACCACTACAGTAGGTCAACCTATGGTTCATTTTTCACGTCCATCATTTGTATATGAGATTGAAGGTTCCAGACTCTGCTGAAAACATTATTTCCTTATTTTGTTTCATTTTTAAGGAAATCTTTTTCCATAAATAGGGTATGTAAACCTCATTTTGGGGGTAAGACATTGTTATTTACTTTTAGGTCTTGATATTTTCTTAGGATTTATTTTGCAAACTTTGGCAATTTCATTTTTGGATTTTGGTCTATAAGATATATTCTTTGAAATTTAGTTCAAGATTTCTGGTTTCTTCTACTCTAAACGTAAGTTCATAAATTCTTATAACCAAAACATGAATTGTGTTCTTTCAAGCATGAGCAGCGAAAGCAACAATTAAGTTTGTAGGAACCATGAGTTATTAACACAACATATGAATAATAATTAAGTAATTCATGAATAGTGTCTATGCACATGCTAGAACTCACCTAGTTGCTATTTGCTGGACCAAAGAGCTGGCTATTAAAAAAGAATTATCAATAGAGATTTAGTGTGATACTACCTAATAGTCTAATGTCAACAAGTGCGAGGGTGAAAACTAAGCCATACATTGATGTGATGTCAAATATGAAGTAAAAGTAAGAGTTAGTAAAGTATACACATGTAGACGGACCAAGATTTATTTGGAAGGCCAATAACTTAGGGATACATATCTTACAAACTTTGCATGTAAAACACTAGGAAAGGATTACTATTATTAGGATTACCACATTAATTATGGGGAACACATACACCCTAGTTTCTCTCTCATATTGAGAACTCAAAGTTAGAATCTTGCTCATTTGTTACTTAAACAATAATCAATTATTTGTTTCACAACCCCTCACCACCGTTATTTACTTGTCTTGGAAATAAGTTGACTAAACAAAATATAATAGTCAGTTAAGTTTAAGTCTAAGCCATATTCCTTGTGGGATCGACCCCAACATACTAGTTGGGTTCTATATTTGACAATGATCATTTATACTTTTTTTGAAGGTGTAATTTGAGCGAATCAAATTTTGGCGTTGTTGTCGGAGAATAAGGTTTTGAGATTAGGTTTAACTACATTATTGAACTTTAGTAAATTATTTTTTGATTTTACGTTTTCTTTTGTTTTTATTTTCTACAAGTGTATGCCAAGTATACGAAGTCGAGGAGAACCATTGATCTCGTACAACCTCGAACTAAGCAAGACTTTGAGAAAATGGAAAATCTAAGGATCCATAATAATTTGGTCGTAGAGGAGCCTGCAGATGAAGTGAATAATGAGAATGCTCAGGTTCTTGGTCGTAATCTACTCGGTGATGCATTGAAGGTATAAAACCTACCTGAATCAAGGTTGTACGAAACTACAAGGTCGACTTCAATATTATTGCATCTGAAAGACCTATTGTTCTCTATCCTCTATCTCAAGGGAATAACTTTGTGTTGACCGTCAATCTAATGCATATGTTTACGATAAGAGGGTTATTTGCTGGTCTTACTTCGAAAGATCTTCATGGGAACCTAGCTAAATTGTGGAGTGTTTCAAGAGCTTTGTAGGCTGACTTGAATTGGACATATATGTAATAGGGTTGAGATTCTTCCCTCTATCATTGACTAGTGATGCTGCATTGTGGTTTTATGAGCTTCCATATAATTTAATTCATACATGCAATCAGTTGCATAAGGTGTTCATGGCAAAGTATTTCCTGTTGTCCAAGGAGTTGAATCATTAAGACAAGTTGAACAACTTTGTAGAACTCCAAGGAAATTTTGGAAGCAGTTCATGGGATAGGTTCTCTACATTCATAAGAAGTATTCCAAATCACAAGATAAATGATAAGTCACTGAGAGAGTCCTTCTACAGAGGTTGGGATGATAATATCAAGGCTATGCATGATACTATTGTAGGCGGTTTATATGTGAGTGTGCTTTTGAAGAGATCACTAAGAAACTCGAGAAGATTTCACGAATTAATAAGTCATGGAGAACTAGGAATTCTACCACCGATAGAATCACATTTGTAGTTAAAGCAACACCTAGTTAATCCAGTGATGAGATTAATGAAGGGATGAATCAAATGAGGGCATAATTGGGTTTGGTGCTAAAGAATGTGATTGGAAGTGCAGAGAAGGTTATGTGGTAAACTATATAACTAGAACTCCATCACAGTCATTTGATGATTGCTACTATGAGGAGGGTGTGTACTTGGTGAATGATCTGACGGAGGGTTTCTAAGCCAATGCCTAAGGTTCCAACTCAGATAATTGGTTGAAAGGTCAAGAAAGCTAAGTTCAGAACTATGGAAACTATAACCGAGAGGAAACTGTGTGTGATGTGAACTATAATCGTGATAACAACTACAATAGAAACAACAATGGGAACAGAAATGGCAAAGTTGGTCCCTGTGTTCCACTTAGAAATTGGGAGTCTAGTAATAGAGAGGACGAGGTAGTATGATACGCATTGAGGATATCATGCAAAAGATGATAAAGAGGTTTGATTTTATGGATGAAAATTTGAAAGAGATACAAACTGAGTTGTAAGGGATTGGTGAAAAAGTTGATGCCAATTCAATGTCTATCAAGCAATTGGAGCAGCAGTTCAGTCAGTTGTCTGCCATATTGAATCGACGCAAATCAGGATAACTTCCGAGCAGCAACATAGGGTATTGTATGGATATCACGACTCGTGGAGGAAAATATACTATTGATCCCCCCATACTGTTTGAGGTTAAAAAGATGGTAGAAAAATTTAAGGATGAGGTTGTAGTTATTGGAGAGACGGAAGTTGCTGCAGAGAAATAGGATCAGTGGACCCATAAAGTTGTTCCCATGCATAGACCTCCACCTCCCTTCGCACAGAGGTTAAAGCAAAAGACTCAAGAAGGAACATACCCTATATTCATATCTATGTTGAAACTATTTTCCATCAATGTGCCTCTAATAGAAGCCTTGGAGAAAATGCCTGGGTATGCAAAATTCATGAAGGACTTGGTGACCAAGAAGAGGGCTATTATTTTGGAGAATGAGTAGAGGTTTAAGCATTGTAGTTCATTTCTAATGGTTTCTACGTGTGCAGGGGATGAAAAGCTACATCTGTAAAAGAAAGGTTGTGTAGAGGTTTACGGATCCCATCGATGAGCTGTGCTCCATACACAAACCGTGAATGGCATATGTAGACCCCCAGTAAGTAATCTATAAAATATAAACTGTTAAAGTGACCTACAGACAAGACCTACGTTACGTAGGTCAACCCATGAACTATAGATGGGGTTTCATGGGTCAAAAGAACTACAGTTTACCCGACCCGACCTGACCCAAAAACCTTATAAAATAAAATGATTCATTTTAAATTCATTTACCACATTCAAAACTCCCTACTAACCATTTTTAATATCTTTATCTCCCACACTCAGTCAATTCAACCATAATATCCCACAGATAAAGTCGCCATTCATTTCCCCAAAATCTTAAAGCATCCCTTTCTCTCCCAAATCGCCCATCTAACTCCCCAATGATTCCATAGTCTGGGTTTGGTGTCATAGGCTTGCAAATAGGGTCTAAAAGTATATTGCATCACACTCACCCACTTCAATTAATTGAAAAGTAAACAACTTCACCCTTTCTTTGAATTCACTATTCATTGTTTGTATAATGAAATTACGAATTTGGTACTTGACCTAGGGTTGTAAATTTTATGTTTGAAAGTCAAATTGTATGCTAGAAACATCCTTCGTATGACTTTATATGAGTGTGTAGTATTTTGATACCGGATAATTCAATTTAATAGGTTGAATTCAAAGTTTTAAGTTAGGGTTCATAGGTGTTAATGTGATAAGTCATGAAATTCTGTGAATTGGAACCTTAAGGATTATTAATTTCCATAAACTTTTCGAAATTCTTGTATAGGACTAAGTTATTTGAAATTGTTGAAAGAAAAGGATTGAAAGAAGGAACAATCTGAAACCTGGCACATAATGACCCACGAGATACTACGGACTATAGGTCATTCTATGGACTATAGGTCGGGTCTAAAGGCTGAAGCACACCAAATTTTTGCTTAGTATGGAACCACGGTATGCACTACGATGCATCATTCCATCAACAGACCATTCTGCATATCAGTTTTTAATACATCAGAGATCCAATTTTGGGTACTCTAACCTACGGAGGGAACGCACAAATTGTAGATACCCACCGTGGGTTGGCAATATAGATGCTGCCTAGAATATTTTTGTTTTTATTGTTCCTTTTTCTAAAATTATTCCATTTATTCCCTTATTTTTGTACTAATTAAGTGTCTACTAGTACCATGGCCCCAAAGCAAGCCCCTATTAGAGGAAAATCAAGGTTTGTCACACTTTCCTTGCAGCTGACCGATAAAGGTACCGATGTGGAGTACATTCCACCTCCCACGAGAACATCCACTACTGCTCCACTGTCCCACACACTACACTAAATCGAGCCTGACATGTGAATGCTGACATGGACATTGCCACCCATTCTGATCAGGGTGCCTGAACGATCGGATCACTGGCCGGCTCAGAGTCCCCTGTCTTAGGCTCGAGCTTCATTCTTAAAAACAACATTGCCTCTTCATACGAGTCTGATGGTACAAAGGACACCATAGTGCTCCCCTGTTCTAAGCCTCCACCAAATGCTATAGAGCTTAACACGTGGTGTGTGGATGGCCTGTACCAGATCTACATGGATTCTCTTATATTGATCAAGAATGATAAGATGGCCACATTGATCACAGAGGAATGTCACATTCTCATATGTATCCTTCACACCGCTTCAATCATTAAGGGATCTTCCATAGACACATGTTTTAGTGGATGGAACGACCCTATGCGCGTACAATAAGGAGATTGTTAGTGAGTTTATGCTTTTTCAGTTGCCTGAGAGGATCCATATCCAACATGATAAAATCAAAGCTCAACCTCCACTTGAGGTTACACTAGTTTGGGTTTTTCTATGTACATTGCCGAGATCACCATCCGTAGGTTCATCCACGGACCAGACCAGACTCTGCCCATCAATACAACAAAGCTAGACTATCGCATGAGCACCATCCAGAGTATAGCATTTTAGAGGAATGCCAAGCAACATGAGTCACTTATTTAGTGGTTGACATGACATCTTACAACGAATGGGGAGAAAATAGATTAGGTCAGTACTCCGATCCTAGGCATTAGGAAGGCTACCTTGAATTTTTCTGCAAAATTAATCTGACTACTGGTACAAAGCACATCGTCCCCACTCAGGCGGACAATATGGTCACATGGGACAGAATCGTGATAGTTGCCACAATGGTAGCGGGACTTGAGGTCGATTTTGTCCACATATTAATCGTGCAGATCCATGAGAGAGACTTTAAAGCTACCACTACTTCACCTTTCCCCAACCTCATCCTCGATCTTTGTAGGGACTCTTCTTTACCAATGTGGCACTATGACAGGTTGCTTCAGGAAACTAAGACTTTACACATCAACCTGAACCGTGATGACCCCAACCTAGACACCCTTCATATAGAGCCTCAGGTGGAGGTACCACCTCTAGGTGATGATCTTGTTGTCAATGTTGCACTGATACAAGCGTCAGAATCCTCTCTTCTAGTAAATAGTAAAAGAACCACGCTCACTGTCTCTGGAGGCCAGTCACGCCCCTAGCTCCTCTAGAGACACCCAATCCTCTGGATCCTCCGCCCACCCTCTACCTTGAGTTGTGAAGATGGATACACAAATGGCTATACTACTACAACACATTAGGTCGTGGATGCAGCTCTTGATTGAGTAGTCCAAGGTTAGGACGGAGCAACTTATAGACAAGAAAAATCAGGCCATTCATAAGAGTTTTGATGCGTTTGAGCTATGTGTCTTGGAGAGGCCATCCCTGACCATTGATCTATCTACCTTCCGAGTAGAGTTGTCCATCCTTCGTGTCGATCTGAATTCCTTCATAGATCCTCTCGAGTTTGCACCATAGGATACCCCTACATATGAGGGTGATACCTTGGTGATCTCTACATTATTTAATGATTTCATGCCACCACAAGACTCTTTGAATGCTGGTAAGAAGCGTTCTTTCTTTTGGCGTACGTCTAATCAAGTTGATGCCAATAGATTAAATAAAAAGGAGCGACCACAGACTTAGGTGATCAGAAGGTATCAATAGTTGATGAGGATCTTAGACAACAGTGGGCTAGGGAGGTAGATGTTGGACCATTATCCAGAGTGATTACTACTTATGGTGCTGAGAGAGTTGAAAAGAGGACTACTAATAGTGTTGGGATAGTTTATGGGAGAGCTATTGATGGCTTTCCAAGTATTGATCGAGCGGGCCCTAGGAAAAAGGACCCACTCGCTTCTTGAGTTATATTCAACGCATATGCGCCACATGTTTGCTTCACCCGATTTCTTTATTTTTAATATTTATGCATTGGGAACAATTGCACCTTATTTTGTTGGGGTGGGGTAAATAGATTGTTAGTAGTTGGGTGAAGTCTCAGGAACTGAACTCATAATCCTCTCTTGGATTTCTTTTGCATATGTTCTTTCCCCCACGAGACTAATTTAATTTCCGTTGCACCGACATGTTTAGGAATGTATGTGTAGGAGTAAGTATAAAAATGAAAGCATTATGGCATAAAAAGCATGAAATAATGATCCCTATCCAAAAATGATGAAATTTGCTAGATATTTAGGCTTGATAATTCGAATGTGCTAGAAGACATGATTGGAACTAATTTGACTTCATGACTTAAGCTATATCTTAAAATGGGTAATCTGCTAATCTGATAATGAAACAATGTGCCAAGAGTGTGTGAGAAAAGTTGAAAGTTCAGAAAGTATGTGCCAATCCAAAAACTTGTCCAATTGGTACTATTAAGATGATCTAGGCTAGAAGTTGGGAAGTGATCACATGCCCTTGTTCAAATTAATCCACTGAAACCTAAAATGATACAATCAAATGAAATCAATTTTCTCTTTGATAAAATGTTTAAGCCTAAAATAGACCATTTCCTTTGATTCACCTAACTCACCTTCTTGAAAATAATTGTGTTGGCCGTCGTACCTCCTTAAACACGTACACCTTAAATTAGGCCAAAAGCCTGAGTTGAGGGTGGCTAATTTAAAAAGTTATCTCGATCTTGGCCCTGTTTCGACATCGAAAACTGTGCACGTCAAATCATGCTAAACACATAACTTGAGGGTGGTTGTGAAAAAAGAATGTGGAACAAAAAGGGTATGAAAACAGTTGTGTGTTGAAGGGAGAAACTAAAAAAAATGTGTCTGTGTGAAAAACAGGAAAAACTATGATAAACAACAGTTATGAAAGAAATAAAGAAAACTAAAGTGAAATAAAAAGAAAAAAGTGAAAAATAAAAGTCACTAAGTAAAATGTCACATCACTAAAGTGAAAGGATGTCAATAAATTGGTTGAAAAACGAGTTTAAAGGCCAATGTATTGTCAAGGAGGGCACAAAGTCAGTAAAATGTACACAAATGTACCACACCTAACTTTGATCCTACGTTACAATCTAAGAAAGTCCTACAGTGATCCTAACAACTAGTTTGGAGAGTCTAAGAAATGAAAATAAGGGCAAGCCTAATTGAGCACTAATTGTACTTGAAGTCACTTCTGAGCGTGAGTATTGAACAGATCCTAAAAATTTGAAAGTCATATTTCTTCTGAGTGGAAAAGGATTTATTTTGAAGTGAGTGCACTATTTACATTGTTAGACAATTGGTACCTTGGTTATTGTGAATATTGTATATTGTGGTGGTTGATGATCAATTTATTTCATGTTTTGATCTGTATCAGTTGATTTGTTGAATCTAGGACAAAAGATTTGCATAGAGAAAATGGAATAGATCAAAATAGTCATATGGTTGCTTGAGTTTGTATGTCTGTTTCTTCAAAAGTATCATTTAGAGTGTTAGTGTGTCCGTTGAGGACAAACAACATGACTAAGTTGTGAGTGTTGATATACCGTGAGTTTACAATATTTTATATACATTTCACTGAAGATTTGTGTGTGTCTAGGGCGATTTGTATTTGAAATAATGTGTTTTATATCATGTTTGCAGAAAATAGGCTTTGATATTGTAGAGTGAGATGACGATGAAATACTGTAGAAGAAGCCACCCACAGATGTCACCTATGGACCATAGGTCCTTTAATGGTCCATCGATGAGTGTCTTAGATGGAGCATCAATGAAGTCTGACTAAGTGTGGAACCACAAATGCAAGTGATGAATTGTAGGTCGACCCACATGTTATCTTGCACATTAATCAAATGATTCATAGAAGTTGAAGATCCATATAACACTCTGAAAGTCCATGACTTGGTCTAGAGCCTCACATGATGAACCAAGATTTAAAACCATGTTTCGAAGCCTGAATTAATGTATTAAAACTATTTGGAAGTGTTAGAGCCAAAACGTCAAGAAATAACCACGACGACTGGTGAGCTATTAACTTGAACTAGTATAGTGCAAGTGGTACTACGATGGTCTCAAAAAGGGTATCTAAAGGATTGTTCTTGGGAGGTGATTAGAGTGGACCTACGTGCCTAATAAAGGGTATAAGGGAGTGTTGACACCCAATTTTGACCCTCCCCGATTCAATATAATCATTATGCTTCTCAAATCACAAATGAATTGAAATAACTGACTTTATAGAATTTGAAAATATTTTTAAAATTATTTTGAAATGGTTTTGTCACTATTTTGCAGTTTAAAATTATTTATCTGTTATATATAATCTTGCATATGATTAATATAATTTGTAATTATTTGTAAACTGTCTCAAAAAGATTTTGTTAAACATTTGATTAATTAATTTAGTTATATAATTGTTTAGATTTTAAATTATTTACCTTAAAATTGGGTCAATTATTCTAATTCACGAAGGTAAGAAGCTCATTGATTGACTTGTACTAATTTAGTGTCATCTAATTTCGACTAAATTGGTCAATTGAATTCGATATGGCTAAATTTGTAAATTTGATTTGGTTTAATTCATTTGGATACCCTACTTTAAACCCATCAAAGGTATTAATTTTAGACCTTTCTCCCCTCTCCAAAATTTCCCTTTTCAACAAACCATTTATTTACAGCCCAATCCCTTATGGTCCCCGACCCGGCCCAACATTACCCTTAAAGAAACCCAGTTATATCGTTCCTCCTTTCACGATAACAGGAACTCAATGACGATGGAGAGCAGTGAAAACCAACAAAAGTCAAATGCGTTCAACTACCCTGCGTTTGTCATCGTTTTCTTCCATTTCCTCGACAGGGGTACGACCCCAACAGCAAAAGGAGCACACTTTTGTCCTTCGAATATTGTGATCAAGACACGTCTCGTCCCAAGGACAATCGAGAAAATGTAGCCATTTCTCCTTCCTTTCCTCTTCTGGAAGAAAGTTGAAGCCTTAGAGAAAAGTACTACTCCTAAATTGGTTATGATTTTTTAAGGTTTGAATTTAAAATTGGTCTTTTGTCTTATGGATTTTCATCAATTTTCCCCCAAAAAATACAAACCTAGGATTCCCCTTATATATAGAAACTCGTCTTCTCTCTGGAGGGAGAATTTCTTTTTGGATTTTCACATAGCAAGAAAATATAAAGAAACTCAAGCAAAATACGCTAAATAATCTTTGAAAGTTGAGGATACCTTTTTTCCGCGTTTAGATTAAATTTTTGGCTCCAAACCTTGGTCATTGTTTGTAGTCGAGTTTTCATGGTAGGAAGATTTCCCCTTCACTCGCTCTTCCTGGTTGGCTGTTCGCAAGAAGGTTAAAATCTCATTTTAGTTCTGCTCTTTCAATGTTTAGTTGCTTTGTATTTTTCTTTGTTTAGGTGTTCGCCGGAGTTCTTCATGTCTAGTTCAAAATTGTCTTGATGATTAGTTAGCTGAAGTATGGATATGTGTGTTTGGTTTCTTATTGTGTTCTCTACTTCGACCTTGATTAGTTTCCTTTTATATTTTTGGATGTCGGAAGTCTTTGTCATTCAGTTCATCTCCTTGCGGTATCTACTTATGTCCTTATAATTAGTTAGCTCGGTGATGTATCTTAGCTCGATTTTGTTATGAGTACCTTCTGCTCTTGAGTCTGATCTTTGACCGTTTTCAGCATGTCTATGTTTGTAATTCGTTTATACTTAGCTCGTCCTAGTAGACATTCTCCTTAGCATATTTCAAGAATTGGTTCAATGAGTCTGTGTTTTTTGGGGCGGCTTTCTGGTAGCGTTAAGATCATTAGTAATGACTTAATTATGTCCTAATTCTTTTCCCTTTTTTAATTTTGTTATTTATTTGTTTAAATCTTATCATGTTCCCTCTACTCATCTGTTTTGAGTGTTTTCCATTAGACCTTGGAAGCCTTTAAACTTAGTTTGTTTGGCTTTGTCATGATGTTTTCTCACTACGCTTATTTTATCTTCCATTTTCCTTACTTGAAGTAGTAATATTGCTAAAATGCTTTCGTATTCATGTTTAATTATGCGGATTATTTTCTTGATTTGTACATATCATTTCGATAATGTGTATGTTAATGTATTTGTTTTCATTTTAATATCACATAGGTTACTTACTACATTGCACGATCATACGAAAAAAATAATATCTGTCTTTTATGTTTTTATCTACTGTTGGTTAAGAAAATAAACTGATAGCAGTTTATTTAAGTTACCTTGCTTGTCATTATGTCAGATTTAGTATTCACTTACCATGACCCTTTATTTTGAGAATCAGTCTTTCCTGACCTTCATTTAGTTCCAATTCATATATGATGAACACATTAGCCTATTTTCTTGCCAATCAGTCTCAGGTTGTAAAATATATACATAGTTATCTTCTAACGCCCTTAAATCAGTTATATATTAGCTCTCTGTATTGGATTAATGTTTGAATGATATTGATCCCATTTCCATGTTTATTGCCTTATTTACCCTTTAAGATCAAATTGGTATTTTCTAATCCATGTGTTAAATATGTATTTACTTGCTTCGACAAATTAGTTTTGATCTAGATCAACTACTAATGTTCCTTTTTCCTTTCGTTGCATGTAAAATTTATCTGATTTCACCATGAAATCCTCTTACTGCGTTTTAAGAGAGCCTTCAAGCTTAACTATTTTACTCGAGTCAATCAGCCTATAAAATGGATGAGTAGACCATGAAGCCGAGATAGCATGAAGCAAATTGAAGAATTTCGAAGAGATTGGGCTAGAGGACCACCTTTATTTTGTTTAATATTGTATATTGTTATTTTTGGGCCTAATCCCTTTTTGTATTATTGTTATCTTGTTAGTGTAGGACAAGTACAAAATGAAAGGGGTCCAAATATCGGTTAAGGCAGACAAAAACCGAATCTAGATCCAACTACCCCTCTCTCTCTCTCCCTTTTACTTTGTGGTTTATCTGATTTTTATTTAATTGTCGTTGGTATTAGGGTTAAAATATTCAAATCTCCACAAGTCGCTACTCTGTTTTAACTGTTCGAACTAAATCAATTGACTTCAAACGGACTAAAAAATAAATCTTGCAAGTCAAAATTTCACTTAGATAGTTGGATATGTTTTCTAAAAGTTTCCAAAAAACTTTTTAACTCAAGATTAAATTGGAACATTTTTTGCAAAACAAATTAGTTGTCAGATAATCGCAAGTTAGCGAATGTTTTAGGTGCCGTAAAACCTTCCAAAATATTAATGTTAACCCCCAAACCCCCTTTGAAGTTTTCACTAGGTTTATTGTTTAAGTCTTTTGAACGCAAAGGTTTCTGAATTTTCCTAAAATTGAGTGGTGACTCTAAATACAAATATAAAAACAACTATAAATATTTTTCCTAAATAAAATAAAAAGGCGACTCTAATGGGGATTTGAATGATTTTAACCTTAAAATCAACTTGTTTGTCCTTGTGTGTTTAAACTATTTATTTGTCTTATTTATCATATTATAAAACTCTTGCATTTCATGACGTATCATATTCCGTCAAATGACAACTATTTTATTTATCACTCAAAGGGCGATTATGCGGGTTCACAGTCGTTCATTAACAAAATTGTTTTTGGGGCACTATAATAAATGTAGTTGGCTACTTGATAGTCAACGGTCGTTAACTGTCCCAACCTAAGTAGTACCCTGGGGTCACCATTCTACTATAAACAAAGCCCGTTCTTAGTCAAACTAGGATAAAGCAATACCAAATCCCGATATTTAGCGCATTAGCCTAAGATGAACTAACACCCAAGGCGTTTTGGACCATTAGAGAGACCACCTTGAGTACAAAGGGCCCACAACTCGAACGGACGATCATACCTATATGTGTTTGAAGGATGTTTGCGTTATTTGAAAAAATATTGTGTCTTAGGGGGGTGGGATATAACTCTTTTATGTTTTTGTAGATGTCCTAGCAATTCTTGAGTTTCAAAATGGTCACCAAGACACCCGATGTTTTTCGTGTATGGTGGGGCAACCTCACAGAGTGTCAAAAGATAATATTTCGGTCCACTTGGGTCACCTCCCTTCGATAATGTATTTCAAAGTTTGTCCCACATTTATTAAGGTGATCACTCGGTTTTAGCACGAAAAGAATGTTTTTTTGATTTGGGGATGTGGAATAATGCCGACCCTAGAGGATATAAAAGATTGCCTTGACTCTATGGAATGTGTGGTAAGAGGACAAAGCATCTAGATCATCACAACCTGCTATCGAACAAGCCAACTATTCTAGAACTAAAGAACATGCTACTACTAGTGAATGCGGACTGGCTAGACATGCAAAGTGTACTGCTTAGGAGATTCTTTGAACGATGGGGGCATGATGGTCATTTCAGAATATCTCCATATGAGTTCCTCGATCATAGTACCTGCAGAAAGACTCAGACTATCGCGTTCTATGTATTCCTTTTAGGAACGATGGTATTCCTTAGGATGTAGGGAATGAGATTGATACTCGGATTGTGATGGTTGTCGACGCTATCTTCAGTGTGATGGGTAAAGAAGAACAAGTAAAGAAACACTGCAATCTGGCCAAGTTATTTTAGCTGACAACTATCGATCTCTAAGTTCATACAAGAATGGGTTTCCATTTTTTCAAGGGTGCAACATTTTGCTCGATAGCTACGAGTTTCGTCTAAGCATTAGCAAGTTCCCTATTCACACCATGAGAGATGCATATTTGAAAGTGTTCTACGATTTAAATAAAGGAGATATAAAATGGATGTTCCAAGACTTTATGTTAGAAAAAATAGCGGTTCAGGGAGGTAAACATCCTTTTTTGATCCTTCAAGCATTAGGGGAATGCGGCCATACAAACCAAGCAGGGTAATGCGGCAACTTAGTAGAAAACAAATTTTGCCTATCCAAGGAGATGCTAGCTCCTTCGTATTTGACTACAACTGGTGTGATAAGATACCTTTCGCCAAGACCGTTCTCGAGGAATGGACCGAGAAGGTGAATATGAAAAAGAATGGATGAAAATAGGTATAAATTTGGGTACATTGATGAATAAAAAAGTGGTTACAGGATATTTCATGTGGTATAGTGATCTCGATACCTCGCATGGGCCGAGAAATTGAAGATGTCCAAGTAAGGCAACAAATCCAAACTTACCACTTCCAGGAGGAGTGTGACCGAAAAGAACAAGAGTTTCAGAAGAAAGAGCATGAATTCCAGCATAGGGAGCAAGAATACCTACGTAGGGAACAGGAGTTCCAATACAAAAGTTTGAAAGCCAGAACACCTTAGCTTTCGTCTCACAAGAGTTAACCAATTCAATGGCCTGAGTGATGCGTCTAGATACAACTTTGGACGAATAGCTTGACACTCTCTGAGTCATGCCGTAATCTTCCAAACCTGTGTTTTCTGAGCCGTATGTGGTGACAAGAAAATACCTCATCCCTGAAGAAGTAAAAAAAGCAAGAGGAGGAGTGGGACCTTTAGCTTTTTAGTTATCTTATTCCCCTGTGTGGGATTTATTTTTATTATATTTGAAATTTATTCCCTTTCCCGCAAAATGTATCCCTTTTTGTTACGCGTTGTAACGAATTCTCTAATTATTTGTGAATCTTATTTTTGAGAGGTGCAACAATTTTTTTAAATGACTAAATACATCCTTCAAATTTCTAAGTCTACCCTTGGCACAAAAGGGCCACATGCATGTTTAGGACAAGATATATAAGCTTTTAACTGTTTATGTGATATGTTTCATTGAAAGAAGAAATCTCTAATCCACTCCTTTTAAAAAAAACTGAAAAATTATATACAAGTCACCAGTACAAAATGTACGACCAAAATTCGTGAGTCTTAGGTTTATCAACGAAAAATTAAATTCCTAACACCCAAATCCTAAACATTACTCTGCTATCTCAAGAAAGGTAAAATCACCGCTATGGATAAAAGTAAGAAAATCAAGATTGAACCAAACGAAGAGGATTTACAGTTTCTTGAATAGGGTATCTATGAAACTATAGTGAAGACGTTTGAAATAGAAGCCGCCGCTGCAGCCTTTAAAGCTTCAAACTCGCCACTAGAAGAGGAGTGGTGGATAAGACGTTGAAAAGCGTTATCCTCGACGAAGAGATGATCGACATGCGAAGGCTGCACGGAAAGTACCTATACGACACACCCTTTGCCCTTGAGAACAATAAGTTGGAGGATTTTAAAGAATATTTTGAGGAAGCGATTGCCCGCAAACCTTATTTCCAAGGATGTCTGGCAGAGGGGGACCAAAAAGTCATTCTCGAAGCATATTTTCAAGAATACCAAATAGGGATGGAATTCATTTTGTGTGTCTTCAGTTACTAGCGCTTTCGGGCTGAGCATATGATGAAGACCATCGAGAGAGATCTTTCAATAATTGGATCGGAGGACATCCGCAAGACCTGTAAATGTCATCCTAACCAGAAATGGCACACTATAGAAAAGTGCGTGGAGTTTAAGAATGTGGTTCGCTACCTGTTCGATATCGATAGTGTCACGAATATGTGGGAGTGACAACATTGTCATTACCTGTGATGAACCGAGTCTTAACATACCGGTCACTGAGAAGAGTGGGTTCTACCATTTCTCTTTCACTCCTTTCAAGAAAATAATGTTTGAAGTATACTGAGAGTTGGTTTGAAATGGGGTCGTTGCCCCTCCCCGTAAGGACGTGGGAGTACTATATTCCTTGGGAAGCGAAGTTCAAAACCGTTGTCCATATCACCAGGCCAATGATCATAACATTTAAAAATTCCTTGCGTTTTGACACAACATGGAATCCTCGTCAACATGGGAAATATTTAAGTTAAGTTTGTTCCCCATACTAATGCAGCTACATGAAGAAGAATGGCTGAGATGGAGTCAGCTTTGTATGTAGAAGTTGTATTGTTTGTTTTTCAATTTCTTTTTGTATTCGAACAACGTAGGTCCTGAATACTCCTTGCGAGATACATAGGCAGCCTTTCAAGGCACGACCCATATCCTTCAAAATTATCATTCTCCCCTTTCAGTCTACAAGGAAATGTGAGCTTCAGATCAACGAATGTTGATCATTTCTGAGATAATCCCAATTTAAAATGAGCAAACTCCTGCTTGTTCAAAAATTAGTCGCCCTTTCTCGTGGGTTAGCACGTTCCAAACAAAGAAACTTTTGTGTGTCTACTTGCTCTCTATGTGATATTTTGTATTATGTATTCTGAACTTAAACTAACTAATTTTCCTTTGAGTTGTTTTTCCTTCGAAAATACTTAAAGCTGGTATGTGTCGATACGTTGGTTGATCATCCTTACTTCACAAAATCTAAAGTCCTGTAGATTCCTTTTCCAGTCAAAGTTCAAGCAAGGGAAAAGCAACGATGCGTGATAACAATAAAGAAATCATCTTGACCAACGTTGTGGTGGATCAACCTACCGTCCCAGATAAAAAATGAACTAATCATGCAGCTAATTCAGCAGATTGCCAAAATGAGGGTTGAAATGCCGAGAAGACAAGATTTTCCTCCACCGTGTTTTACTACCAATGCTTCGACAGATGGAAGGCCTCCGATGTACTTTTCCCTCTTCAAACATGGAACAATCTTAGAACCCACGGTCCACTCCTGCTCAGAATCCCTAAGTTCTCGACTTAACCATGTAAAATCCTTAATACACCTCAGCCTCTTACCAAACCCCACCCCCTCAAAATAAAAATCCTCAAATGGCACATCTACCTCAAAATGCCAATCACCAATCCACTCCACCCACACAAAACCAAAAAACAGTCAATCCCCAAACATCCCTCCATCACTAAAATCAACACACTAATCCCCAATCATACCCTCAAAACTACCAAACCAGTCAAAACGCCCCAAGTCCGTCCGTAGCCCCACCTTTACCCCTAAAACCACTTCTCAAATTCTCTTTCTAAATGAGCTTAACATGAATGGTTTTAAGGTCGGCTACTATTCAGAGAAGGAAAGAGAGTGGAGATCAAAAGAAGAGTCCGCGAATGTGGACATAAAAGAGGAGATTCGAAAGGCAATGAACGAGTTGCAGTGAATTCCTGAAGTCGGTAGTTTGAACTATGAAAATCTATGTATTCATCCAAATTTGGACCTCCCAGAAGGGTTCAAGATGCCAAAATTTGACACTTTTGGAGGAATAGGGAATCCTTTAGAGTATTTAAGGGCTTACATTGACCAACTGATGAGAGTAGGGAGAGATGAAGTTATACTGATGTGGCTCTTTTGCCAAAGTTTGAGCGCAGAGGCTCTGGAGCGTTTCATATCCCATGAAACAAGCCAGTGTCCTAACTGGAATTCCCTAGCTAAGGAATTCATTAAACGATTTGCTTATAACATGGAGATTATCCCTGATTGTTATTCCTTAGAAAAGATGAAGCAAAAATTCTACGAAAGCTACATAGAGTTTTTGTACAGATAGTGAAAAGAGACAGCTAGAGTTTGGCCTCCTATGTATGTAAAGGAAGTTGTTGAGGTATTTGTGCGGGTTCAAGAACCCGAGTACTACGACAGAATCATGCTGCTCGTTAAAGCAAAGTCTGCTGAGATAGTTAAGGTAGGTGAGACTATCGAGGATGTATTAAGAACCGGGAAGATTATTTGTGTTACTTCCTCGCCTGGATCCTCATGTTTGTTGAATAGAAAAGAGAAGATGTGTTTGTTGTCTCTTATGAGGGGAAGAATACCCCAAGGAGATCATCATCATACCAAGGTCATTCTCGACCTTCCAAGAGTTCTTACGAGGCTCTTTATACACAAGCTGATTATCAAAGTACCCCTTCCCCAAATTACAAAAATACTCCTCCTCCCACTTTCCAAAATACTTCCCCTCCCAATTATCAAGCTCTACCTCCCATCTACACAAATTCCCCTCAATCTTACCAAACTCAATTTTATCATTGTTGAGGCATCGCTCCGAACAATGCTAACATGCAGTCAAATTATCAAATGCCTCCCCAGACATATCAAGCCCCGGCTCCAATTTACCATAACGCCCCCCGAACTACCATGTTCCATTTCCAAATTACCAGACTAATCTCTACCCATGATATCAAGCTCCCCGTCCTAATGTCCATAATTATAGTCAGGTGCCCCCTCCTTAACAAGGCAACTACGATCCTCGTCATACCAGATTTGAGAAAAAACCCGCCAGAACTTTTACTCTACTCATCAAAAGCTGAACAAAATTGTTCGAATGATTAACTACGGTAGGATATATCTATCCAGTAGGGCCCAAGCCAATGGACACTAGCTCCAGATTTTACAGACCTAATCAAACGTGTTCATATCATTCCAATAACATTGGACATGATACTGAGGATTGTATGAAAATAAAGCACAAAATCGAAGATTTGATCGACCTAAAGGTGTTCTACCTCCAGACAGTCGCGCCCAACATAAATAGTAATCATTTGCCCAATCATATGGGCATAATATTCAATATGATAGATACATATGATGATTGATGCATGACAATGACAAAAATTTCGATTGTTCATGATGAACTAGAAAGGGTTGTGACTTCATTGAGCATCAAAGAGAAGAAAAAGTTTATGATTCTGACACCCGAGAAGGTTATTGCCTTGGTGCCAATAGAAACTCCTACTCGACCACAAATTGTGATTGAAACTGCTTCTGCTCAAGGTATGAATAGGTTTGGTATATTTTATACGCCGGATGAGTTAGCTCATGGAGGACAGAAGATGTACCAAGCAAACAGGATTATAAGTAAAACCGAGGCTGAAGAAAGTTAGAAAAAAATGTAGCCAACATACTATTCCATTATAAAATATTTAGGGAAGACTCTGACTCAGATTTCTCTTTGGGCTTTATTGATGAGTTCGCAGCTGCATAGTCAAGACTTGATGAAATATTTGGATGACACATATGTGCTCGTGGGTACCAGTAGTGACAACGTTGCAGCCATGATCAACCACGTCGTTCGAGGATATCGAATCAGCTAGTGTGATGAAGAGTTACCCTTCAAAGGGAATATGCACAACAAAGGTCTATACGTCATCATTAAGTGCCGAGACAAGCATATAAATTGCATCTTGGAAGATGATGGATCCAGTCTCAACATTTGCCGAATATTGACTCTAAGGCTGCTAAAATTTGATATGGAGAAGCTTCAACAGAACCAAGTGAACGTGAGGTATTTTGATGAGGTGCAAAGATACTCATTGGTAGAAGTAAACTTGATCATTCAGATAGGTCCTGCAAAGTTGAGCGTGGAGTTTCAGGTATTTGACATTAACACTAGCTACAACTTTCTTTTGGGAAGGTCGTTCGTCCACATGGTTGGGGTTGCGCCTTCTACCCTTCACCTGTTAATGATTTTTTTTCTAGAAAGTGCAAGAATTAGTCATTCATAGTGAAAGAAGTCATTTCGATGAGTATTCGTTGATCGTCGATGAAGTTTCTCGAGGTTGTGATTTCTACACGGTGGAGCTTGTAAATGCCACCGACCTATTATGCCTTGTGTATACAAAATAATTTCTACAGTGATGATTAAGAGTGGTTTTGAACAAGGTTTTGGATTGGGAAGGAATATCCAAGGGATTGTCAAGCATATCCATGTTTTCTCCAAAGGAGCAAAGTTTGGTTTGGGGTACATCCCCACAAACGATGAAGCAGAGATGTAGAGAAAGAATGTTGATCAAATGTTGGCTATGCCAATTCTTCATTGGTACAAGTCATTTCATGTCCGAGAGTATGTCGATTATGATGGCCTTGGGGATGGAATTTGGGACCTTTTTGAAGAAATTGATGTTGTCATAGAGAATGAGGTCGAGACGTCCGGCATACTCAATGCCAAGCCTAGGGAGCAATTACAGAGCCGTACCTTTATGCCACTCTTGATTCTTTTAACATATTGGTAGAAAGGACATATGTTTATGCCTGTTTTAAAAATCGCTGGTAGTCCGGAAGAGGCCCAAGACCCACCATTTTACAGTTTCTTTAATCGTTTGAATTTTGAAATTCCCCCGTAATGTTTAAAAAAGGCAATGTGGCCCTTTACCATGGATAATGTTTGCCTTTCTTTTTCAATTTGAATGAAAGCCTCTTTTATAAAAAAAATTGCTTATTTACTTATTTGCTATATTTACTCTCCTAACTTTGTCTGTTTACGATTTCAGTAATATTAATTTAAAACCTGCCAATGTCATGTCATGTCAAGAGCCAAATGAATAAAATCAGGCAGGTGATGACGAAGGTGAAGAATATGAAGAAGAGAATGAGGTACCACAATATGTCGCTAAGGAGTTTCAGTAGTTTGAGAATCAACATAAGCAAAATTTGGAATAAAAATGAAACTTTGAATCTTGGAGATGAAGAGTGCGTCAAAGAGGTCAAAATCAGTGTGCGTCTGACTGAAGATCCAGAAAGGGACCTGATTTGTCTTCTTAGTGAATACATTGATGTATTTGTCTGGGTTTACAGTTGCTAGGGTTGAGTACAATGTGATTTCCCATAAATTGCTGATTAATCTAGGTTTCAGTCCAATAAAACAAAAGTCTCAAAAGTTTAAGCCTGAGTTAAATTTGTATATTAATGAAGAGATTACCAAATAAATCGAGTCTCAGTTAGTGGAAGTGACGCAGTATGCGACCTGGTTGGCCAATGTTGTTCCGGTCGCCAAGAAAGATGGAAAGGTTAGAATTTGTGTTGATTACAGGGATCTCAACAAAGCAAGCCAAAAAGTTAATTTTCCGCTACCAAACATTCACATTCTGATTGATAATTGTGCGAAGCATGAAATGCAATCGTTTATGGATTGTTACGCGCGCTATTACCAGATCCTGATGGATAAAGAAGATTCATAGAAGACAACCTTTATTACTTCTTAGGGTGTATATCATTATAGGGTGATACCTTTGGGGTTTCACAAATATCGATGCTACTTACATGAGGGATATGACAACTATCTTTCATAACATGATTCACAAAAGAGATCGAGGTATACATAGATGATGTAATATTCAAGTCTCACGAGAGTTAGGACCACTTGACTCATTTGAGAAAATTATTTGATCGCCTGCGTCATTACAACTTGAAGTTAAACCCTGCCAAGTGCGCTTTTGGGGTGCCAACCGCAGCTAGTGGGATTTATAGTCAGCAAAAGGGGCATTGAACTTGAACCTACCAAGATCAACATAATTCAAGAGTTACCTCTCACGAAGACTAAGAAAGAAGTGATGAGTTTTCTTGGAATGTTGAACTACATTAGTTTTTTCGTAGATCAATCTATCGTGGTGTGTGATCCTATCTTCAATTTATTAAAGAAAGATGCTTTGAAAAAGTGGACAGAATAAGGTCAGGCCTCTTTTGATGCCATCAAGAATTACTTGTCCAAGCCACCACTTTTGGTTGGAGTCGATTGTTGTTATATTTTTCTGTCAGATAACGCATTTGGGTGCGTGCTTGGCCAACATAACAAAACAGGGAAGAAATAGCGAGCTATTTATTATTTGAGCAAGAAATTCACTCCCTACGAGGCTTAATATACACTTTTGGAGAGAACGTGTTGCACTTTGACTTGGATTGCTCAGAAATTGAGGCATTATTTGTCTTTTTATACCACGTACCTCATTTCCATAATGGACCCGTTGAAGTATATTTTCTAGAAAGTGATACCGATCAGAAATTTGGCTACATCAAAGCTATTTTTTAACTGAATTTGATATTGTTTATGTGAACTATAAGGCGATAAAAGCACAAGACTTGGCTGATCATTTCGCGAAAAATCCATTCGATGAGGGGTATAAACTGCTCAAGACGTATTGCCCCGATGAAGAGGTATCATTTATGGGTGAGGATATTTCTGAAGCATACCCTGGTTGGAGAGTATTCTTTGGCAGAGTGACAAATCACAAAGGAAGAGGTATTAGAGCGGTACTAGTTTAAAAATCCGGTCAACACTATCCTATAGAAGCTAAACTCCAATTTAATTATACAAAACAACATGGCCGAATATGAACCATGCATTCTTGGTTTGAAAATGGCCATTGATATGAATGTTCATGATCTCCTGGTTATTGGAGATTCAGATTTGTTGATTCATTAGATTCAAGGAGAATGGGTTGTGAAGAACCCGATGATCACATTATATGTGTATATATAGAAGTTGTGTAGAAGATTTTGCAAGATTAAATTCAGACACACTCCCAAAACAAAGAATGAGCAAACTGATGCTCTTGCCACCATCGCCTCAATGATTAAACATCCAGATACATATTATATTGATTTTGTGGATATAGAGTTAAAAGAATCCAGATACATATTATATTGATTTTGTGGATATAGAGTTAAAAGAATATCCAGTCCATTGTTCACATGTTCAAGCAGAAACATACGGTTTGCCGTGGTATTTTGATAAAAAGAAGTATTTGAGAACCGAGATTTATCCTCAAAGTTCAACATTCAATTAGAAGAAGTTGATACGCCGTATGGCTCTTAATTTCTTTCTAAGTGAAAAAACCACTATAGGAGCACTCCAGAGTTAGGTCTTCTCAGATGTGTTGATGTTATCAATGCTGCAAAGCTTCTTGAACAAATACATGTTGGATTCTACGGTACGCACATGAATGGACTCGCTCTAGCAAAGAAGATCTTACGAGCCGGTTATTTTATGGAGAATGATTGTAGAAGGTTTGTGCATAAATGTTATAAATGTCAATTGCATGGTGATTTGATTAGAGTGCTACCTCACAAACTCAATGCTATGAGTTCATTGGCCATTTGTAGCTTGGAGAATATATATCATTGGTCCAATAGAGCCAGCCGCCTCTTACAGAAACATATATATTTGTTTCCGTTGACTACTTCACTGAGTGGGTGGAAGAAGCTTCATACAAGTCGATAACAAAGAAAGTTGTCGCTGATTTTGTCCGCAACGATCTGATATGCAGGTTTGGAGTGCTAGAATCCATTATTACTGATAATGTAGCAAATCTCAATAGTTACTTGATGAGATTTATATGTGAGCAGTTCAACACTACTCACCAAAACTCAACCACTTATCTTCCTCAAATGAATGGAGCTGTAGCGGATGCCAAAAAAAAACATTAAGAAGATTTTAATGAAAATAATCGGCAATGATTGAGGTTGGTATGAGATGTTGTCGTACGCTTTGTTGGGTTATCGAACGACTGTTAGAATGTCAATTCGAGCTACCCCATACTTGTTAGTATACGGAACAGAAGTAGGCATACCTGATGTAGTTGAGATACCTTAATTGAGAATCATCCAAGAAGTTGAATTAAGTTATGTCGAATGGGTCCATAAATGAATCTATCAGTTAACATTGATTTACGAGAAGAGAATGATTGTCATTTATCATGGTCAACTATATCGACAGATAATGATTCATGTTTTCCATAAAATATTAAGAGCCAAAATTTTTGAAATTGGTTAATTGGTACTTAAGCACACTTTTCCTCATCTGAATAAATACAAAGAAAAATTTGCACCAAATTGGAAAGGGCCATACATGGTTCTCAAGGTATTATCTGGAGGTGTCTTGGTCTGGTCGGAGATGGATAGAACCAAATGACCGAAAGCGATCAACTCAGATGCTATGAAGAGATATTATGTGTGAAGCTTCAATTTTTATTTCTATTATTTCCCTGTAATTAATCTATTTTCTTGTAATCATTTTGTTTAGAAACCTATCCCTCTTGTAATGAACTACGTTTGACCTGAATTCTCAAGAATGAGATATGTAGGCGGACTATGTCAGCCTCGATCACCCCATTTATCCCTTTTAATATTTATTTGCATTTGAACTACGTTCGATCTAAATTCTCAAAAATGATATATGTAGATGGCTTATGTTGGCCTAGGTCAGTTTCTTTTTAAATTTCTTATTGTTCTTAACCTTTGAAGGGCAACTACGTTTGACCTGATTTCTGCCTCAATGGGATACGTAGGCGCCACAACGGTTTGTTCATATCTCCAGTATGATTTATGTTTCTCTTTACAATAGAAATTGCGACAAAATTTTTGAGAGGGACTCAAAAATTCTCAGGAAGAAAGTTTTTCCTCAACAAGTCAAGGCTGAAATTACTTTGACATTTGCAACTGGGACAGAATTTTGAGAGGATCTAAAAAATTTGTGCGGTTCGTGTCCTTTTTCCAATTTCCCCAAGTCTTGGATCTTGCTTGTGAATTGATGAGAATCGATGAATGTATTGATTGTTAGACTTGTTTTAGCTTTTCTATTTCATTCATTTACTGCCTATGATTATGTAATCTTGGGATTGGATCTACTTCTTAGATGAATTCATGATTGAATCCTTTTCCCCTAACCTTAGATTATGAATTGACGTTGATTGATTAGGGATGATACAATTGACTTAGTTCTTGTATAGATTACTATTATATGATGTTATTAAGTGGATTCTTTGATGAATATGGTTGTATTAATTGAAGATCTTGAAGGAGGCTTGTGAAGGCTATGTTGTAAGAATTTATGATTTTGATCCTTTACTTCATTGATGATGGCTTATACTTGATGATAATGTTCAATTGACGTATTATATGTGATTAGGTTAAGATAATGATGAGGTGGTCAATATGCTGAAATGTCTTGATTATTTAAATTGTGGGATCATGATAAGGCTATGATGATAAAATGTGGATTATGAATCACCTGTGTGCCTTACTACTATATGACTATATAGTGTTGGTCTCAAATAATGAAGGGTTGTTATGAAAGGGAATTCTCATACAATACCTAAATGATCTAATGACAAGATATACAAGGGGGTTAGTCTCCTATGACCTAAACTAAGATATGGTGATTAAGAAAGGCTTAAAGACATTTCAAAAGGGACTTAAGCTTAGCACCGAGTGAACTACATATGAGAGGTATCGCTTCCCAATGTGGGAAGTTAGGTTCATATCTCCTAGTTCTTGAACTATGTTTCCCCAATAGGAATACTAGATAGTGGACCCACCTAAAATGCTATGTTCATATTTTAGTTCTACCTTGGAAGGTAGAGCACCTTCTTTCGGTGTAGGGATTCATGACATCGGATTCCATGTTTATCTCACATATTCTATGGTCGTTTAAGGAGATAGACTCCAAAATTAAAATGAATGAATGAACTAATGAAGTTGAACTCTAACAAGGATGACTTAAGGGGTTCTACTTAGTATAGGTAGGGGTATGTGATTCTACTTACACATGTTACAAATTGACCTTGAGGGAAGTCCTAGGAATTTGTTCTTATTATTATTATGATGATATCATGGTATATACCTATGTTGGTCTATATGATGTTACTCTTATATGATGTTTATTACATTAATGATCGTGATATTGGTATAAGTTGCTATATATGTTGATGGCTACTAATGATGTAGTCTTATATGAAGCAAGGCATTACTTATGATCTCTTTTCTTGTTTACTTTATTGTGTGGGGTTATAGGGCTTCAAATGAGCATTTCACTTGTAGTCTAGGGATGGGATTGTTAGTAAGGGTCTTGTATGTAAATTATATGAACTAATGAATATGAAATGTTGAGATGATTATATGATGATGTTGTCCTTATTTATGAACATGTCTTATGATGTTGTGATTTCTAACTTGTGTATGTTCTTTTGTATGTGCATCAAAGGCTTTCAAAATGATTTAGCATGTTTTCTAAGGAAATATTCATTTTCATGCATGTCTTCAATAGTTTATTTGGATATATCCATACTCAGTACAAGTGGTTGTACTAACCCATATTCTTTATGCATCTACAGATATGTAGTTTCGGGCAGTTGAGGTGCTTAGAGTCCATTTGCAAGAAGACTTGGACTTTTTCCAAGTCCATTTGTGAGTTCTCAATGTTCCAGGATGATGCAATCTATCTAGCCTGGTATGATTTGTTATGTCTAAACAGAATTGTTCCTTCCTTTGTTGTTTGAGACTATTGATGTATTCCTATAATGGCATATTGTATTGTAATGTGTATGTCAAAATGTTGTACTCCTATAAGATGTTTTATATGTGATACAAGATTTTAGACTCTTATATATGTTTATGTTAAGCGAGAAGTCTATGTAAACTCCCTATATGATGTGAGAAGCCTAAGTGCATTTCACTATCTAAAAGTTTTAAATTTACCATAATTTGGACATATGATATGTAATGAAGAATTCTAAGGGCTAGTCTAAATCTTCTCTGAGGACGAAGAGGCCGATTACATCTAGGGAGTGTTCCTTGATCGTGCCACTCTAGTACCTGATGAAAATCCTAAGTGCAGAGCCATATAAAAGGTCCCACCCATCGTAGGTCAAGTTATGGTCCATTCTACACGTCCGTCGTTTATATCTAAGAGTGAAGGTTCCAGCTTCTGTTGAAAAAGTTCTGAATGTTGACCAACGGAGGGGACCTATGGACAGTAGGTTGAACCACAGTACGTAGGTCATGTCGTCAATCAAAACTGCGTGCAGAAATGTTATTTCCTGATTTTGTTTTCTTTTTATTTAGTACATGTTTTCTATAGTTAGGTTATGTAACCCTCGTGTTTGGGGGTTATACATCATTGTTTACTTTTAGTGCTTGATATTTTCTTGGGAATTAACTTGCAAACTTTGGCAATTTAATTTGTGGATTTCGATTAATAAGATTTTATCCTTGAAATTCAATTCAAGATTTTGGGTTTCTTCTACTCTTACCTTAAGTTAATGAATTCTTATTATCAAAACAAGAATTGTGTTTTTTTAAGCATGAGTAGCTAAATCCACAACTAGGGTTGTGGGAACCATGAGCTATTTAAGTTGTAGGAAGCATGAGCTATTAACAATGTATGAATAATAATTAAGTAATTCTTGAATAGTAATTGTGCATGTATTGGTAATTCATTTGTTTAGAAGTATTTTTAATGAGTGCACATGTTGGAACTCATCTTGTTGCTATTTGTAAGACCAAGAAGGTAGTTAATAAGAAAAGAAGTATCAATAGAGATTTAGTGTGATAATATCTAATATTCTAATGTCAATTGGTGCGAGGGTGAAAACTAAGTCATACATTGATGTGATATGTAAGATAAGGTAAAGTTAAGGGTTAGTAAAGTATACACACGTAGCCAGACCAAGGTGCGGAGTGAAATTTCTTATTTGGAGGAACAATCACATAGGGTTACCTATCTTACCAACTTTCAACGTAAAACACTAGGAAAGGACTACTACTATTAGGATTACCGCGTTAAGAGCTTATGGAGAACACCTACACCTTAGCTTCTCTCTCATATTTTTAACTTGAAGTTTGAATCTTGCTCACTTGTTACTTAAATCACAATCAGTTATTTATTACACAAATTCTCCCCCCCCCCCCTTATTTACTTGTCTCAGAAATAAGTTGACTAAACAAATATGATAGTGAGTTAAGCTTAAGTATGAATCATATTCCTTGGGGATCGTCTCCAACAAACAATTTGGGTTCTTTATTTGACAACTATCACTTATACTTCTTTTAGGGAGGTGTAATTTTAGTGTATCAACATGATGACCCTATGTGGTACTTAGTATTGATGGTATTATGTGGTCTTTTTTATGTATTGCGCAAGTATGACTTGAGGTTGTCTAGGAAGTGCTATGTGATGAATGTTTTGATGGATTATTATTACAATTAGCTTCAATGATTGTTTACTAAAGCTGAAGGTTCCCTTCTCTATGACAACTAAGTTAATGATTAGACCTTAAGATGGTATGCATGATGATGATGACCTAAAGGGGTTTACTTAGCATGTGTGGGGTGTATGGGGTCTTATGCATGCATTGCACAAGTAGACGTCGTGAGTGTGTATGAAGTTGTTCTCTTATTCTATGATGACCTATATGGACTATTTCTATGATGATATTCAAACTTGGCACATAGCATGATTTATAATGAAATGTCCCTTTTTAGCACGTTTTCAAGGTTTTCATACTGCCTATCATACTTAGTGTAGTTTTGTACTATCCCATGCTTTCCCTACATTTTCCCAAGTGTAGGGTCTGGTTCTTAAGCAGTCATTATTGGAGTTAAAGCTTGTATTTGACTATTATTCTTGCTTGTTGGTGAATCCTTATGATTTGAGGACAAATGTTATCTCATTAGTTCATTTCTTATATTTACTTTTTGGACTATGTTGTAAGGGTTGTGTCCCTATTTCATTCAAGTATTGTAATAGCTGTCTATATGAGACAATTCTAGACTTTTGCTTGCATTTATAAAACACTTATATTGTATGGAAAAAGTTTGAAAATTTCTACATCATTCTGTTTACTTTATGTTATCATGTTCAAAGTGGCTTGTGTTAGGTATTCTGGGGTATAATATGTCATGTTAAATTTTGGGTGTACTCCTAGGTCATGACAGTTCATTTCTCCATGAACTAAGACATGCCAAGGAAAAGAAATTCCTACTTTTGAAGCAGGAATTTATGAGTGTGCATGAGTACAACCTTAAATTCACTCAACTGTCCCACTATGCTCTGCAGATGGTTGCTGAAATGAGGAGCAGGATGAGTCTATTTGTCTCCGGGATGTCTCGCTTGTCAATCAAGGAGGTCAAGGAATCTTTGTTGATAGGGACATGGAAATATCAAGATAGATGATTCATGTGTAGTAGGTTAAGGGGGGTAAAATGAGATATAGAGAAGAGTTTTAAAACAAGAAGGTTAAGACAACAGGAAATGAGTTAGGCCATTAGAAGATTAATGCGTTCGGTCATACTTTAAACACATGCCCAATGGACATGCTCCATCTTCTCCTAGTGCACCTACGCCAAAGAACAGAGGTGAATTTATAAACTATAATTCTCACAACTTCAGAGTCAGACCTGCGCAATCTCAAGGTAGTGTGGTGCAAGGAGGTAATTTGTATTTTCCATGTAATAAGTGTGGTAAGAGCCATCCAGGAACGTGTTGTGATGGCTCCACAAGTTGCTTTAAGTTTGTTCATAGTGGTCACTTGAGAGAGTGTCCTAAGAATAAGCAGGGTAGTTGTAATGGGAAATAGAGCAAAATTTTCTTTAGTGGATATGCCAGACATAGTTTCACCTAGAATAGCGACTTCAGGGACAGACGAAGAAGCAAACATTCTATATAGTATCATTGGTCGTCAAGAACAAGAGAATTCACTAGATATTATCACTGGTATGATTAAAGTCTTTACTTATGACGTTTATGCTTTACTTGATCCTTGTGGGAGTCTATCTTTTGTGACTCCATATGTTTCTATGAGGTTTGATATTATTCCTGAGAAACGTTTTGAGCCCTTTCGTGTTTCCACACCTGTTTGTAAGTATATTCTAGATAAGAGATTTTATCGTGAATGTACCATTTCCATCAACCACAAGAACACCATAGATGACTTAGTTGAGCTAGATATGGTGGACATTGATGTTATTCTAGGTATGGATTGGTTTCATGCATGTTAGGTCTCAGTTGATTGTACAACTCGAGTAGGTAAGTTTTAGTTTCCTAATGAGCCAGATTCTGAGTGGTGGAGTAGCTTATTAGTGCCTTAATGTGGTTTTTTCATACCTTAAGACGAGGAAGTTAGTCTCCAAGGGGTGTATCTACGACTTAGTCCAAGTTAATAACTCTAGCGTTTGGACACCGCTCATTAAATTAGTTTTAATTGAGAGTGAATTTCCTGAGGTCCTTCCAAATAATCTTTCCACAGTTCCTTCTAAGAGAGAAATAGACTTTGATGTAGATATTCTTCCTGATATTCATCCTATCTCTATTCCGCCATATAAAATGGCTCTAGCTGAGTTGAAAGAGTTGAAAACCAGTTATGAGATTTTCTTGATAAAGGTTTTATTTGTGAAGAAGAAAGATGGTTCACGTAGGATGTGTATTAATTACCGCAAACTGAACAAGGTTACTATAAAGAATAAGTATCCCCTTTCAAGAATTAATGATCTATTTGATCAAATTTAAAATGCTACTTGTTTTTCTAGGATAGACCTCAGATCTGGCTATCATCAGTTGACAATAAGAGAAAGTGATATCCATAAAAAAAAAACAAGACTCACTATGGTCATTATGAGTTCCTAGTCATGTATTTTAGTTTTAATTATACTCTTTCACGTTCATGGATCTATGAACAAAGTGTTTAAGAATTATCTTGATATGTTTTTTATCGTCTTCATTAATGAAATTTAATTTGTTTGAGAAAAAATGAAGACCATGTTAGTCATCTTAGAATAGTTCTCCAAACTCTAAAGGATAAGGAGTTGTATGCTAAATTTTCAAAATGTGAGTTTTGTATTGAGTCTGTGGTGTCCTTAGGCCAAATTATTTATGGTGATGGGATTTGAGTTGACACTAAAAAGATTGAGGCACTGCAGAACTAGCCTAGACCCATATTTCCAATTGATATTAGAAGTTTCTTGGGATTGGTTGGTTATTATACAAGGTTTGTCGAGGGCTTCTCATCCATTTCATCCCCGTTGACTAAGTTGACTTAGGAGCCAACAAATCTTCTGTGGTCAGAAGCTTATAAGAAAAACGTTCAGGAATTGAAAACACAATTAACTACTGCCAAGTGTTGACCTTACAGGAGGGTACACAAAGCTTTGTTGTGTATTGTCATGCGTCCGAATTTGGACTGGATTATGTATTAATGCAGAATGAAAAAGTTATAGCTTATGCTTCCTGACAACTTAAGAATCACGAGAGGAATCACCCAACCCATGATCTAAAGTTGGATGTTGTAGTGTTTTCTTTTAAAAATGATGTCACTATATCTATGGCATTCATGTTGATTTGTTCACCAATTACAAGAGTTTTCAATATGTATTAAGTTAGAAAGATCTTAATCATAGAAGGAGCAGGTGGTTAGAGTTACTCAAAGATTTTGACATGAGTATTAAGGCTAATGTTGTTGATGATGCTTTGAGTAGGTTTTCTAAGGATAGTACTTCCCATGTTGAGGAAGGTAATAAAGTGTTAGAAAAATATTTGCAGAAACTTACACATTTGGGAGTCAGGGTAATGGATTCCAATGAAGGCAAAGTGTTGGTTATGAATTAGGTTGAATCATCACTATTTTCTGAAGTGAAAGAGAAACAAGACCAAGATCTTGTATTGCTAGAATTGAAGGAAAATGTTCATAAGGAGAAAGTGATGGCTTTTGAACAAGGGGCAGATGGTATACTGAGGTATCAAGGTAGATTGTGAGTACTAAAGGTGGATGAACTTCAAGAGAGGATCATGAAGGAATCTCAAATCTCTAGATACTCTATCCACCCTGGTACCACAAATATTTATCGTAACTTGAGAGAAGTATATTGGTGGAGTAACATTCCAAGGTGTATTGCAAAGTTCGTGTCTAAGAGCCCAAATTTCCAACAAGTCAAGGTAGAGAACCATTGGCCCACTGGTATGGGTTAGAACATAGACCTTCCTGAATGGAAGTGGAGACATCAATATGGAATTTCATTATTGGTTTACCGCGTTCTCACAGGAAGCATGATTTGATTTTTGTGATCGTAGATCAGATGACTTAATCAACCAATTTCTTACCAGTATAGACTACCTTTTCAGCAGAAGATTATGTCATGCGGTTTATTCAAGAGATAGTCAGAAGTCATGGAGTTCTAGTCATTTCGGAAAGGTTTGGGATCGAATGGAAATTTGAGTATTGTTTTTCATCATCAGGAAGATGGTCAAGCATAACATACGATTCAAACTTTAGAGGATATGTTAAGGGCGTGTTTATCAATTCCAGGAGAAATTTGGATGATCACTTACCTCTCATTGAGTTACTTACAACAACAGTTATCACTCTAGGATATAGATGGATCCTTATGAAGATCTTTATGAGAGAAGATGTATATCTCCTATTAGAAGGTTTGAGTTCGATAAAGATGGGTTGATAGGAACAGATTTGGTTCATCAAGACATGAATAAAGTAAAGATCATTCAAGAGATGTTGAAAACAGCACACAGACGTCATAAATCATATACTGATGTAGGATAAACGACTTAGAGTTTGAGGTAGACGATTAGGTTTACTTGAAGGTTCACCCATGAAGGGAGTATGAGATTCGATAAGAAGGGGAACCTCAGTCCCCGGTATATTGTTCCTTACAAGATATCCAAGAGGATTGAAAAAGTAACCTATGAGTTGGATTTAGCAGCAGTCTATCTGGTATGTAACATATTAATGTTGAAAAAGTGTATGTGTGGTTCTTCACTTATTATAACTGCTGAAAATATTGGTATTAAGGATAGCTTATCTTATGAGGAGGTACTCGTTCTAATATGGATTGTCAGGTTTGCAAGTTGCTGACCAATGAAGTAGCATCGATCAAGGTCTTATGGAGGAATCAATTTGTTGAGCAAGGTATTTGGGAGGCTGAGGAGGATATGAAGAAGATATACCCACATCTCTTTGATTCAGGAAAAAATCCAAATCAAAGTAATAATTCTTATTGATATGTTGAGTGTGTTAAATTGCATGTTGGGTGTTTGATATAGGTGTTAGATGTTGCATACATTTAACTGGGTAGAGTATTTCTGAGATCTTTAATATCTTTGAGTCACTTGAGTATCCTTGAACCAAGTTGAGTTGAGGTAAGTTTGGTTTCCTTTTATCAGTTCAAGCTTGCATGTAATGTTTAGTGTTCCTCTTACATGCTCCTTCATTCAATGCACTGATGTCATTTGGCCTGCATCACTTCATGATGCACATAAAACATATCATGGTCATCAACAGGCATTTTATTGATGTACAATTGTTCGAGTTAGCTTTGGTGAGTCTCTTTGCTTCCAGAAGATAACCTACTTTTATTTTCAGTTGTTAGGACGATTGGAGGTCCTATCCCTACATCGATCTTAGTACTTATAGGCTTCATAGACACTAGTAGTTCAGAAGATTGTTTCATTTTCACTTGTTAATGTTATAGACTTGAGGCCTCTTTTTGCCAGTGAATTTATTTAAAATAATCTGAGTATCTATTTTGAGACATTGAATAAAGTTTAACTTTTGAGTTCATAAGTTGTTGAGTGAGTTTTTTGCTGAGAGTTGAGCTAGCACAAGGGTACGCTTGGGGACGATAATAGTTCTTTAGTGCCGACGTCCAAGGTATGGGATCTGGTCGTGAAATTCTATGCTTCTCCCGACGTCCAAAACGATCAATCAATCAATTGTAGTTGATGTTTCATCCATAGAGGAACAACTTGGAAACCTGGTGAAGATTGTTAATAATTGATAAAGCATATACAAAACTAAGATTATTAGATTAATAATTTGATGGATAGGATGAATTAGAATCCTTCCACGCGCCTTGAAAATGTGTTGAGGTTCAAGAGATTGAAAATCATGTGAACCAAACAGTACCTGTCAAAGAGATGTTATTTTCCTCCTAAGGAATGATCTCGCTCGATTCTTTGAACGAGTTCTTTGAAGGGACATCAAATCTATGTACAAAGTGTCCCCTTATGTATGCCAAGTCATACATTGCAAGGATTGATATTTTAAACTTGCTTGCTAGTTATTGAGTCCTAGAATAGTCTAGGAATGACATATTTTAGGTAATAAGCAGATAGGAGAAGTCTCAAGCAAGCTTGAAAGTTAGTATCAAACATGTTCTATGAGTTGACTGTATGGTTTTTAGAAATTTCTATGGATCGTATTATTAACTCATAGAATCAAGTACTAGAGACCAAATTTTATAATAATTTTCACAAAATCCTTCAATGGGCCTTCATACTTTCTATGGATCTGAAACTAAGCCCATATAACCAATGCCTCAAAACTTCTCTAAGTCAAAAAAACTTTCCACGATTACCTTCTACAGACAATAATATTTCCTAAAACCCATATTCTTGGTCTGTAGAATGAAGTACCAAAACCAGTAAGTCCAAATCACTTCTACAAAACCATCACCATGTCCCATAATATATTATACAACCCGTAGGTTCAAATTCACAAAATTTCACCAAGTATATAATTCTTCAATAGACACCTTCTAAATCCCGTAACATTTTCTACGAACCGTACATAGAAACCGTACGAGTTAAGGTCTCAAAATTACCACGTTTGAATCTCTTCTACGAGCACTTACTACAACCCGTAGGAATTATTACGAACCATTCAATTAAATCTAATAACTCCATCTGGTACTTGACATTATTTCAAATGCATTCTAGTTCCTATAACAACTTCCTTTCAATCTGTAGGACGACTTATAGAAACTGACATCTGTACAAGTTTGTATATTTTCCTTTGAGAAAAAAATTTCGATCTTAGAGGTATTACACATACAAATTATATTGGCATACATTTCAGACAAATAAAGGTTTTAAAACATCTATTGGAGGTCTTATCAGTAATTAGCTCCCAAAATCGAATCCATTTTATCCCCAAACAATAAGGTTGTTTGAAATGAGCTAAGAAGCCTTGAGACCTAAACTAAAGGTCTTTCAAGGCCAAACTTTATGTTTCAGAAATAGAGGGTCCATAATATATAATTACATTCAAAGTTCAATTATATGATGTTTTAAACAAAGTTAACCATTCAATTTTCAAAGGTCTAAAATACAAATAACTTGATAAGAACAAACAACAGAATGACTAGGTGAAAAAACTATCACTCCTAGCAAGTGATAAATGACTTTAATTGCTATTAGGAAAACTCTAAACACTTAAAATGCACCTATAGAAGTAAATTTCCTAGAGAGTCATTATAATTTTTTAATCTAAAATAATAATTAATTGTCACAAAATGTTGATGAGGGTGAATTGCAAAAAATAAAAAATTTATTTCTTCCGGATTTCATGTATTTAAGCAAACATTAAGTGGGAATCTCAAATTATAAACCTATTGAGTTATATTCGACGGGTCTTAATTGTAATTGGTTTAAGCTAAATTTTTCAATGTGTTACTAGAATTATGTTAACAATGCATACATTGTTTTCATCTGTAAAATGATGCTCTCAAAATTGAAATTGATAAAATATTATGTTAAACTGATAACTGAATTTTTATAAGAAATCTACTATAAAGTTTTCAAGCAGAAACTTAATTAAGCAAAAGAATCATGCTCTTTAAGCGCCTATAAGAAGAAAAAAGTGACATAAGTCATCGCTTGTAATCTGATAAAGGATACAAATATGAATATCAAAAAAAAAAAAAAAAGGTTATCGCCTTGAGAGTTTAAGTAATAGATTTTTATCTAAAATATTTGGAAAATAGATTATAAAATTACACATGAAGTAGGTTTAGATTTTAAGTGTTTTCTTAAATTTCACTTTACGCCTTCAAGTATGATTAGTCACCAAGCCCCATACCGGTTTTTAGGTAACAAACGTATAATGGTAAATTTAATGACTTTCATCAAATACATTACGCAACAAGATAAAAATATTTTTTATATATTTAAATTCAAAACATCATTTCATCCTTGTAATGTAATATGAAGTGAAACATAAGGCAGAAATCATGTAATTGATGAGATTATTTGAGATTACCGACTATACGAGCCAAAATATTAGAAAACTTTTAGACCGCTTAGCTGAGTGGTTTGAGTTGGGATGGTACTCCATAGAAACCATGGTTGCAAGAAAGAGATTCATACACTGCAAGAGATGAAAACAGACACGTGTTTTATAATCAATTGTCTTAAAGAAATCATTGGAATGTTTAAGATAATTAATGACATCATTGTAATTTCTCAAGCAATTGGTCATTTGGGCTTTCATGTTCCATGGTTGCAAGAAAGAGATTCATACACTGCAAGAGATGAAAACAGACACGTGTTTTATAATCAATTGTCTTAAAGAAATCATTGGAATGTTTAAGATAATTAATGACATCATTGTAATTTCTCAAGCAATTGGTCATTTGGGCTTTCATGTTGGGATCTATGATCGGTTTAAAATTTGATTTAACCAACTTATAGGTAGATGTGGTATTATATTATGTTATGTGAAGAATAGTAGAGAGGACCATGAATATCTCCTTCGAAAATAGAGGGGTCATTTCGAAGCATCTGAAAACAAAGTGGAGGAATGAAGCTTTCGAAATAAAATTCACCAAGTATGTTTCCATTCATATTTGCAAGAATTCCATATAGTGCTACTACAAAGGAAATAAAGAACAATGAAGAGTACAATAGCTTTGTCATTTTTTTACCTTTGATTTCTCTACACCCTCTAACATGCTTTATAGCTCCAAAAAGTATCAAGTATAAGGTTAATAAAATTCATATTTTTTTGTTTTCTTTGGTAAATGTAAAAAAGGGAGTCAAATATGATACTTATGCAATTCATTGAAACAAAAGAAAAATAGTCAAATATGAGATTAATGCAATTCATTAAAATAAAAAAGAAAACTCAAATATGATATCAATGCAATTCATTAAAATAAAACAGAAGTTTATTCATTAAAATATAAGAGAATATGATATTAATTCAATTCATCATTAAAATAAAAGAGAAAAGTTAAATAAAATAAACTAATGCAATTCATTGAGATGTACCAAATATGAGATTAATGCAAGTATTAAATGTAGCTTACATTCATTTGATACTTTAATAATTAGTATATGATTTTGTAATTTCATTGTAATCACTTAAAGATTATAAAATATAAGATTATAAAATCATTTAGATTATATTGAAATTAATATATATCAGTCCAAATGCTTATTATGAATTAATATTGTTAGATTAACTATTTAAGTCAAAAACAAAATATGGATTTAATTAAATATCAATTTTGTTGGAGTAATCCATCGATTTGGGCTACAAATATAGAGTCAACTTAGTTAAGACTAAATATTCCATTTCAGTTAAATATGATGGGTGTGAAGGGAAGTTTGTTTCCATTGTATCTCTATCATAAAACTTCAAACATTGTGCTCATAATCATAAGTCACATTAGGATGCAATGATAAGCCAAAGAGAGCTCATTTCTTGAACTAAACATAATTCTCTACAAGTTAAATGTTCAAGAATTCAAACACCCAAGCATTTAAGTTCAAGAACAACTCCAATATCAAGACTGTCATTTTCAAGAACAAGCTCAAAAACTCTTGGTAAAACAAGTTAGAATTACGTTCATCAATATTAAAGATCAAGCTCAAAGGACCTTGACTCCAAGAACATATTCAATATTCATGATCAAGATTACAAGACCTTAAATATATATTAAAAACTAGATTGTAAAGATTATATTTGAAATCAAACAAATACAATTGTTGTGATATATTTTAGTCTTGATTATCTCAAATTTTTGGCAACCTAGTGGGACAATCTATACCTCTCATATCAACTATTCAAAATTATAGATCATCAAAATGGATTCCAATAAAATCAACTCCTTATAAACTTCCCCTAATGCTTCTAAGCATGTTGACTCTAAGTTCTCTGCTAAAGAAAAGGAGTTCTTAGTGTTACCTTTGAAAGTTTTTTATTAGTGTTACCTTTGAAAGTTTTTTAGGGATTTTACAAAGAGTAAGACCAATATGTTGGCACATACATACACTTCATGTTCGTCCACAACAATATTCTATTTTGGGTTGTCAAGCCATAAGGAGCAAGGGTCCTCTAGAAATTCTTCACAAGGAAGAAGTAGTGCTGCCAAAAAGATTAAGAAGAATATTGCCACATAAGCTCTCCAATTCCAAGAAATCTTTTAAAAATAAGAACTATGATTCAGTTAACGAATCCTCTACATATGCATGCCATGATATGTACTCTTTGATGATTGAGTTTCAAGATAATCTATGCCACTTCCCTATGTCCCAAACGATCGAGAAAGCAATTGTAACTGATGCTTAGAGGAAGTCAAATATGAGACAAATTAAATTCATAAAGCAAAAGAAAAATGGAAAAATATGAGATTAATGCAATTCATTAAAATAAAAGAGAAAATCAATTATGAGATCCTTGCAATTCATCTGTATCTATATCTATCTATCTTCTATATTACCTTAAAAGCATGAAGTCCTAATTTAATTGTTAAATTACTATAATATCTTTAACATAGGTTGTGACTTTTCAATGAGTTGTGACTTTTTTGATAAGTTGTGAGTTTTCATATAAGTTGTGACTTTTTTCATTAGGGTTGTAACTTTTCGATGAGTTGTGACTTTTCCAAAGAATTGTGGCTTCTTCAATAAGTTGTGACTTTTTCAAAGGGTTGTGACTTCTCAAAAGGTCATGACTTTTTCGATAAGACATAAAAATACATGTACCTACCATCATTTGTTGACTATAAATAAAGGGTCCTCCTCTCATTTTTTCCAACCATGTTTTTTATTAATCTTCTACTCTTCTTCTACTTGCATTTTATAAGATTTCGTGTGATTAATTGTTATTGAGTGGGTTCGAATAAGGATGTAAGTAATGTCTTTGATCTTAGTATATGTTGATTAATGTCAAGTTTTTGAGTGGAAAGAATGATTTAGTATTGGTGAAAACAGAAAATGTACATTTTGTCTATGTATTACTTGTGTCATTAGTTGTATGAAAGTCTGATGCTTCATTATTTTGCAATAATTTTATCATATTAGAATTCAATTATTTGCTAATAGTGGACCATTTTTAACTTTCTAAGTGCAGATTATAATACACATTTAAAACAGTAGATAACATCTCAAAGTATGGGAATTTACAATAATATCAAAGTTGTATATAAGAATACAATCTATTTGGGAGATTATCTAACAGACATCCATCACTATAAGTTATGCGATGATGAAGCATCTCGCGCACGTTTCCATAACTTCCCTATAACTTTTCGAGATATAGAATGTCTCAACTAAGTGGATCTAGTAAGTTATTCTTAAAAGCAGTAAGGAATAATCTAAAAATTATGATCCTTTCAACCCACATTATCTACATGGTTTATGGAGACCTAAGTTATTAGGAACCCGTCTCCATATCCTGCTCAATTCTACTACCAAAATATACTCAGCTCATATGTTTGAAATATAACTTTTTATTTGTGATTTGAGAATATTACTCAAAAACTAGCTCAAAATAATTTTGGGAAATCAGTGTTTTATCTCTTTTTTAAATGTCAAAACATTTACTCTTTGGGAATACTTAGTTTCCATATGATGTTTAAACAAAAATGAACTTCGTTCTTGCTCTTACTCAACTCAATGCTGAAGTCTTAAAACAAGTTTAAAACATGATTTCTAAAAGACTTCAAATGAGGTTAAGATCACTCTAGACTTGGATCTTAACTTTTCTTGAATTTGAATATATGCATTCAAGATTATGATTCATCTTTATGGATGATTTCTATATGATAAGAAGTCCTTTAGAGTAGTTAGAATCGATAAGCAATTGTTAGTACACTTAAAAAAGACTCAAATGGTCTAAATGATGAAAAACAGGTGGGTGTAGACGTCCCGAGCGCACTGCAGACATGGGGCGCCAGCCCCTAAATCTCAAGGACACATTTCTGGCGCAATGTTGGTGCGCCGCCTCAAACCTTCTGGCGCATCGGGGGCTTGTCACCGTAGATCTTCTAGCGCATCAGGGGCTTGTTGCCCAAGACCTCTCCCAGGTAACCCCAAAATATTTTTCAACTAATTTTCTGATCTTAATTTGACTAAATTCAATTATTTTTCTCAATTTATTTTTAGATTTGGTTACCCAATACATATACCCAAGAATCTTAATAAGAAAAACTCTTAAAATTGAGAAGATTACCTCAAGACACTCATCAATCCCATCCATATTCAAGAATAAAGGCAATCTCAAGAACACAACTCAAAATATCAAATCTTCAATTTTTTAGGAAACAATATGACTAAACTAACATGATAAGAGTGTTGGTGAACGAACGCAACACTCTGTTAACTCACATACATCATAGAGATCAACCCTAGGCAAAATCCATAATGAAACCTTCAAGATCTTGATGAAATCTTTCCCGTTTCTCCTCCCTTCTTCTCTTCTGTTCTTTCTCTAAAAACCCTAGCGTGAAACATGATTGAGTAAACTGAACCAATTCAGTTTAGACCGTTAACTAATTACTAAAAAAACGAAATAACTAGATTGAGTGAGGAAAACACCAAATTTACTAAAAAATAAATAAGTTAATTGGGTGAGGAAAAGACAAAAATACACCTCTTAAATTTCGGCAACTTTCCTTAAATGGATAGCCCAACTTCAAATGATCATATCTCTTTCATACGAACTTAACAATTAAAAAGCTTGATGGTGCTAGAAAGATGATTTCCAAACCTTTCATCTAATATCTGATTTTTCACCTAACTTATCTTGTACTAAAAGTTATGGTCATTTGAAGTTGACCCAAAAATCATACTTAACATAGATTTGCCAAATTTAGATTTTTATTCTTTCCAAAAATGGTGATTTCTAATTCTATCTCTTTCAAATAGTGGGGTGTTACAATATCTCCCCCTTGGGAACATTCATCCTCAAATGACATCACTCTAAGTAGACTAAGGGTGTAACATCTAACATTCAGCTTACAAACCCAACACAAAAATCTAATGCATTCAGTTTATCAATAAAGAGTACTAAGAAGAGAATTATTACCTTGATCTGTAATTCTTCATGCTCAAAGAGATGCGGATATCTCTTATTCATATATTCCTCAGCCTCAAAGTAGCTTCCTCAACAAACTGATTTCTTGATATATCCTTGACTGATGTTACTTCCTTGGTCCTCAACTTGCGAACATGGCGATCTAGAATATGAACAAGAATCTCATCATAGGATAAGAAACCCTTAATACCAATATCTTCAATAGGTATAATAAGTGCAAGATTTCCCATACACTTCTTCACCATAGAAATATCAAACACTAGATGAATTATTGCTAACTCTTGCGATAGCTCCACCTGATAAGCTACATTATCAATCCTTTTGGATATTTTGTAATAACCAATATAATGAGGAAAAAGCTTCTATTCTTACCAAATTTCATAACACCCTTCATGGGAGAAACTTTCAAGTATACCTAATCATCTACTTCAACCTCGAAATTCATTCTCCTAACATCAGTGTAGGATTTTGAGGTCATTGACTATTGTTAACCTCACTTGAATAACATTCAGTTTCTTCATGGCTTGATGAACTAAGTCCAGTCCTATCGACCCAGCTTCAGAAGCCTCAAACCATATAGAAGATCTGCATCTTCTCCCATAAATAGCCTCATACTGAGCCATATGGACGTAGAGTGATAAATGTTTTTGTAAGCAAACTCTATGATAGTTAAGTGATCATCACAATTACCTTTAAAACCAATCAAACAAGACATCACACATATATTACTAAGTCTGGATTGTGTGCTTTTCTTGACCATCAATCATAGGATGAAAAGTAGTACTCAAGTTCACCTTCGAACCCAAACCTGCTTGGAAAGATTTCTATAATTGTGCAGTTAAATGTGCACCTCTATCTAATATAATCAAAACTGGAACTCCATGAAGTCTAACTATCTCTTGAAGATACAACTTGGCATAATCCTCTGCTGAATGGGTAGTTTCTACCGGCAAATATGGGATGATTTTTCTTAATATCTACAATCACCCAAATAAAATCATGTTGCATGAAAGACCGTGACAAACCATTAATGAATTCCATATTGATCATCTCCCACTTCCATTCTACAATCTCTATATTCTGAGCCACACCACTGGGGCTCTAGTGCTCTTCTTTAATTTGTTGGCAATTCAGACATTTAACAACAAAATCTATAATACCTTTCATACTACTCCACCAATATACTTTTCTCGATCCATGCTATATTTTTGTGGAACCTGGATGGATAGAATATCTTGATTTATGAGCTTCCTCCATGATCCTCGATTGGAGTTCATCCACCCTCAGTGCATCATCTCCCCCTTGTTCGAAAGCCATTAGTTTTTGCTTATGAAGATTTGCCTTCAATTCAAGAAAAATAGGATCTTGACCCTATTTCTCTTTCACTTCAGACGCTAATGATTATTCAGCCCCATCCATCACCATTCCTCCTCCTTCGCTGGAATCCATCAGTCAAACTCCTAATCCTGCAAGTCTATGCACATCTTTTTCTAACTTTTTCGTGGCTTATTCAGTATAGGAGTTACTACCTATAGACAACCTACTCAAAGCATCGGCAACAATATTAGCCTTACCTGGGTGATAGAGAATACTCATGTCATAATCCTTGAGTAACTCCAACCATCTCCTTTCTCTGAGATTAAGATCATTTTGCCTAAACACATAATGAAGGCTCTTGTGATTAGTGAACACATCTACATAAACACCATAAAGATAGTGTGCCATATTTTCAAAGCGAATACTATGTCATTAAACTCCAGACTATGGGTTGGGTAATTCTTCTCGTGAACTTTCAGCTATCTTGAGGTATAATTTATAACTTTATGATTATGCAATAACACACAACCCAATCAAACTCTAGACGCATCAGAATATACCACAAAAACCTTGTGTACCTTCTAGTAAGGTCAACACTAGGGCAGTAGTCAATCATTTTTTCAATTCCTGAACGATCTACTCACAAGCTTCAGATCATTGAAACTTAAAAGTTTTCTAAGTCAACTTAGTCAAAGGAGATGTGGGTCGAGGCCAATTTTGAACTATCTCTATTTTTTGAGTGTAAACTCTAATTCCATCATGGAAAAATGTGTCCTAAGAATTCCACAGACTCAAGAAAAACTCATACTTAGAGAATTTAGCATACAACTCTTTTTTCTTGAGAATTTGGAGACCTTTTATAATATGGCTAGCATAATTTTCCTTATTCCTCAAATAGATTAGAATTTCATCAATGAATATAATAACAAACGTATCAAAATAACTCTTGAATATACTCTATTCGTAAGGTCCATGAGCTCTACGGGAGCATTGGTCAAATCAAATGATATGACCATAAACTCATAATGTCAATAACATGTCCTGTATGTTGTTTTAAAAATATAATATTCTCTTACTCTCAACTGATGCTAGATCTGAGACCCATCTTAGAAAACCAAGTGGCACCTTAAGTCAATCGAAGAGTTCTTCAATTCTCAAAATAGGATACTTCTTCTCGATAGTAACCTTATTCAATTGATGGTAATCTATACACATTATAAGACAACCAATATTCTTCCTCACAAATAAGATTGGAGAACCCCCAAGGTGAGACACTTAGTCATATAAAACCCTTCTAAAGAGGATCTTCCAACTGCTCTTTTAACTCTTTGAACTTTGCTAGTGCCACTCTATATGACAGAATAGAGATATAATGAATATCGGGAAGAATGTTTGTACCGAAGTTTATTTCTCTTTCAGGAGGGACTCCATGAAGATCATCTTGGAAGACTTCTTGAAACTCTATAACAACTGAAACTAACCGAATGGGTGGTGTCTCAACACTATAGTCATTAACTTGGACTAAGTGTTAGATGCAGTCCTTGGAAACTAACACAATTCATTAAATTAAAAGAAAAATATACGAATATGAACTTAATGCATTTCATTAAAATAAAAGAGTAAATTCAAAAATGAGATCAATGCACTTCATTATAATAAAAGAGAAAATACAAATGTGAAACTAAAATATAAGAGAAAAGTCAAATATGACATTAATTTAAGTAATCATTAAAATAAAAGAGAAAAGTCAAATAAAAGATACTAATGCAATTCTTTAAGATGTATCAAATATGACATTCATGCAATTATTTAAATGTAGCTTACATACATTTAATACTTACACAATTAGTTATGATTCTGTAGTTACGTTGTAATCATTTAAAAGGTATTAAATATAAGTTTATAAAATCATATTAAATTCAATATATATCAATCCAAATACATATTATGAATTAATATCTTTAGATTATTTATTTAAGTCCAAAAAGTATGGGTTAATTTAATTTTATTGGAGTAGTACATCGATTTGAGCTGCAAATGAAAGAGCCAGATTAGTTAAAACCCAATATGCCAAGTTTGTTAAATCTGATGTGTGAATGGAAGTTTGTTTTCATTGTAACTCCTCAGTTCTACAACTTCGAACAGTGTGCTCACAACTCATAAGTCACATTAGGATTTAATGAGAAGCCAGAGAGAGCTCATGGATCGAACAAAACATATATCTCTAACGTTACAAGTTCAAGAATACAACACTCAAAAATTAATGTTTGAGAATAAGCTCTAAAGCTCTTGGTAGTACAAGTCAAAATCAAGTTCATAAATATTCAAGATCATGTTAGTATTATGAACCACTCACATTAATAGTATTTTGGTTTAATATTTAATTATTAATTAAATTCTAATTCTAATTGGATAAGTGGAGAAGTGGAGAAGTGGGGAAGTGTAGAAGTTACTTCAACTACCCATTAAGTCTTCCACTTTACCCATTACCTCTTCCAACTATCCATTATCTCCACTACTCATCATGATGGAAAGGTGAGAATGATGTTAAAACACACTATTTAAAATGTTCTCTCTCTGCCATAAATATATTGACTTATCCATCAAAGCTATACATAAAGTATAAGGTAAGAGAGAGAAACAACTTCTAATGAACCAAAAGAAAAGACTTCCGCTCAATCAAGTCAAGAATTATAATGGCAGATTTGGGTATGTATTATTGACTAAAATATCATAGTATTAAAATATATGTGAAAATCATATAGTTCTGCGATCTTGAATAATTAAGAATTTCTAAAAATGTTAGATTGTTTATGTTTTCACAATCATTAAAATCACTTATATGTGGTATCAAGAGCCTGGTTTAAGAATTAGTGATTTTTCATAAAATTCATGTTTTCCTTATTTGAAAACGGTAATAGGTAGTATTACGTGAAATAATTATTCACTATCATGATGTATTTTATTTTGAAATTATGCATATGAGATTAGTTAGTCACCAAAATGGTATAATCTTTGAAGAAGTAATTCAAAATAATAATGACTAAACGTATATTCAATTATCCATTATTTTGATGCTTATAATTGATATAATACTTATGGATATATTGGAGTTTTTGATTGTAAGATATTTACGGATCACCCAAAGGTTGATTATATCATTTTATAACCATTGACATTAAGGAGATAATTTAGATGTATCATGAGTTTTATTTATTTATCTAAAGATAATAAATATTATTGATTCACACATTTATAATTATTGAATTACATTAAATTCACATCTAAGCATCATTATGTCTAAAGTTGTATTTTGATGTTTCTCCCAAAGGAGGACATCAATATACATTTAAGAATTTATAAACCATTTCTGAATGTGATAGTAAGTTAAAATTCATAACTCAAAGTATTAACAAATGAGAATATTATATTTGCAGCATTTGATCTTCATTCGCACTCTGGCTCTGTTACGACCTTTAACGGTCTTAACTTCTCAGATTGTTGCAAACAAATCATATTCCATCTCGGAGTTTTAGATCTTGATGTTGCACTTCACACTGAGAAATCAACTGCTATTACTGAAACTAACGGTTTCGAAGAAAGTTCTCATTATAAGCACTGGATCGATTTAACAGATTAGGCATAATGTTTATGCTAAAGAATATTGCGAGCAACATTAAGACTACTTTTCTCAATACTAAAAATGCAAAAGATTTTCTGAAATTCGTGGAAGAATTTTCTCAAACTGCTGATGAGTCTCTTGCTGGGACACTAATGGGTACTTTGACCAACATGAAGTTTGATGGTTCAAGTACCATGCATGAGTATGTCATCGAAATGACAAATGTAGTAGCAAGACTTATGTCTTTGAGAATTGAAGTGGAACAAAATTTCCTTGTACAATTCATTATCAACTCATTACCGTATGAGTATGGCCCTTTCCAAATGAACTACAACACCATGAAAAACAAATGGAACGTGCATGAATTACACGGAATGTTGGTTCAAGAGGAAGTAAGGCTCAAGAATCAAGGAACCCACTCCATTAACTTTGTAAGTCATCAAGTAGTTGCAAAGAATGGAAAGAAAGGAAAGAAACATGCTAAAGGAAAACAGAGGCACCATAATGTTAATGAGTCCTCCTCTCAAGTACATAAGAAGGAACAGAAGAATGATAAGAGACGTTTCTGTTAAAAATCTGGACACTTTCAGAAAGATTGCCTGAAATTTAATGCATGCTTGAGAAGAAAGGTAAGACTAGTGCTTTTACATGTCTCGAATCAAATTTAACTGAAGTTCCTTATAATACTTGGTGGATTGACTTTGTCTGTACTGTTAATGTTTCTAATACGAAGCAGGGTTTTGTTACAACACAAATCATAAGCTAGAATGAAATATATGTGTGTATGGGGAATAAAGTGAAGGTTCCAGTTAGCTATAGGCACTTACCGTTTGATCCTTGATACTGGGCGCCACTTATATTTACTTGAAACTTGTTATGTACCTTCTCTTTCGAGAAATTTAGTTTCTTGGTCTAAGTTGGATAAGACTGGATACTCTTTTGATTTTGGTAATGGATGTTTTAGTTTGTTTAAACATAATTATCTCATTGGTACTGTTACTCTTTGTGATACTTATATAAACTAAATCTTGATAATCTATTTGTTAAAACACTCTTAATTCTGCATCATAATATTGGAACAAAATGAAATTTGGTGAATGAACAATCAGCTTTCTTGTGGCACAAACGTTTAGGTCACATATCCAAAGAAAGATTGGAAAGATTAGTTAAGAATGAAATTCTTCCAAATTTGGATTTTATAGACCTTAAAAATTATGTGGATTGTATTAAAGGAAAACAAACAACACAATCAAAGACACAGGAAGCACACAACTTCTTGAAATTATCACACTTATATATGTGCTCTTTTTGATATTACATCTTAAAGTAAAGATAAATAATTTGTCATTTTTATTGACGATTTTTCACGTTATGGGTATGTCTATTTTTTGCATGAAAAATCTCAAACGATAAATGTCTTAGAGGTCTTTATTACTGAGGTTGAAAGACAACTAGATAGAAAGGTGAAAATAATCAAGTTAGATAGAGGTTATGAATATTATGGAAGATATGAAGAAAATGGAAAACACCCTGGTCCATTAGCTGAATTCCTCAAAAAAACATGGATATATGCTCAATACACAAACCCTCAAACACCACAACAAAATGATGTAGTAGAAAGGCGTGATCGTACATTAATGGACATATTTAGGAGTATGTCAAGTAATTTATCTATTCCTCTTTCATTGTGGATGTATACTTTAAGGACTGTCGTTTACTTACTTAATAGGGTTCCTACTAAAGCAGTCCCAAAAACTCCTTTTGAACTATGGACTGGTAGGAAACCTAGTTTAAGGCACCTGCATGTTTGGGGTTGCCCGACAGAAGTTAGAGTTTATAACCACTAGAAAAGAAACTGGATTAAAGAACAATCAGTGGTTTCTTCATTGGTTATCCAAAAGAATCAAAAGGGTATAGATTTTACTATCCTAAGCACTGTATAAGAATAGTTGAAACTTAAAATGCTAGGTTCATTGAGAATGGTGAAGTTAGTGGGAGTGAAGAACCACGTAAAGTGGAAATGAAAGAAGTTAGGGTGAGGGTTTCTCTACCTTCTACTTTTTTTAAAGATTTTGTTCCTAAAGTTGTTGCACAACATAACAATCAACAAGCACAACAAATTGATGCTCCTGTTTATCTCAATGAAGCAATAACTAATGAACCTACAGTAGATATACCACAAGAAGCAGCATTAAGAAAATCTCAAAGAAAAAAGAGAACTTCTATTCCTGATGACTATTTGGTATATTTACACATGTCAGATGACTTAGGAATTGATAATGATCCAGTTTTATTTTCACAAGCTATTAAAAGTAATAACTCTGATAGATGGATAAACGCTATGAAAAATGAGTTAAAATATATAAAACAAAATGAAGCATGGGACCTCGTTGAATTACACGAAGGTTGCAAAACAGTTGGGTGTAAATGGGTCTTTGAGACCAAACGTGACTCAATTGGCAACTTGTTACAAAAGGATTCACTCAAAAGGATGGCATCGACTATAAAGAAACGTTCTCCTATTTCTTGAAAAGATTCACTAGAATTATAATGGTTTAAGTAGCTCATTATGACTTAGAGCTACATCAAATGGATGTGAAAACAGTCTTTATAAATGGATATTTGGAGGAAGAATTTTATATGAATCAACCTGACGGGTTCTCTTGTAAAGGAAAGGAACACATGGTGTGTAAACTTAAAAAGTTATTATACGGACTTAAACAAGCTTCTCGACAACGGTATCTTAAGTTTAATGAAACTATTGTCACTTTTGGATTTAAGAAAAACATTGTTGATCGGTGTATATATCTGAAGGTTACTGGAAATAAGTTTATTATGTTAGTCTTGTATGTTGATGACATCTTGCTTGTTACTAATGATCTTTGTTTGTTGCATGATTCCAAGAGATATTTATCTAACAATTTTGAAAATGAAAGATATGGGAGAGGCATCCTATGTGATTGGAATAGAAATATTTCGAAATAGATCACAAGGATTATTAGGTTTGTCTCAGAAAACCTATATTAATAAAGTGTTAGAGATATTTAGAATGGAAAATGCTCATCAAGTCCCGTTCCAATTTAGAGAGGAGATAAATTTAGTCTCAATAAATGTCCAAAGAATACATTGGAACATAAGCAAATGAATGATATTCCTTATGCATCAATAGTTGGGAGTCTAATGTATGCCCAAACATGTACTAGAGCAGACATTAGTTTCGATGTTGGAATGTTGGGTCGTTATCAAAATAATCTAGGAATGGATCACTGGAAAGCTGCGAAGAAAGTGTTGTGATACTTATGAGGAACTAAAGATCATATGCTCACTTATAGAAGATCTAATCATCTTGATGTGATTGGATATTCAGATTCAGATTATGATGGTTGTGTGGATACACGAAAATCCAAATTTGGATATTTGTTGCTATTAGCTGGAAGAGAAATATCATGGAAGAGTGCGAAGTAGTCTGTTATAGTTGCATCCACTATGGAAGCTAACTTTGTGGCATGCTTTGAGGCCACGGTGCAGGCTAAGTGGTTGCGGAACTTTATTTAAGGACTTGGATGAGTCGACAGTATTTCCAAGCCGCTGAAAATTTATTGTGATAATACTGCAGCAGTCTTCTTCTCTAAAAATGGCAAGTATTCTAATGGTGCAAAAGATATGGAATTGAAATACTTTTCAGTTAAGGAAGAAGTCCAAAAACATAAATTGACAATTGAACATATTAGCACCAAACTTATGACTGATGATCCTTTGACGAAAGGATTAGCGCCCAAAATATTTGTTGAACATGTTGAAAGAATGGGTCTTATTAATAGGAGTGAATGAATTTAGGTAAAGATTATATTATATTCATTCAATTGACACTTTGAGCTCAACTATGTATATGTTTCAGTTATTACCTGTTTTCTCTTGTATACGTTGTGTTGAGAATGATGATGACAGGTTTTGTTTTAGATAAAGATATTCTAAGCATTATGTTGAACCATTATGTATCTGAAATATTGTGTTACGCAATAGACTAATATTGTAGTGCATCGAAGGGACTATGCCAAATAAATTTGTGTACAACCGCCATGACACATATTTGTTGATTTACTTAATAACAACAAATAATATTGAATTTACTATATGTGCACATTGTAATTGAAATGTTTATTAAATCATTAAGTAAATGATGTTACATGTGTCAAGTGGGAGAATGTTAGTTTTATGACCTACTCACATTAATATTATTTTGGTTTAATATTTAATTACTAACTAAATTCTAGTTCTAATTGGATAAGTGGAGAAGAGGGGAAGTGGGGAAGTGGAGAAGTTACTTCAACTACCCATTAAGTCTTCCACTTTACCCATTACCTCTTCCAACTATCTATTATCTCCACTACTCACCATGATGGCAAGGTGATAATGATGTTAAAACACACTCTATTTAAAGGGTCCTCTCTCTGCCATAAATATATAGTCTTATCCATCAAAGTTATACATAAAGTATAAGGCAAGAGAGAGAAATAACTTCTAAAGAACCAAAAGAAAAGACTTCTGCTCAATCAAGTCAAGAATTATAATGGCAGATTCGGGTATGTATTCTTAACTGAAATATCATAGTATAAAAATAGATGTGAAAATCATATAGTTCTACGATCCTGAATAATTGATAGAATTTCTAAATGTTAGATTGTTTATGTTTTCACAATCATTAAAATCACTTATTGATCAAGCCCAAATGCCCTTGAGTTCAAGAATATATTCAATATTCACGGTCAACCTCACAAGCCCTTAAATTAATGTTAAAAACACGAATTGGAGGATTAATACAAATTGTAAAGCTTATATTTAAGCCAATAAATACAATTGTTGTGATATATTTTTGTCTTGATTATTATTTTATCAAAACAAATTTACCATCTACAAATTTTTTTAGGCCTGATAAGAGAATCTATACCTCTCACATCAACTATTCAAAAAATAAAAAACATCAAAATGGATTCCAAGAAAATCAACTCGTTATAAACTTCCTCTAACGCTTGTAAGTATGTTAACTGTGTTCTCTCCTAATGCAAATGATTCCTTAGTTTTACCTTCGGAAGTTTCATAGTTTTTATAAGGAGTAATACCACTATGTTGGGACAGCAAACACTTCAAGTTTTATCCACATCAATATCCTATTTTTGGTCGTCAACCAAAAATTACCAAGGGTCCTCTAGAAATTCTTCACCAGGAAGAAGCAGTGTTGCCCAAATGATCAAGAAGACTCTAGCTCCACTTAATCTCTCTAATTCCAAGAAATCTTCTTCGAATAAGAAATATAAGTCAGCCAATAAATCCTCTAAACATGCATCCCAATATATGAACCCTTTGAAGATTTACTTGCAAGATAATATATGTTACTCCCCGATATCCCAAGCGATCAAGAAAGTAATTATAACTAATGCTTCGTCCATAAAGAAACAACTTACATGCCTGGCAAAGATAATTGAATGATTGACAAAGCATACAGAAAACCTAGAGTCTTGGATTAACAATTTAATGGATAGGATGAATGGATTATACGATAGAGAGTCCATCCATGTGCCTTGTATAGGTATTGAAGTTTAAGAGATTGATAAATATGTGAAGCACACAAGACCTGTCAACGAAATGCTATTTTCTTCTGCATGAATGATCTCACTCAATTATTTAAAGGAGTTCATTGAAGGGACATCAAACATATGTAGAAAGTCTCCACCAAATCTCCCCTAATGTCTGCCAAGTAATACATTGCAAGGATTGATACTTTCAAGTTACTCTCCGATTATTTGGTCCTACAATTGTCTAGAAATGACATGGTTTAGGTAATAAACAGATTGGAGAGGAAGGATTGATACTTTCAAGTTATTTTCCGGTTATTTGGTCCTAGAATTGTCTAGAAATGAAATAGTTTAGGTAATAAATAGATTCGAAAAGTCTCAAGCAAGCTTCAACAAAACTGTCGAACAAGTTCTAGGGGTTCACTCAATGGTTTGTAGAAACTTCTATAGGTCATATTATTGACTTGTAAAACCAAGTATTAGAGACAAACTTTCTAAACAATTTCCATCGAATGCTTCTACGGATCGACATACTTTCTATGGATCATAGACTAAACCCATAGAACTAATTTCCCAAATATACCTTAAGTCAAAACACTCTCCACGGTTACCTTCTAAGGACTGTAGTATTTCCTACAACCCGCATTCTTTTTCTGTAAGATAAGGTACCAAAATTGGTAACACCAACTAACTTTACAAAATCATTTTCTATGACCCATAATATATTCTACAACTCATAGGTTCATAGTCACAAATTTCACCAAATATATAATTCTTCGATGGACACCTTCTAAATCCGTAACACTTTCTACAAACCATACAAAGAAACCACAAACTTGAGGTCTCAAAAATTACAACCTTTGAATCTCTTCTTCGAGTACTTGCTATGGCCCATAGGAAATATTACAAACCACTCGATTAGAACTTATAACTCCAAATGGGACGTAACGTTATTCCAAATCCATCCTAGTTTCTATGACAACTTTCTTACAACCCATACGACGGCTAAAAAACTTCCATCAGTACAATTTTTGCAAATTTTCCTTTTAAGTAAATATTTTAATTTCTAAGGATTACATAAAAAAAATTCCAGGACACATTTTGGACACGATAAATGTTTCTAAATGTCCAATAAAGGTCATTTCGATTAAAAAATGGGTCCCACACTGAAAACTCTATTTAGCCAAAATCAATAAGGTTGTTTTGAATTAGTTTAGAAGCCTCGGGACGAGAACTAAAGGTCCTCAACGCAAAAATTTATTGTTCAGCTATAGGATCTGTCACAGTTACATTCAAATCTTAATTATATGATATTTAGATAAAACTTTACCATTTAATTTTCAAAGGTTGTGAAATATAAAATAACTTGATAAAAAACAAAAGAATGAATAGCTGACAAACTGGCAGTCAACATGTCATAAATGATTTTCATTTACTATAAGAAAGCTCTAAAAATTTAGAATAAACCTATACAAGTAAATTTCCTAGAGATTCATTATGATTTTTAAATTTTGACTTGTAATCAATAGTAGAAAAATATTGATAAGGGTGTATTGCATACTCTTTTTTATTTATTTCTTCAAGATTTTAAGTTTTTTTAGCAAACATTAAGTGGGGTATCTCAAGTTATAAACATATTAAATTATATTCTACGGATATTCATTACAATTACTTTTAACTAAATTTTTCTCCATATTACTTATAGAATTATGTTAACAATGCATATATTGTTTTCATCCATAAAAGCATGATCTAAATATTGAAAGTAATAAAATCTTACATTGAACTAGTAATTATATTTTCAAAGAAAACTATTATAAATTTTCCAAATTAGAACTTATATAAATTAAAGTTCTAGGTTCTTTAAACGCCCTATAAGAAGAAGTGAGAGGCTTAAGACATCGCTTCCAATCCGATATAAGGGTTTTTTTCATTTTCCACGAATGTCTGGCCCAAAAGTTGTTGTAGAGGTTATAAATATGAATATGGAAAATAGCTTACCATCGGGAGAGATTAAGTAAGAATTTTTTATCTAAAAAAATTGAAAAATAGATTTTAAAATTACTTATAAAGGTTGTTTAGATTTAAGTGTTAATTGAAGTTTTACTTTATGCCTTTTCAAGTATGGTTAGTCGCTCAGCCCCATATATATTTTTAGGTAACAGATATATAATGGTGAATTGAATGTTTTTCATCAAAAATTACATTGCACAGTAAGAAAAAAACATTTTATATATATTTAAACTCATAACATGAATTCATCCATGTAATGTAATATGAAATAAAAAATAAGGCATCATGTAAAATAACTAGATTATTTGAGATTATCGGCTATACGAGCCGAAAGATTGGAGAACTCTTGGACCGCTTCGGTGAGTGGTTTGAGCTTGGATGACACTTCAACGAAACCATGGTTGCATAAAATAGATTCATTATTTGCAAGAGATGAATACAAGCTTGTATTTTTATAGTCACCAGACTAATAGAAATCAATGGAACGATTAAGATAATCAACAGCATCATTGTAATTTTTCAAGCAATTTGTCTTTTGGGCTTTCACGTTGGGATCTCTAACAGGTTGTTTAAGAATTGATTTAACCAACTTATAGGTCGTTGTGGTATTATCTTGTGCTATATGAAGAACAGTAGAGAGAAGACCATGAACATCTCCTTTAGAGACAGCGGGGTCATTTCGAAGCATCTGAAAACAAAGTGGAGGATAGAAGCTTTGGGGACAAATGTCATCAAGTATGTTTCCCTTCACATTTGGATGAATTACAAATAGTGCTACTACAAAGGAGAGAAAGAACAATGAAGAGTACAAAGACTTCGCATTTTTTTACCTTTTCATTTCTCTGAACCCTCTAACATGCTTTTATAGCTTCAGAAAGTATCAAATATGAGATTATTGTAATTTTTTTTTTTTGTTGTTTTTTCTAAATGTATAAGAGGAAAGTCAAATATAAGATTAATGCAATTCATTAAATTAAAAGAAAAACAGTCAAATATGAAATTAATGTTATTCATTAAAATAAAAAGGAAAAGTCAAATATGAGATCAATGCAATTCATTAAAATAAAAGAGAAACGACAAATATGAAATTGATGCAATTAATTAAAATATAAGAGAAAATTTTAATACGACACTAATATAATTCAGCATTAAAATAAATGAGAAAAGTCAAATAAAATAGACTAATGCAATTCATTGGATGTACCAAATATGAGATTCATGCAAGTATTTAAATGTATACACACATTTAATACTTACATAATTAGTTATGATTTTGTAATTACGTTGTACTGATTTAAAACATAATTAAATATAAGTTTATAAAATCATTTAAATTATATTAGAATTAATATATATCAATCCAAATACATATTATGAATTAATATCCTTGGATTAATTATTTATGTCCAAAAAATATGGATTTAATAAAATTTCAATTTCATTGGAGTAGTACATCGATTTGGGCTATAAATGAAGAGTCTGCTTAGTTATATGTCGTTTCTGTTAAATCTGATAGTGTGAACGAATGTTTCATTTCATTGTAACTCCTCTGTTCTACAACTTTAAAAGTGCGCTCATATCTCATAAATCATAGTAGGATTCAATGATAAGCCAGAGAGAGCCCATGGATAGAACAAAACACATTTCTCTTAACAAGTTACAAATTCAAGAATACAAACACTCAAAATTTTAAGTTTAACAACAAGCTCAAAAGCTCTTGGTAGTACAAGTCAAGATCAAATTCATAAATATTAAAGATCAAGCCCAAAGGCCTATGAGTCCAAGAACGTATTTAATAAACACGATCAAGCTTAGAAACCCTTAAATTAATATAAAAAAACGCAAATTGGAGGATTCATAGATATTGTAAAACTTATATTTAAATCAAATAAATATGATTGTTGTGATGTATTTTAGTCTTGGTTATTATTCTATCAACAAATTTACAGTCTATAATTTTTGTCAGGCCTAATGAGAGAATCTATACCTCTCATGTCAACTATTAAAAAGTATAGAACATTAAAATGTCTCCCAAAAAGATCAACCCCTTATAAACTTCCTCTAACGCTTCTAAGAATGTTCACTCTATGTTCTCTGCTAATTCAAAGGAGTCCTTAGGTTTACCTTTGAAAGATTTAGAGTCTTTACAAGGAGTAAGACCACTATGTTGGGACAAAAAACACTTCCAGTTTCATCCACATTAATGTCGTATTTTGGGTCATCAACTCAAAATGATTAAGGGTCCTCTAGAAATTCTTCACCAAGAAGAGGCAGTGTTACCCAAAAGATCAAGAAGACTCTAGCTCCACTTAAGCTCTTCGATTCCAAGAAATCTACAAATAAGAACTATTCAGCCATTGAATCCTCTACACATGCATCTCATGATATGTATCCTTTGGAGATTGACTTGAAATATAATCTATGCTACTCCCCGATGTCCCAAACGATCAAGCAAGCAATTTTAACAGATGTTTCATCTATAAAGGAACAACTTTCAAACTTGGCATATAATTCTCGATCTTTGATATTTTGGAGGACTATTCCAAAATGATTGGCATGATCATCTTCATTCCTCGAGTTGATCAAGATGTCATCGATGAATACAATAACAAACATATCCAAATTCTGCTTAAAGACTCTTTTCATGAAATCCATAAATGTTGCAAGGGTATTTGTCAAATCAAAGGACATAACAAAGAACTCATACTAACCATAACGGGTCCTAAATGTTATATTTGCGATGTCACTACATCTCACTTTCAACTAATGATAGTCATATCTAAGGTCTTAACTTATAGAAACAAATGTCACCCTAGAGTTGATCGAAAAGGTCATGAATTCCCGAAAGGGGATATTTATTTTTTATGATTACCTTGTTCAAATGGCGGTAATCGATACACATCCTAAGGGAACGAACTTTCTTTTTAACGAATAAGATTGGAATGCCCCCAATGTGAGACAGTCGATCAGATGAAACCTTTGTAAAGAAGATCTCTCAACTTCTCCTTTAATTATTTTAACTCTGCTGGAGCTATTTTATATGGCGGAATGGAAATGGTTTGAGTATTAGGAAGGATATCTATTCCAAAGTCTATTTCTCTTTTAGGAGGGACTCCTGTAAGATCGTCGACAATGACCTCTGGAAACTCACTCACAACTGGAACTGACTCAATATGTTATGTCTCAACAACAGAGTCATTAACTCAAACTAAGTGATAAATGCACTCTTTAGAGACTAACTTTTTGGCCTTACGGTATGAAATAAAACGACCCTTAGGGACTACTAAACTACTCCTCCACTCAAAAACTGACTCATTCGAAAACTGAAACTTGACTATTTGAGTTCTACAATCGACTGAGTCATAACAAGAGTGAAGTCAGTCCATACCTAGAATGAAATCAAAATCCACCATGTCTAGCTCAACTAAGTCACTCATGGTGTATTTGTGATAGACATGTATAACTTGTGTTAGGGTTTTGTCATGATTTACTTACCTTATTTGAAGTTTTATATTTCCGAAGGCAAAAGACAAAACATTACCATAAATATTTTACTTTTTGCGAAAGGAAAATATAATATTGTTTCATATTTAGTTTATTCTTTTACTTAGAAAAAGGTTCTGGAGTAGATACTCATTTTCTACTAGGGAAAGTTCTAGGACTTTATAAATATAGGATTGTTTCTTCTAACACATAATAAAAATAACAACCACAATGTAGTCGTTTAAGAGTCTTGTTTATGGGAAGACCTATTCTCTCTATATTTTCAATATTTTATTTATATTGTTTTGATACAACAATATTTTTATTTTCTGTATAAGATTTTGTTATCTGATTTATCAAACATATGATATGAAATTGTAAGCTTTTGCATGATGTCCTAATCTACCTTCATAGCACAAAAAGTGGTATCAGAGCACATTGTTCAAAGATCTGATGGTTCTATGATCCAAAATAAGACTAAAGAAAGGCTCAAGTGGTATCATATCAATTTGCAATCAACGTGATGATAATGAAGATTTTAGTTCTACTACATGTAAAGAAAATTTCAAATAGGTTTTCAATAATATCATGTTGCTTCATCCTTTAAAACAAAATCAATTTCAACAATTTCAACCCTAGCAAACTTTTAATGCTCGGGTTCCACTTTTAACTTATGCATCTTACTATTAATGCATGAGCTCCACTTTTAACTCATGCATCTTAATTTTAACACATGAACTCCACTTTTAACTCATGAATCTTACTTTTAAGGCATGAGCTCCACTTTTAACTCATGTATATTACTTTTAACGCATGAGCTCCACTTTCAACCCATATCATAACGTTTAAAGAATTCCAATTTTTAACTCACATCAATTTTTAATTCATGGTAAGCAGCAATGATACATGAAAATAGTATGGAAAAAAAAAAGAATCAAGATATTATGCCAGAAAATTCAAGTCAAAAGGGGAGATTTGTTAGGGTTTTGCCATTATTTTCCTACCTTTGAAGATTTATTTTTCCTAAAGGAAAAGACCAAAAATTACCATAAATGTTTTTATTTTTCGTGAAAGGAAAATATAATATTGTTTCATATTTAGTTTATGCTTTTACTTAGGAAAAGGTTCTGGAGTGGCTACTCATTTTCAAGTAGCGAAAGTTTTTAGGAGTTTATAAATATAGGATTGTTTCTTCTAACACATAATAACAATAACATCCACAATGTAGTCGTTTAAGAGTCTTGTTTATGGGGAGATTTATTCTCTCCATATTTTCAATATTTTTCTTTATATTAGTTTTGATATAATAATATTTTTATTTTTAGTATAGGTTTTTGCTATCTGATTTAACATCCGTATAAAATTTCACATGACACCTTAATCACCTTCAGAACCCAACACAATCACGATAGACTTTTGTGACTCCTTATGTAGCCAATAGGTATGGAAATAGTGAAGGGCTCAATATTCGAGGAAAATACCATATTTCATGTTTACGTAAGTAGTCACAAAAGATAAACTCACAACTTGATCAAGTAAGACATACATATCAACAGAAAAAACATTAAGCATACCAGTGAAAACATTTGGCGAGTTCTTTTGATGCTGGAGGCTAGCCATAGCATAGGATGGTTTGCTCCTCCGCCTTTACCCGAAGTACCTCCTTTCAAAGTGACTTTTCCTGTTGGAGCCACTAAATAAGATTGGTTTTTGTCCCCCCCCCCTACTCTACATGTTCTTAGGCCACTCTTTCATGAAATTACCCGCCTAACCACACTTGAAGCAGCCATTAAAGTCGTCACGACATTCTCCTAGATGGGTTATAGTACACGTAGCACAAGGTATACTCTAAACCCCTGTTCCATACTACCCTTCGAGTCAGTACCTTGAGCTCTGAAATTCTAAGAAATTTGATTAATGTATTCATTTCTATTTCTAAGTGCAGGTGCACTATCTAATGATGGAGTGGGTCCTGATGACATTTGCTAGGAAGATTACCGAGGCCCATTTTCAGTCTTTTTCTAGACAGACTCATGATTTGTTGTCTTACCCCTCTTGTTGCGGAACTCTTTCTTGTCTTTCAACTTTTCCTCCTATACCCATTCTACATGAATCATAAGCCTAGTTATGTCCATGCGTCCTATGAAATTAGTTGTTCTCTCCTCCTTATTGGATAAACGAGATAGCCCAGACATAAACAAACTCATTCTACTTCTCATATAAACCACTATCTCTGGAGAATACCGAGAAAGTTGGGTCAACTTGAGGCTATACTCTTGCACACTCATATAATCTTGCTTCAGATTAAGAAACTCTCTTACATTTGCTTCCCTTAGCTCTTGAGGAAAGAAATGCCCAAGAAATCATCTTCCAACACATCCCATCTCAAAGGTGGTGCCTCATCCCGCTCTATTCTTCTTCCACTATCATCCTAAACTTAGCATTGGTGACATCACCCTGAGGGGGTTGTACTTCTGGTGCATTGGGAGCTTCTTGACCTTGAGGATTAGCATTCCTCCTACACTACGATAAATTTAATTATCAAGGACAAATAACTTCGTCATTAATAAATCATATTTCGTCACTAAAAATCTTGTGTGATGAAAAATAATTCGTCACTCAGTCGTCACTAAATGTGTTCTCTAAAAGTATACATAGAAGATTTAGTGCTTCATCGCTAAAAGTATTATATTAACTACAAAAACATAAATCGTCTGAAAAGGCTTAAACATTTGTGACAAATTTCTTTGTTGTAAAAAGTATATTTTTTGTAGTTAATAGTATGCTTTGTCACTAAAAATGTTATTACTACCGACAAAATTATATCGTCGCTAATTATTTTACTTGAATCAGTGACAAAATCAATTGTCTCTAAAGTTATATATATTTCTTAGTGAAAAAAAATTAATTTCGTCACAAATGACTATTTTATATACAAAAAATTATTTTGTTCTAAATGTATATATATATATACCAACACAGCCCAACTCAAAGGTGGTGCCTCATCCCGCTCTGTTCTTCTTCCACTAATCATCCTAAACTTAGCATTGGTGACATCACCGTGAGGGGGTTGTACTTCTGGTGCATTGGGAGCTTCTTGACCTTGAGGATTAGCATTCCTGCTACACTACAATAAATTTAATTATCAGGGACAAATAATTTCTTTAATAATAAATCATATTTCATCACTAAAAATCTTGTGTGACGAAAAATAATTTGTCACTTAGTCGTCACTAAATGTGTGTCTATATATATATATATATATATATATATATATATATATATATATATATATATATATATATATATATATATATATATATATATATATATCGTAGTTGAATACTGCCTTGGGGAATTGAACTCAAAACCTTAAAGGTTGGAAGTGATGAGTGCTTACCATCAGACCAACTCTATCTTGTTGTTCATTTTTGTTTTATTTTATATTTCATTCACTTCTTTCAAATTTAACTTTTGTAGAAACAATATATTATATGATTATTTATACTCATGCACAAATTCATGAAATTTACCACCCACAATTTATTCAAATGTAGATTTTATTTGAATTAAACTGTGTATTTTTTTAATATGTTTAAATATATTTAGTACAATTTTTTCATTTTATTTATTTACTTTTGTAAATTTTTAAAATTATTCAGTAAAATAATAAATTTATTTAAAATTAAAGTTTCATTTTATTAAAAAAAATGAATAATTGGTTCAACCTGAACATCATTACCAATAACTATAGTACTTCATCATAATATATTTGAAATCCCCGTTAGTTCATTTCTATTATTTGTGCTTTTATTCTTTAGTTTATTTCAATATTCACACTTATGAAAAAAGTTAATAGAAATTCATGAAATATATTGCACCTTTGCAAAGTCTAAGTTTGTAAGTCGATGTTATCTTTGTATAGTTAGTCTATGTACGTATATGAAATTATGATTAAATATGTATCATATTTTTATATACAAAAGCAAATAGATTGACTTAGTCTATGTAGTTTACCAATCACAAATTAACAGACATGCACAAATCTTAACACAAAGACTTGACAAATTATTATTTTATCGTGCTTATCAATGAAAGTGTATCAAATAAAAAATAAAAGTGTTAAACAAACAAATATTAGTGATTTAGTGGTAGAACCGTGCCCACTTACAATACCTTTAACTCGAATTGTATTTTTTTAAATGATCCATTTTATAATTGCGTAATTTAAGAAAATAAATGTGTTGAACTTTTTTCGTTTTTAAAAATTGACTAAATTCATTGGTTTTAATATTTTGACTTGCCAATTAACGAATGGGCTTTGACTACTTCTTATGAAGCACTTATATTATACTTTTTGTAAGAAGTCACTTGTAATTATTAACAATTGTAGAAAAAATTGTATTTAGCTATTAATTTTTTCTATAGCAAATAGTTTAATTATTTAGTACAAATTTTAAGTCGTCGCTATTTAACACCTTACATATTTTGTGACAGTTTTTTTATTATGATTAAATCATAAATTGATCATAGACAATTAATTTTTTGTAACCAATTATTTATATTATCAGTGACGAAATAAATGTCATAATTAAATATAAATTTTCATAGCTAAAATTTATAATATTTAACTTCGAACTCTAATTTGTCGATAACAATATATTTTTTAGATGAAATTTTTTTGTGTCCAAAATTTAATAAATTATAAGAAAAAAATATTTTATTATAAATTAGATACATTATTATTCAAAAAATAATTTGTCACTGATAACTTTAAATTTGTGAGGAACACTACTTAACAAATGACTTCAATAAATTTTTAAGTGGAAAACTTTAGTGGAAAAAACATTGCTACGGATTTTTATGTTTCGTCACTAAAAGAATGTGTCTCATATATTTAAGCACGAAAAGTAAATTTTGCCACTAAAAGCGAATAATTAGTGACGAACTTGATGTCATAGTTTGTCATAAATTACATATACTATTAGTGACGAAATAATGTGTCACCGATAACTTTAAATTCGTGACTAACATTATTTAACAAAATGGCGCCAAATATTTTTTGATGGAAATCTTTAGTGGACAAAACTTTGCTACAAATTCTTATGTTTCGTCACTAAAATTATGTGTCTCATATATTTAAGCACGAAAAGTAAATTTTATCACTAAAATAATTAATGATGAATTTGATGTTGTAGCTAATAATTTTGTAGCTATATATCATATTTTTTGTAGTGCTAGAAGAACGTCCTCGAACAGCTCTATGCGGAGGCATGATCTGAAAAGACACACTTCAGTATGAGTTAGAGGAAATTATTATAGAATTAAATTATATCACGCGAACAGGAGTAATAAGAAACTGAAATGTTTCTAAATGTTGTACCCTCCTAAATATAGATGTGGTGCGCTTCACACCGATAACCAAGACTTTATTTACAAAAGTTCACAGACACCCTAGGTCTCTTAAACTTTGTGCCTTGATACCAAGTTTGTCATCCCCGAGCCTACACCCTTGAGTGGCTGGTACTGAAGTTTCATTTTCGATCCCCAAGAAAACCCTTGGCCTGGCTAACTATTTAGAGGAAAACTTACTAAATGACAAAAAAGCTTTAAAATAGAATTTATAGCATTCAAACTCAAGTAAATACTAACTCAAATGTCGAAGAATACTAAGTGCAATAATAATAATACTTTGCAAAATAATCTCAAAATGTTTCAAAGATAAGGGAAATACTGATAGACTCATCAACAATAACTATTTATTAAGCCTCTATTACTAGGATAGAATTCGGGAAAACACCGACAACTCAACAATAAATAAAAGTAAATTTTGGATCCTCCAAAAACCAAAAAGGCTCACCAAAGTTGTCTAGTCTTGAAGACTGAATTTAGCTGCCAACCCTAGTCAACAAAGTACAAAGTGATATCAACGAAACACCTGTTGATGATCTTGAGCACATGTATTTGCATCATAAAAGATGGAGATCGAATGACATTAGTACATTGAATGTACGAGTATGTAATATAGATATTTTAGAAAAATACTTTCTCATTCCCTAACCTTTAACATAAATGGTGATATATATAAATATACTTTAACTCTTTTGGGAGATTCTCTAACCAACATCCATCACTATGAGTTATGTGATGATACAATGGCTTGTCCAGAATGCCAGAACTGTCATATATTGTGTCGGTATATAAAATAACTCAACTAAGTGGATCCACTAAGTTATGCCCAAAGGCTCTAAGGATTCATCTAAAAATTATTATCATGTACCCATGTTGACAAGACATGGTTTATGGGGGGTTGTAAGTTGTCTGAACTCTCCCTCGTATCGATGCTCAACACTACTCCCAATAATATTTACCTTTTCTCAATGTATAAAAATATTACTCTTTCTCTACTTTGAGATAATTGTTCAATTATCCTCTTAAAAGATGTAACTGCTCAAAATTAACTCTGAACTCATTACTTGTTTAGAAATTAAAGTTTCTCCTTTCTCACGGTAAAAATGATAAATTTAGGAGTCAATAACTCCCTTGAGATTCACTCAAAATAACTCTTTATACTTTCTCAAATAATCCTTTTTAATTTATGAGAAAATCAATTTAAGATAAATATTTGGTTAAAAAGATTCCCATCAATACCTCAGTGAATACTTTAGATAATAGGATTAATTCTGAAAAATAGGCATGAATAATCAACTCAAGAATCTTAACACATAATATATAGCAACTCGAAAATTAGGAATAACAATTCGAAATTCAACAACAAACTAATCTCAAGAACTATCAAAACTAATAAGGATGTAACCCTAGATCATTGTTTACTAATAGAAAGTAGATGTAGGGCGTGAGGACGAATTCAGTCCATCACTATGATAGCCTTACATACCTGGGAAGAACAAAGTTCTTGGCAAAACCGAAGAAATTCAAAAAATGATAGAAAACCCTAGTGTTTATCCTATTGAATCCTTGTTCTTAGTCTTTGAAGTGTTAAAGAACGTAAAATAATATTTTGACACTTTAGACCTTAATTAGGTAAAAAAAGGTTGTGGGTTAGATTTAGAGATGTTGGGAAAATACTGAATTATCCTTTTTAAAAGATGTCAAACACCATCCACGAGACCATCTACCAGTCGTGGTTTTACCATAGATCCCATATGTGGACTCTATATTGAGTTTTAAGCCTTAAAAGTCCATTTACGGGTCTAAGTGATGGTTAGTAGGTCCACCTGCTGCCCGTCAGTTGGTCCGTAGAATATGCGTTCCAAAAGTTAACCCCAGTACTCTAAAGAGGCCTTACAAGACGGGTCTTCATTCAACCCACGGCCCGTCGATTGGAGTCGTCATTCAGAGATTCAGAAAACTCTAGTTTGGCAGAGTTTGTTAAAACGGTCATAGCATTTTACTCTAACCATGAAATGAGATAAACTTGACGGATTTGTAAAGTGGATTTCAAAGAACTTTAATTTTTTAATTCATAGGCCACCTAGTTCATTATGTGATGGGAGATATGATTGCTTGAAGTTGACCTAAGTACAATCTTATGTTGAAATTTAATCGGAAATGAAGATTTCCACTCAACTTTTTGCTAGGGGGTTCTTGTGACCTCAAATCATATACATATCCATATCCATTCGAACACCAAATAAATAACATTTGCACATATGAGTAACTTAAGGATCACCCAATTAAATTCTGCAAGCAATTAAAGAATGGTTTGGGGTTAGCTTAGAAGTTTTCGAGGTGTTACAAAATGTATAGAAAAACTTGAAAGAAAAGACATATATTTCATAATCAATAAAAGAGAAAATCAATTCAAATGAATATAATAGGAATAATTGAAGGGAAGCAATTTATTTGTCTTTTCCTCTACCTTGGCTATACAACTCCCATTTTTTCTTTTGGGTATGTATTAATTTTTGTAATTTATCACATTTATAAATTGTATGTTTATATTTTTACACTTAAATGTTTTTATACAATATTTATTTGGAATACAAAACAATTAATAATGTTTCATGGGCATTAAAGTAAAAAAGACTAACAATTAAACAACATTCCAAAGATGAAAATGATAAGTTTAAATCATGTATTTGGTCTAGTTTAATTGTCCCATTATTTTATTTAAAAATTTAGTAATGAGTTTCTTAATTAAAAACTTATTGAGCGGCATTTTGTTAATGCATCTTTGAACTTAAAATCTTTTCACTTGTAATATAAAATGATGATCAGTAATGTATTATTCTCAAGTAAAATTAAGTGAAGGACATTTTGTAATTTAACTTTGACACGTGCACATATGGCCCATGTGAACTTTTATTAACCCATTATAAAGTTTAAATTTCGTGAAAATATGTGTTTAATAAATAATAGCATACCTTAATTACAAATAAATCTTCAAAAGTATAACAAGAAACACCAATGGTAAGTTTTGAACTTTAGTTAGTAGAGAGAAATATTTTAATAAAGTCATACATGATTAATTTGAGACAAAATAAAAATGCAGGCTAACGATACTAAGAAATTTAAAAGAATTATACTAAAGAAGTCCAATATAGAGCAAGTACAAAACGTAAATGGGAAAAGACATAAGTTCACCCTTTAACTTTTTCAAAAAGTCAGTTACACGCTTATACTATCACGGTGACCTATTACACACCTTTATTACTCAAAAGTAAATTTATTGCAACCCTGAGACATGTAACAACACTCTCACATTATGTGATATATTACACTCACTGCCACATCAGCGCTACGTTAGCGCTATGTCATATTTTTTTTGTTAGATATATTTGACACCAATTAATCCCTAATCAATTATTTTAATTCTCTAATAATTATATCTTCTTCATCGCTAGCCCCACCCATGTTAAATTCTCATTTCATCTGAAAATCATATTCGGCTCCACCTTCACTATTATTTTATTCTTCACCACCACTATATCACCTTCAGTTCTTCTTCTTCTTTGTCACCCAAGACCAAATATCACCATTATCAAAATCAATTTTTTCTTCTTCACCACCTTCACCACCAAACCCATAAAACTGACATCGCCACCAAACCCAAAAATTGATTAACGACTAACATTTCTTTAACAAAGTCAAAAAATAAAAAAGATAAAAACAATCAACCGAAACTTTTATAGATAAATACAGTTATTCATTTAAAAAAATTATGAAAAATAACCTAATGTGAATAAAAAATATTGTGCTTGAAGATTGCGATAAAAAAAATAAAGGAAGGTGTGGAGAGGGTGGAAAAGAGGATTCTAACTATTTTTACTTTAACTTCAAACTGACGCGCCTAATTTTTTATATTTTTTTTGCCAAGTCAGTTTTAGGTGGTAAGAAAATTCACTTTTCAATAGTATAGGTGTGTAATAGATCAATATGATAATTTAAGCTTGTGTCTGACTTTTCGAGAAAAGTTCAAGGGGAAATTCATATTTTTTCACAAAAATAAATACGACATACACATCCTTCTTAATACATAATCATAATATCTTGATCTGTTGTTGATGCCTTCTTCCATAACCAACAAAAATTCAAGAGTCTTTTTTTATCAAATATTCACTAGTCTCACATACCTCGTAACGAAATCTATGGAGAAATCCTTTGGATTTCGAGGCTGAACATTGAAGAACATTGTTTCTTGTTCTTGAAAGAAAATGACGCATCTTTCTCTTCTTTTTGTTCTAACTTGGATGATTTCTTGGGGAATGAGGTTTTTGGGTATGTATGACTAGATTATTAGACTTAGATTGATTAAAACAACGTAGTTTATGCATCAAACGACGTAGTTTAAGAGTATAATGCACATGGGAAAAGAGAAAAACAACCCTGACTTCAAACAAATGAAGTGACATATACTACTGGAATGACGGACCTTTGTTTGAACTACTTCCCGTCAACTGGGTCGTGGTTTGTGCTCCGCTCGACAGGGCTTCACTAAAACGAGCGTAACTTTTTATTCTGAGCTTAGATTTTAGCAAACTTGGTGGCGTTTGAAAGAGGATTAAATTTTTTTTCATTTGATCGTTCATCGGTCACATAATTAATGTTTTTGCTAAAATATATGACTGTTTGAAAGTTACCCAAAAGCCATTTTTCTCTAAATAGTTGTTGACCCTTACCTACGGTCCTTAGGTCTCACCATGGACTATATTCGTCAGTTGTGGGTGGGATCAAAGACCACAAAAACTTGGACCCCTATGATGGGACCCCACCTACGTATCGTGGACCATGACCACAAGTCTCATTTTTCGATCCTGAAATTCTTCACTAAGTATGGGACTCACCTACAAGACCTATCTATGACTCATCCATTGAATGAAGAACCGCATTGGTGAACCGTCTCTAAATACTGGAACCTTGACTCTTATGGGAACTTGAATTGGCCAACCACGGCCCCACCTACGGTTCGTGGGTGATTCCTTGATACTGGCATCAGTTTTGTGAAAAACTAGGATTTTCTCCCTTATGAGATTTGAGGTGTTACACGTGTCGAAGCCACTAAACAATAAAGTGCTGAAATTAAGAATAATTACAAGTCTCAATGTATTTGTTTCTCAAAAACAATAAAGCATAAAATAATGAACAAAAAGGTCCGACGTGATGAAAAGTAGCTACCTCTCAAAGTCCTATAACAAGTCTCAGGATGGGAGGAGAAGAGAAAGCACATAGTAATGGGCCCGGAACCTTCACAAGTGTAGGAGTAATGACTTAGTACCAACCAAAACGGTACGCAAACAACTTAATAGACATGGCAAACTAGCTAGAAATCGAATATTCCTTTCATCCATAACCAAACATCCTCAAACAACAATTTTCATAGAAATAAACCCAATCTAAAAATTTCACAATACATAGTTTACAAGGCTTAACAACACAGTTCAATAGTCACAGATCAACAACCAACACGTATCAAGTATGACTATCACAAGTAACAAGTAGATCAATCAAAAGTATAAGAGTGCATCAAATCACAATAGTCAACTATTGTCAAAACCATTTTTCCTTCAGCATAATTTCACTAGCAGGCACCATTTCTCATCGGCTTTATATCACATCACTAGTTGAAACCATTTTCCTTTAGTTGTTTTACTATTTACTAGCTGAAATCATTTTCTTCGGCTATATATCATTTCATTAGTCGTACCTATTTCTCTTTGGCTTTATATCTTATTATTATCCGGAACCATTTCCCTTCGGCTTGATATCATATCACTAGCTGAAATAATTTTCCTTCAGCTTAATTTCACATGTCTCATCACGGTGTACAATAATTAGTGTAAATAATTAATTTACACGATAAGGAAGAGACAAAAACTTAAGAATTCAACTCTACATTCATGTCACTAAAGCATTTTATAAATCACCCAAATAGTGTCCACAACAAGGCAGTTCAAAAAACATTATAATCAATATGTTGTCTTTTCATTAGTATCCTTTTTTATTCATTATTATTAATCAAGTAGAACAATGAACCATTCACCCATTCCCATTACTCTCTAACACAAACAATGAAAGGTAAATGCACAATTTTACTAGATTTAGAAGAGCACTTGCCTTAATTCAATTAAATAAACAATCCAAGACTTGAGTCTTCCCTTTCTTAACAACTTAATAAAGAAGTTGTTACGACCTAGGATCACCCTGAAGTTGCGACACGACGTACTCGACCTCTCGGAGGCCTTATAAGTCTCTTATCATTCATTCATTACATAAGTATGAAAAGTAGTGCAGAATTTAAGACTTTTCATAAAATAAAGTCGATATGAAAAACTCTTTAATAAAGCATAAGAAAGAAACTAAGTTTCACCATAAGCCATCATAGACTCGAACATTCAGACTATCAATTTAGGTTCACGGACCTTACATCAATTTGAAACCAATAGTCTAATACAAAGTCTTTAAAGAAATAAAACTAGACAAAAAATCTATGTCCTCGAACATAAGAGGACATACAAATCTTGAGAGAAATCTACTTCCTAAGCTTCCACTCTAGGAATCCTCACTTGCCACCACTTTTTCTTGTAGACATATAGAAATATATGGAATTAGCATAATCATGCTCTAAGTATGGTGAACATGCAAGAAAACCATGCAAATAGGGCACTTTAGTTGAAATATGCTTTTTGTACTATTTTGATAACAATCTCATGAAATAAGTACATAAACATCTTCAAGTCAATATTTACATATAAGGTAATACCACATTAATTAAATACCCATGTAGACATTTAGACCCTCTACCTAAGGTTATCCTATGACCCACTTAGGTGTAAGGATCCTCAAAATGAACTAAGGAGTATAGAGCCTCATATATGCCTAAAAAGGTTATTAACATATTAATGAAGTTTTGTAGAGATTTTATAGTTGATTTGAAGTGATTTGGAGGCCAAACGTCCAAGAACATCCAAGACGCTCGAAAGTTAGTTTTTTACGTGCTAGTGTGTTCTAGTGTGCGTTGGTATGTTTTATGTATTGTTTGGTGCCTAAAATTATAGGTAAGGACCTTAACAGGTATATAAGCGTGTTTAGGTCCAAAATGTCCGGGCACGACTCCCCAAGGACCACCCAAAGGGTCCTTGAGAAAGACCCAAATACTTGCTAGACACTGCCTAATTGGCAGTGTCTAAATGACGAACAAGAAATGACGCTCCATACTATGGTCTATGCTCCGTCAACTGGGGGCATTGCGGAACACTTAGACATTTGATCTCAGCCCCCAAAATGGAGGTCTCAGTCCCAAATGATGGACATGCAGTACGGCATCATCGTTTCCTCGATGGTCCATCAGTCTGCACATCGATTGAACCTACCATTTTTTGTCATGCACGTGCCAACTTAAGGGGTGAATGGGAAATTCACCCCACATTCCAAATAGAGTATAGGCGGTTATTTGTTCTATTTTTGGGTATTTTAAGTTGGTTAAAAATATCAAAACCGCAATTACACTTCATTTTTTAAACTTCACTTTCCCTCTCAAAACAAACTATCTCCAGAAACCTCCATGGGAGATCAAGCTCAAGAACAGCCTAGGATTTTCATGGTTTCTTCTTCAATTTTTCGTGGTCTTATCATGTAGTAAGGTATGGTAGCCCATTATCCTTAGTTAATCTTTCGTCTAATGAGTTCCTTCAAAGGTTTTCAAATGAGAATTCATGACCAAATCGTCTATCTTTCAATCTAGCCATGGATTCATAGTCAAATTGATTTCAAAAGCATTTTCATGATGAATTTATGATTTGCTACTGTTTTTGCGATGGATTTCAATCCAATTTCATGAAGAAATCCTCCTAAATTCTCAATTTGGCCTATAATGTAGGTATTATGATCTTGATTAGATGATGAAAGATTTATGATTTGATTATGTTGAATTATATATTAATAGTATTTTCTATATCAATTTATGATGTTTTATTTGGAATTGATCAAGGATGATCAAAGCTTGGATAATCTGTAAGTTCACCCTAATTCCCTAGCCTACGGTAGTAGAATTGGCCTTGAATGGCATTGTGTGGTATGGTCCACCTATGGTGGCGGTGTTTACATTCTTGTCATTTTCTATATGTTATGATCATGTCCTTAAAGTCAAGTTCATGTATTGTGAAGGGTAGTTATGATGATCACACATGTGAAGTTATATGTCTAGTCTCCAATGCTAGTATCATGTTCTATGTGTATTGATGATGCTACCAATATGTGAATGATTATGTTAGGTCTAGGTATGGTCTACATGTTTATTATGGGATACTCTTGTGTAGGATATAAAATAGTTCCTAGGGTAATCTTTTTATGTAGATGAATATGAATGCATGACTAAGCTATGAACATGAAAGTACATGTTATGATGTCAAGTATATGATATGATAAAGTATAAATACGTGTAGTGTCTAAATGTTTTTATGTGAAAGATCTCCTCATATAAGTACACATAAGACATGTTATGATGATCTAGTAAAGAAGGGTCTTTTGAACAGTGTTCTCAATTGTACTCTAAACTAGACTATGCTATGTCCATGTGAAAGGATATTCTCACATGAGTTAGGTTGATGAAAGGACATTCTCATCAATAACCTATGATCTATGCATATGAAGAGTAAATCTCCGAAAGCCTATTTTTATGAAAGTAATATAGATAGAGGCTTTTCAAAAAGGGGACTTAGCTTAGCACCGAGTGAACTTGACAAATGAGGGTGCTCATTCCCAAAGAGAAAGACATGTTCACCAAATGTCCTCATGAGGTTGAAACTACAATGACAAATGGCATAAAGAGGGTTTCAATCTACATCTCCTAATTCCTTAACTATGTGTCCCCCATAAGACCTAGCAAGTGCATCCACCTAATATGCTAGCATAATGTCAATGTTCTAACTTTACAAGTAGAGCACCTCCTTTCGGTGTGGGTCCTATGACACCAGATTCCATGTTTAGCTCACATGGTCTTAAAGTTGGTTAAGGCTATAGGTTCTCTAAGTAAAATGGATGATGGAAGTAAATTAAAAAAACCCTAACTAGGATCACCTAATTGAAGTTGCTTAGTGTAGGTGAGGGTATGGGACTTTGCATATGCATTGCACAAGTAGCTCTTGAAGGGAGTTCTATATGTATATGTATCCTAGTTTCTGACAATGTGTGTTGCACGTTTAATTTTTACTATTGTTATATAATTTAAAATTGTGCTATCAAATAGAAAATATTTAAATGAACAATATTAATTTTACCATTTATACATGTATCAACAAAATTAAATAAAAAGGAATTGTGCATTTGGCATCAAGCAAAAATTATGTGAAAGTAATTAATATAATATAGTCTCCTTTAACTTTGTACAAGTCTTTTTTATGATCTTAATATCAATGATAACTTTTTATAGCCATAAATGAATATTAAAAATACATGCACACTTATTGATAAGATTGCCTATTTTATTTTAATGAGAAACGATTGAGTGAAATATTTACATTATTTAAGTAAGGTTCTAAAATTAAAAGACAGTACCTATCAAAATTATACAATATTAAAAGCAATTACATTTAAAATATAAAACCGACAGATATATAATTTAAACACTGAACTTCATACATACATCTATTTCAAAAGATCATAATAATAGCTAAAAGAATACAACACCACAATGTGTTTATTAGAAATGCAAAAGAAATTAGAAACAACAATAATCTTCGTGATGGAGAATATATATCGAAAGAGATATGAGGACTTAGGCATGTCTAAAAAGAAGTCTTCAAGTTCTTCTCCCCATTCATGTATTCTATTTTTTCATGGCTTTTTTGCCTATCATAGATGAAATAGTTTTTTGATTATCAGTTGAATGACATTTCTTTCATTTTTCAATGGTTATCACCTAGTTCTTAAATATTAGTAAAAATGTCTGTTTAAATTCTATATTTTTCAGTTCTAAATAATAGTCTTTAATATATAGATAGATGGAAAGATGAAAAATACAAATCATAGTTAAACTTAATAAAAGAATTAACATTACCACTAATAATTATTGCTTTGAACTTAGAATCTAGTCTAGTTTGAATCAATAATTAAAAAGATGAAAAAGAAAAATCATTGTAATTAGTAATAAATGAGGCAATTACAAGTCATATTTATCATTTATTACTAATTGATTCATATATAATAACACACTTTTAATATATTAGTAATAATAAATCAAATAAATAAATCAGTGGCATTAATCAAATAAATGGGGGGTCACTCTTTTCATATGACAGTAATTATTCTAGGATATACATGTACAATTAAAATATATCTTTTCACATTCCAAACATTTAATTATTTGTTTATATTTTAATTAAGAATTAATATAAGGAAATGCAAAAGTCATCTACATTTTTATAAAAATGATACAATTTAACATTTGAATTAAATAATTAAATGCTTTTATAACATTTTAATTTATAGTAAGGGTAAAATTGTAATTCAACTTTTAACTTTTTTTGTTCCCTCTTATAATAATATATGATGTATATATCTCTTATGCATTACACTATGGCATTGACCTATTTGTATGATAATATGCATAATGTTGGTCCTATTGTGTCTATATGATGAATGTCTTACTTTATGTGCATAATTTTGGTCTTAATTGCCATATGATGAAGGTCTTACTTGATATGCATGTAGTTGACTATAGTTTTCATGTTGATGTCTGAAGTAAATGATATGTTTTTGGTCTCTTTGTGAGTTTACTTAGTATGTGTGAGATCATGGGGCTTCACATATGCATTGCACTTGTAGGCTTAGATTGGGATTATGAGTAAGGTCGTATAATGTTTTAATGAAATGAAGTTAAAATATGCTAATGTTTACTATTGCCTTATTATGATGACAGTGGAAGTATTGACTTATATATTGTCTTGGAATGAGTCTTATATGTGATTCATGAAGTATGTCGGGTCATATGTGAAGTATGTTCCATGATATGTTATGTTTCTATGGATGTCTATGTTTGAGTTAATGAAGGTTGTGTGAATGTTCACCTTGATGACCTTAAGGTGATTCTTGAGTGTGGATGGTGAAATGGGACACTATTCATGCATTGCACCAAGTGTTACTTGGGGGTAAAGTACTTAAGGTAAAAGAAGGATAATGTTATGAAATGCTAAATGAGCCTTAAATGAATTGTGTGGATTTGTGTGATGTTGTGACCATTTTACATGTCTATATGAAGTATGTGAATTATATAATGTTTATTGTGTCAATGATTATGAGTTTTTTACTAAAAGACATAATGCATGGATTCTAACTAAATGTCCTCTTTAAATGCATGTTTTTGCATGGTCGTCATACTTTACGCGTTCTCATACTAATACCATTCTTCTTCATCTTTTTACACAAAGTGTAGGTGATGGATGACTAGAGGATGTCTCTTAAAGTGAAGGGATTGATAGATGTTTCCCAAGCTCAAGAAAGGGATCCTTAAGATTAAAGGATTTCCTATGTCAAGTTATTCTTCAAGTTTATGTAATAGCTAGATATTATTTTATGTTGTTAAGGGCCGTATCCCTATTATACTTTATTTATGTTGACTATAATATGGCAAAAGTTACTTAGAGTCTAACAATGTATTACGATATTTAATATATTTGAAGTGATGATTCTAGCATATGATATGCTATGAAAAGTTTTAAATTTTTCGCTAAATTTCGTATAACAATGCGATGAATGATGATTATGGTCTTGTATAAGACCTCCGAGAGGTCAAGTATGACATGTTACTTCTATGGGATGCTCCCCGATCGTGACACCATGTAAGACATAAAGAGACCGCCCATACACCCAAGATGCTCCTCAAAGCAACCATAAGTAAGAACCTTTGTAATTCAATACACCTTTATTAAGTTAACATTATTCACTTAAGTCATCTAGGAGACAACTAAACAAATAGGTGACTTCACATAATGGTCTTGGAAAACCTAGGGAACTCACGCTAGCATCTTCAAAGCCTACTTGTTTCATGTGTAGATAGTGTCGCATTACACTACCTATATGTTGTAAAACCTATCAAATAGCTAAAGTGTACATCCCATGTGATGATAATAGGCAGTAACTAACATAGATCACACTAGCTAGGTATTGAATCTGGTGTCATCAAAACCCTACACCGTGGAATGTGTTCTACTTCCAAAGGTAAAACTAAAACACATCCCATGTAGGCACATGGTTTAACAGATATCACACGCTTCTTTGTACTCTAGTCTCATTCTCAAGTAGATCTACTGCCACAAGCATATCCACTCGGTGCTTTGCCTTGGTTCTCATTGAGTACGTTCATTCACATAATCGTATTTGAGAAGGTACTATCTCTAAGTCCAACCAACTCAAAATAATACTACCAAGAAGGCGTCCACAAGGGCTGTCGGTCAAGGTTCATTAGGATAGCTCATTCATGAAAAGGGTACCCCGCTAGGTTTATCTAGTTCACTTCAATAAAAACCTTCTTTTCATATTCAAGGTTCAATATTAGTCTTTCATAAGAGGGTACCTACTTTAGGTATATCGATCCTAGACTTTCGTTCTTTCATTCATTCAAGACAAGGGTGTCTAAGCCTACCAAGTCAAGAGATCACATTCATCATATCATTTATTTAATATAACTCAAGTACCAAGTAGGGAAATCTAAGTTACCAACACAAAATACAACATCTTTCTATAAGGACTCTTCTTAGTCCTTCATTATCATATATCAACAATTAGAGAAGAAGTACTTTCAATCATAACATGATAGCATCCATATAAGACTATATATATATATAACATGATTACCTTCACATATACCATATCATCCTTCACTTTGTACACCTATATAAGCCATAACATGATAGTACTACAATTCACACAATAATGTCAACAAGGCCGTGATCATAACATTAGAACAATTAAACACCACCATCATAAGTGAACCATACCAATCAATATCAATTATTCATTAAATAAAGGAATTAGGTCAACTTACCACCTTCCAATAGATACAATCAACATCTCCAACAATGTCATAAATTACAATACCCATAAGGATAAGACCACCAATTAATCCATATCAATTATTGAACAAACCCCAAGATAGATATCAATACTATAAATCAAACTATGAACAATTCCAACAATGATCAACATATAATTCAATAGACCATAGCAATCGAAACATGAATTCAACATAATTAAATCATAATCAACATACTCACTTTAGAGCAAAAATTAGGAATTCAAGAAATACATGGGTTCATGGAATTTTTTAATCATAAAACCATCAATTAACATTGAATACTTCATAAATCATTAGTTTAAACCTTTTAATGGAAGAACTCATGCTTAGAATTCGAAATAGGTTTTAAAGTTTTTGAGATCTTTTGAAAAACCTTTGGAATTGGCTACTTAAATGATAGAAGAATCAAGGATTAAATTATCACACCTTATTAGTAGAAATCCCACGAAATTTACGTTGAAAACATAGAGAATTTGACCTTCTTTTTTGGAGCCTAAAGGTTCATCAATCGAGGATTTAACTAGAGAGAGAATATAGAGAGAAGGGAGAGCATATACTTTTTTATTCTAATTGAGGGTTGGGGTTTTTTATTAGGTTAATGGGTGTATAATGACCAAAAATCAATATATAATAGACCCCCAAAATACCCCTACATTAATTGGACCTTTTTAAACAAGTCAAACTTAACTTAATTTTTTGAAATTATCATTGGGGAACAAGTCTGCGTCGCGGAGCTGTTCCCACAAGATTTCTGGAATTAAATTTTGAAATAGTAGAGTCCGCAACGCGAACCAACACTTTGTCCCATGGTGAACCTCGTCAGCGACGCGGACTTGTTTCTGCCATGCACAATTGCTTACTGCCTTGGGCAGCTTGTTGGCCAATGGTTGGGTCCTCCTCAAGGACCCATAGGTTGGTCTTTGGAGAGTCATAACCGAATGTTTAAACCCTAAACATGTCCCTCTAGATGTTAGGTTCATCCCCACTAATTTTAGACTCAAAACAACACATAAAAACGCATACAACATACAAGGACACACTAACACACACAAGACAAGTTTACGAACGTCTTGGTTATCCTTTGACGTTTGACTTCAAAACTCTTTTAAAATGACTTCTAAAGTTATTCTTCACCATTTTAACAAGTTACTAACTCAAGAAATACAAGTGAAGCTCTAGATCACCATAGTTCATTTTTTAGGGTTGTAACAGAAGATTGGTTTTGAAAATCTTTACTTAGAATATTACCCAATGCATTGGAACTCACTAAAAACAATTTTTAAAAAAAACTTAAAATCCGTTCACAATCAACATTTCTGTTTAGAACTCAAGCTCTTGAAGAACCATAATATTCGCCAATCAAAATCCCATGTTTTGATGTTATATAAATGAAGGGGGGTTTCTATTCCTATATAAATGAAATTAACTAGCGAAATAAAAGGAGACAACTAACAACTTCAAATGTTGGAGTTTTATAAATTAATCAAAGTAACTAGGGTTGACGTGTTCCCCACAAGTTCATATCTTGATAAGTCTAACTATAACAATTCTTTCCTAGTATCTTGCATGCAAAGTGATAAGTTATGTATTATTAAATCCTTGGTCCGGCATCTAGAAAATTTCACTCCGCACCTTGGTCCGGCTACGTGTGTTGCTAGCCTAACCCTTATCTTTACCTCATATTAAGCATCGTATTCGATATTTGACTAAGTTATTACCTCGTACCAATCAATACTAGCCTATTAGATAGTATACACTAAATCTATGTTGATAATTATTTTCCTATTATCTACCTCCTTCGATCGGCAAGTAGCATTAAGGAGAGTTCTAACGTTAGCCATCCGTTAAAAAGACTTTTATGCGAAAGAATTATCAATACATGCAAGACACTATTCTAGAATTGTTATTTTAGTTAGGTTTTACCACATTATTTGCCTATGGTTCCCACAACCCTAGTTATGGAGTTTAGTTACCCATAGTCATAATCACAATATTCAAATATATGGTATAATAATTCATGTACTTACTTCAATGAGAAAGAGTAAAATCCGAAAGTTCGCTTGATTAATCAACAAAAATCACCAACAATCAATTCAAAGAATCTCAAAATAATCAAGAATCTAACAATAATGAAGAGCCTAACCAAATAATCTAGCGTCTAACCTAATAATCCAGAGTCTAACCTCAAAAACGAGGTTTTTCGAACTATTTATAGAAAATAAAAACCTAATTAAACAAGGAATCTATTTGCTGGAAATCTGTCAAAATGCGGCTGGATCGATGGACATCATGACGGATCGTTGTGGTCACAACGGACCGTCAGGGACTCCGTCGTCTCATACTTGATGCAATTTCTTCTGCTGCTCTCTTCATTACCCTCGACGGCAGGTATGACGGATCATCACAGGCACAACGGTCCGTCGAGGGTCTCCGTTCCAAAACACTTGAACTCTTGGAATGGGTACTGGACTACTTCTCTGAACTTCATGACGAACCTGCAGGACGGACCGTCATGGACACGACGGTCCGTCACGTTTTCCGTAACCCCACACTTGGTCAGACTTTCCCATCTTCCTTCTGCAGCTGCACTACGCTGCCACCTACGGACCGTCACGAGCATGACGGACCGTCATAAGCTCCGTAAGTGGTCTCTTCTGCATTTCTTCACTCAAAAAACCTCCGCATTCATCTTTGGATAGATTTCCTGCAAATAAGGAGAAACTTATATAAAAATTAGCACAAAAAGGCTTTTGGACACACTAAACTTAAGGAAAAAGTATTAATAATACCGTGAAACCACGGTATATCAACACCCTCAACTTAAATTCGTTATTTGTCCTCAAGCGGCGCACTATGACTCAATACACAATCTTTTTACAATAGTATCCATGTTTTATCCTTTGCAATCATTTGGCTATCAATCCCGATTAATCTCATCATATTTATGCATGCTATCACTATTAGGCTTGAATTAGGTGGAATCAGACCATGACACAGACTCACCATGCACTAACACCTATCCTCTTCAATTTCTCACTGAGGTGCTAATATTTCCGGTAATGCAACTAGTGTCCTCACTTCCAAACAAAATCCTCATTTTTCACACAATGATTTCAGTTTGAGTATAAGGATTACTTTTCAACACTCACTCTAAGAACAAATTCACACTCATTCATACTTATTGCCATAAGCTTGCCCTTATTTTCACTGTTTTAAGTTGGCTATACAACCCTTAGGATCACAATAGGACTTTCTCAGCTTGTAACATAGGCTCAGGGTCAGGTAGGGTATATTAAGGTATACTTTAGTGACTTTTTTTCCCCTCCTTGACATATCGACTAAACATACCATTTTCTATCATTTTATTTTGCCCAGTTTTTCATATTCTTTCACCTTTGTTGTTTTCCCCTTTTTTCATTTGTGTAAGTGACTCTCTTCTTTTCTTGCTTGTATTTCTTGTATAATTTTTTTTATTTACTTTTCTTTTAACTAATTGTTGAGTCACCTTACTTTTGTTCTTTCTCTCTCTTTGTTCTTTCAACCCCACTTTCCATAGCATTCCTCATAATAACCACCCTCAGCTCATGGCTTTACAATGAGTCAAAGTACACAATACCCAAAGTTGGGTCAGGGCCATAAAAAGGTTGTTTACTGCATTATCCACCCTCAACTTATGCTTTTGGCATAAGCTGAGGTGCACATGTCCAAGGAGGGACCAGGGCCAACACATTATTCCCAGAAAAGATTAGTTGCGGTGAAAAAGAAAGGTCTAATTTAAGCTCAAATCATTTGGATCAAAGAAGGATAAATTTCATTTGGTTTTCTTTTATTTAGGCTAAAAATGGGGTATATTGAATAAGGGCCTATGATCCTTTCCTAATTGTCTATTACAGATTACTTTTAACAGGACTAACCAGGCAAGTTCTAGCTCAGTACAAATAGTGGACTGTTCAAATCTTCCTCACAATCACTTGACATGTCATCACTCTACCAGATTATCAGACACCTAGTTCGAATTTTAGACTTAGGGTCATGCAGTGGTGTACCTTTATGTCATGATTAGAGCCACACATTTATCAATTACTATGCCTAGTCATGCATCATTTTCCATTTTATCAGGATATCATTTTAGCCATCATGATCCAGTATTAAACTATGTACATAAGATATAGACATGCCGGTTCAACGGAAAAAGTAATCACTCTCTTGGGGAAAAAGAACATATGCAAGAAAACCCCAAAAGAGGATAGTGAATTGGGCTACTCAGACTTCACCATAGCACTCACTTTCCATTTAACCCACCCCCAATAAAAATACATGCAATTGTCCCCAATGCATAAAAAAATTGAAATACTAGAGTGGTAGGTGAAGCAAACCTGGGGGGCAAAGCGCCGATGATCAGCAAGCTGGTGCGTCCGGTTCCCCGGAACCCACTACCTCTGTAATCTGGACACCCTCAATGGTGTCCTCACCATCAACAGCACTATCAGCAGTGCCTCCCTCTATCTCCACAGTTTTGGAGCTACACGCCCCAACAGCTAACTCTTTTGCTCTCATCTGACGCGCCTCCTCCTCAACAAGCGAGGCTCTCCTCGCAGCCTCCATCTCACGGCGCTCCTTCTTCCGTGCTCGCGCCTCATCCTCCTCTCCACCCCTACGCCTCTTGGCATGCTCTCGAGGGGGAGGTGGTGGAATCTCTGAAATGGCGAATAGGGCCGCCATCACTGTGTCTTCAGCAGGCTCTACAGAAGGGGCCTCAGACTCAGGCACCCTAGCCTCTAAGATCATATCAATATCTGCGCGAAGACTGTCGACCACAGCCTGAAGGGTCGGCACATCCACCGGAGGGGCTGTACGGGCTAGCACTCGCAACTCAAAAGCCTCCAAGCGCTGATGAACCTCAGCGATCTTCCGCTCTGTGTGCTGGACCATTCTCCACTCCAAGCGCTCTTGTGCCTCGATAATAGACCTCTGCATCCAAGGCTGGATATGATGCAGAAGTGTAGTCATTTGCGCCTCTAATTTCTGGACCCTAGCAAGCGGGACCAGAGCAGGTAAAGGGGCTGAGCGAGAGGAGCTCGGGGCAGTGCTACTACCCGAGATAGACTCGATCGGGGTAGTGTTAGTGGAAGCCGCCTGCGTAGCCGTGCGGGCCTGTGCTACCATATCAACCAGATTGTCACCAAGTGGAGGCAGCTATGGACGGGGCCCTCTGCGTGAAGCCAACTCATTGGCCTCATCTCTGATGAGACCGATATCAATAGGGCCCAGAGGGGTCTTGACCTTATCAACGTGCCATATAGGCACACCTGTGGACCTGCATAGAGAAAATATCATGCACGGGAAAGGGTAAGTAGTTGTGACCTTAAAAGCCCTCTCGTGCATGACCGCCTATAGAAGCCACGAAAAATCCACCTTGAACCCGACTATCATCGACGCCATCAGTACTGCTCGATCCCATGTGACGATATTATCAGCGGCTGTGGGGGAAAGGCAGTGAAGGACAATCAACCACAAAAACTTCGCCGTGAAAGTCAGGTTGGCCTTCTTGATGGCCCCCTTCGGCTCGGTCACCCAGTCGGCACCCTCTCCATCAACGCACAAGTGCAAGGGCAACCACCTCTTGGTGGTCTCTCTCAGCAATGGCTTACGCAGAAATTGGCCATCTTTGACAATCTGCCATCGGTAGTCAAACTCGGCAGTGAGAGGGGTCCGATTAGCATCAACATTCTCGCCATATAGAAATCGGCTGATGGCAGGCAGGGAGATATCAACCTGAATGCCACATACTCGGACCTGCTCCAGTAGGTCCTGTTTGGCGGGGACAGCCCGCCTATCAATCTGTGATCGAAGAGTCACTACGTAGGATGCATAGAACTCTCAGACCAGCTCATCACTATAACGTCCCAACAGACGTGCTGTCCACTCCAATCGATGTCTGGTGAAGAGATTGTGGATCTCAGGCATCGTCGGGAGACTTCCCGTAAGGACCCGCCGCTCCAATGTAAGTGTCTGAGTCATAACTCCTTTGTCATTCAGGAACTTTGCATCGGAATAGACTTGAAACTGCCCGTCGACACACCACTGGTTGGGTTGGTCGGTAACAGGGGTAAGAGCACGAGCTAGTGAACCGGGTGTGGATTCCGAACTGTCAGCCTCATCAGACGAGGCCGACACTGCAGCGGGTGCGGGTGCGGGAACCTCAGCAGATCCAAAGGCTTCCTTCGACCACGAAACTCCTAAGGAGCCAGACGCTCCTTCTTCATTAGTGGCTGACCCAAAAGGTGTGCCGGTCAGTGTGCGCTCCTCATCAGACTGGAAGGCAGTGACTACGCCGGACGCCACCTTTTTGGATGTGGCTCTAGCAGCACGTGCTGGATGGGATGGGGTGGAAGTGCTTGGGGGCACGTACTCGGGGTCACGCTCATCATCAGAGACAATGACCAGGCGGGCAGACAGGGCGACAGACTTTGATCGCCCGCGTGCATAGACTCGATCTTGTTTTGGTTCTATAGTAGATAGTACTTGTAAAGGATCAATATTAGTACTAGAAGGAGCAAACAAGACAAGCAAAACCACACAAAATAAATAAAAAAAATTAAAATAAAATGACATTTCTATAGTAATAGTGAAACACAACGGGCCAGGTGACGGCTCGTCGTGACTATGACGGACCGTCATGGGGTTCGTCGTGTCTTACTTAGACTTTGCTTATATGGAGAACCCTGAAGGAGAGTCTCTGACAAGTATGACGGTATGTGCAGGATGGACCGTCACAGGTACGACGGTCCGTCGTAGGTGTCCGTCAGAGGACACTTGAAAAAAATATGGAGACCCTTAGGAGAGGGGTCTCTGACCATAATAATAGTCATGCAGGACGGACCCTCGTGGGTATGAAGGTCCATCGTACTTGTCCGTTTGAGGACACTTAGAAAAATAGAGAGAGACCCTCGGGAATAGGGTCTCTGACAACCAGAACAGTTGTGCAGGACGGACCGTCGTGGGGATGACGGTCTGCCGCATGTGTCCGTTGGAGGACACTTGGAAAAAGTGAGAGACCCTTAGGTATAGGGTCTCTGACAACCAGAACGGTTGTGGAGGACGGACCGTCTTGGGGATGACGGTCCGTCGCATGTGTCCGTTGAAGGACACTTGGAAAAAGTGAGAGACCCTTAGGAATAGGGTCTCTGACAACCAGAACGGTTGTGCTGGACGAACCGTCGTGGGAACGACGATCCATCGCATGTGGCCGTTGGTGGACACTTGGAGAAAATTGGACAGTGGGGTGTTAGGGCTGTTGGAACGGACCCAACAACGGTCCGTCGTGGGTACGACGGTCCGTCATCGGGGTCTCGTTCTGTAATTCAGTGACAGAACTGGGGCTGCCCCATTCATCCCCTATGACCCAAATCGAATTGGTAGTGTTTTAACCTAAATTTGTCTAACCCAAATACCTAGTAAACTAGCAATTCTAAATCACCTATTTCTAGGGTTTTAACTCGGCAATTTCGAGGATTTTTTTAACCTAGGTCGGGCAGAATTTTATTAAAAAAATTAACATATCAAGAAGAACTAGGCTAATACTAATTGATAAACAAAAATGCAATATAAAGGAGTAGAAATTAGAGACACATACCTAAGAATTTGAGAAAAACAAGAGGAAAAGGTACTTGGTGATCAAGAAGACACCCACAGCAGCAGCTCCGACTAGTAGATGAGGACTTTTAGGACTTTGGAGAATTCGGGGAAAATGATCGGTTGAAGAGGGAGATGATTTTGGAAGTTGAAAAGGGAGGGAAATAGGAGGAAAAGTGAAGGAATGGGGTGAAATGAAGGGTTGGGGGTTTTAAATATTGAATTTTTTTATAAAAAAAACCCAGCCGGGTCGGGTCGGGTACGCCTCATTAATGACGCAATGATTCCACGACGAGGCCCGTCTCAGTTGTGACGATCCGTCGTTGGTTCCGTCGCGTGTGACCTAGTTTGAAAATAACTGAAAGGCGTACCTGGCACGACGGATTCATGCGACGGTCCGTCACATCTGAAACGATCCGTCGCTGTATCCGTCAGTGACTGCTGCAGAGTAATTTTTTGCAGAATTTCCTGGTGATGTGCCAGCAAATTTAAAACCTATAAGTAGAAAATGCTACTATTACTAGAAAGAAAAACTATAAGTATTGGGTTTCCTCCCAACAAGCGCGTGATTTAACGTCGCGGCACGACTAAGGACAAAGATGGTATGCCTCTATCACTTCATTCACCGATGCAGTATGCCCAAAATACAATTTTTTTCGTTCTCTATTCACCTTAAACCACACTCCCTCCTTGGTTTTTATCTCAACTGCTCCATGAGGGAATACTTGGATAATCAAGTAAGGGCCAGTCCGTTTGGACTTGAGCTTGCCCGGAAGACAAGGCAACCCAGAACTGTCTAAAAGCACCAAATCCCCAACCATAAACTCTTGTTGTGCACTTTTTTTTTCATTCTCCTTCTTCATATTTTCTTTGTGGGATATGGCGGATACCGATTGGAGCTTACCACTCTGCCTCATGGTCCTACAATTGTTTCTTCATTGTTCAACCGAAATTTCATCTGTCCCTTTTCCATATCAACTAAGGCTCTACCTGTATCAAGGAATGGCCTCCCAAGAATAATAGGCACTTCAAAATCAACTTCACAATCAAGAATAACAAAATCTGCCAGAAATATGAATGACTCCACTTTTACTAGCACATCATGAAGTATCCCTATAGGCCTTTTCACTATTCGATCAGCCATCAGTAGCCGCATCGCAGTGGGTTTTGGGTCACCCAAACCCAACTTCTTGTAAATCGAGAGGGGCATGAGATTTATGCTTGCCCCCAGATCACATAATGCTTTCGCAAAGTGTAATGACCCGACTGTACAAGGAATAGTGAACGCACCCGGATCTTCTTTATTTTGTACGAGAGATCTTCTAGCAATAGCACTACAATGTTGCATTCTATCATCATCCTCGAAAGTGACCGGTCTTTTCTTTGTGACCGATCTTTCATAAACTTGGCATAACCGGGCATTTGTTCTAGAGCTTCTACCAAAGGGACATTGACATAAAGCTGTTCAGCATTGTTATAAAACGCCGATATTTACCATCCTCGGTCTTTTTTACTAATCTCTGAGGGAAGGGTGGTGGTGGTCTAGGCATGGGAATTACCTTCATAGGGACTTCTGCATCTTTTCCAGTGCTCTCTTCTGCTTCACCACTACCCTTTACCACCTTATCATCATCCTTTCTCACCTTTTTCTCATTAGACGGCATAGGTGGGTCAATGGTTTGCTTACCACCCCGAGTGGTGATTGCCATACAGTGCGCATCATTTTTTGGATTTTGGACAGTGTTGCTAGGAAGAGTGCCCGGTTGCCGTGTGTTCACTGTCGCAGATAATTGGGCCATTAGCAACTCAATCTGCTTAATCGATATTGCATGTGTATCGACTTTTTGCCCAATACCTGCTAAATCACACCTTAACTCTTTAATGTGCTCATCACTAGCATCGAACCTCCTCATCATTTTGTGCAACATATCCTCAACTCGCGCCATACTATCTCCACCATCCCTAGGAGTAACTTCACTATTTTAAGGAGGGACATAGGGCCCATTCCTATCATTTCTGTTACCGTAGTTAACCCTGTTGAAGTTGTTGTCGCGGTTGTAGTTTCCATCTCGGACATAATCACCCTCACGGTTATAGTTACCATAGATCCGACCTTGGTTCCCTTGACCTTGGCGCCAATTATCCTTATTTGAGCCTTGGGCGCTCGGTCGGAAACCCCCCGTCTGCCCATTTACTTCATAGGAGTCCTCTGCATAATAGCATTCATCATTAGGAGGTGGTGGTTTAGGCAAGTAGTTGACTGCATTTATCTTTTTTGCACCCCTAGTGATATGTTTTAGTACCAACCCAAGCTCAGTTATCATCTGAGTCATTTCTTCATGAATATCATCTGTGGTTGGGTTGTGAGTGGACTGCACTGCGAAGGTATTTCTTCCGGTATCTGACTTCTTAGTACTCCAAGCTTTATTATTTCGGGAGATTTTCTCTAATTTTTCAGCTATCTCAACATAAGGACACTCCCCATAAGATCCACCTGCTATAGTGTCCAACACCGCTTTATTATTATCATCATGTCCCCAGAAGTATTCCTTCAGTGACTCATCATCTATACGATGATTTGGGACACTTCTCAAGAACGAGGTGAATTTATCCAAGAACTACTAACTGACTCTCCTGGTAGTGCCACAAAGTTGTTCACTCTATCTTTGTGGTTTAGTTTCTTGGAGACTGGATAGTAGCGTGCTAAGAAAACATCCCTTAGTTGGTTCCAAGTGAAAATTAAGTTGTACGGGAGCTCATTGAACCATATAGAGGCCTCTCCCGTCAGTGAGAGAGGAAACACTCTGATCCCTATTACATCCAAGTCCAAGTTAGGCCTCCCTACACAGCTTTTACACACTGCCCTTACCTTAGCTATATGGGCATGTGAATCCTCAAAAGGTAGCCCTGAAAACAAACCTCTGGCAGTGAGCATTTGCATCAGGCTACTACTTACCACGAAAGTGTGGCCTAGTGGTAGAGGAGGCAATACAAGTGGCCCATCGGAGTCTGCTATGTTGTCATTAGCCTCTGTAGTATGCTTGGGGCCGTGGAGCGGGATTTTGTCCCCTCTGTTGGTGTTCACCCGGGGCATCAGGTAACAACTGACCATGAACATCAATCGGAGCTGGAATGTTCTGGTTCGGATCATCATCATTAATTCCTAAGTTTCGATTCATGTTGCGTAGTGTACGCTCTAATTCGTGATCATAGGGAAATAAGGGTTCTCTTCCTCTCCGTGTATTTGGCATACAAGGAGGGTGGTTCTGCACGAATCAAAAACAATAAAACAAAGTAAAATCAAGAAAATATCAACTAAACTATAGTAATAAGTTTAAGTTAATCTAAAAGCTACTTTCCCCGGCAGCGGTGCCAAAATTTGATACGCTCAAACTTACTTCTCAAATAAGAAGTAAAGCGGTCATGTCAAGTAAATAACCCAACTAGTGAGGTTGGAATCGTTCCCACGAGGAAAATAGTTTAGACTTAACTTCAATCTATTATTACTATTATTCAGTCAATTACTTCCTTGGAAAGCAAAAATGATAAAAATGGGGGTTTCTATTCCTAAATAAATGAAACTAACTAGCGAAATAAAAGGAGACAACTAACAGTTTCGAATGTTGGAGTTTAATCAATTAATCAAAGTAACTAGGGTTTACGTGTTCCCCGCAGGTTCATAACTTGATAAGTCTAACTATAACAATTCTTTCCTATTATCTTGCATTCAAAGTGATAAGTTATGTATTTCTAAATCCTTGGTCCGGCATCTAGAAAATTTCATTCTGCACCTTGGTCCGGCTACGTGTGTTGCTATTCTAACCCTTATCTTTACCTCATATTAAGCATCGTATTCGATATTTGACAAAGTTATTACCTCGTACCAATCAATACTAGCCTATTAGATAGTATACACTAAATCTATATTGATAATTCTTTTCCTATTATCTACCTCCTTGGTCCGGCAAGTAGCATTAAGGCGAGTTCTAACGTTAGCCATCCGTTAAAAAGACTTCTATGCGAAAGAATTATCAATACATGCAAGACACTATTCTAGAATTGTTATTTTAGTTAGGTCTTACCTCATTATTTGCCTATGGTTCCCACAACCCTAGTTATGGAGTTTAGTTACCCATAGTCATAATCACAATATTCAAATATATGGTATAAGAATTCATGTACTTACTTCAATGAGAAAGAGTAAAATCCGAAAGTTCGCTTGATTAATCAACAAAAATCACCAACAATCAATTCAAAGAATCTCAAAATAATCAAGAATCTAACAATAATCAAGGGCCTAACCAAATAATCCAGCATCTAACCTAATAATCCAGAGTCTAACCTCAAAAACGAGGTTTTTCGAACTATTTATAGAAAATAAAAATCTAATTAAACAAGGACTCTATTTGCTGGAAATCTGTCAAAACGCGGCTGGATCGATGGACATCACGACGGATCGTCGTGCTCACGACGGACCGTCATGGACTCCGTCGTCCCATACTTGATGCAATTTCTTCTGCTGCTCTCTTCATTACCCTCGACGGCAGGTATGACGGATCGTCACAGGCACAACGGTCCATCGAGGGTCTCCGTTCCAAAACACTTGAACTCTTGGAATATGGGTACTGGGACTACTTCTCTGAACTTCATGACGAACCTGCAGGACGGACCGTCATGGACACGACGGTCCATCACGCTTTCCGTAACCCCACACTTGGTCAGACTTCCCCATCTTCCTTCAGCAGCTGCACTACGCTGCCACCTACGGACCGTCACGAGCATGACGGACCGTCACAAGCTCCGTAGGTGGTCTCTGCAAAAAACCTCTGCATTCATCTTTGGACAGATTTCCTGCAAATAAGGAGAAACTTATATAAAAAATAGCATAAAAAGGCTTTTGGACACACTAAACTTAAGGAAAAAGTATTAATAATACCGTGAAACCACGGTATATCAACTCCGTACACACAAACCATGTATGCAATATGATTGTTCTCAACATTCCAGGCTTAATGAAACCATCGAAATATAGATGAGGTTTCCTTGACCCGACATCTGTAAAAGTCTGAACAAAGGAACATAACTCCTGAAAAGTCTAAATCAAGCTCATGACCTCTGAAAATTCAACCAAGACATTACTTTGTCCTAAATCATCCCTCAAATCCATAGAAGATATACAAAATTAGGTATTAAGAGAAAGAAGAACAAAAAAAATTAAAAACATCAGTTTTAAAATAGAGGAAAAGGGCAAATATACCCTAAAACTACCGTAAATAATATGCAGATATGCTCCGTCATACTTTGCTACATTAGTGCCCTTAATCCAAACACTAGAACATATATGTAATTCACTCTAAAGGAAGATTAAATAGGTACACGTGGCGAATCTTATATGTTGGTATGATATTTTTAATAAATATCAGATTGGGGGAAGATAATGACACGTGTATGCTCGTTAATATAAAGGGTATATATGCTCTAGTTTTTTAACGGCAGGAGCATCAATGTCCCAGAAGTATAACACACGGTATCTGCATAGCATTTTGACAGTTTAGTGGTATATTTGTCATTTATGAAGAGGCCCTTCTATTTATAACCAACAGATGTAGTATAAATATATATTAACTAGCTTATCAAAAAACTCACAACCCTTCAAAATTGTTACTACTCATTGAAAAAGTCACAATTTTTTTTAGAAAAATTGCAACCATTAGGAAAAGTCACAACCATTAAATAGGAAAAAAATTTCTTCGTTTATTATTATTTAACATAATATTAAAAGATATATATATATATATATATATATATATATATATATATATATATATTGTATATTTTAAGTTAAGATTCTTCCAGAAATAGATGACTAATCATCTGCTTCCCACGTTCCATGAATAGCCGAGACACTGAGGAATATCCAGAAAGGCATTAGAAAATCGACTTGATTCTATCCCTTTTCGTTCCATTTGAAGAAAGGAAAGATCCCAAAGAATCAATCTTTCTTTTCGTTGTTTAATCAAACAATAATTTAATAATCAAGTTCAAAAATGTATATATATATATATATATATATATATATATATTAAGTTCTAGATACCGTGAATAAGCCATAAAAGGTCTCCGTGAAGTTGCACATTTTTAATTTATTGCCTATTTACATGGAATTGTTTGGCAGATAGTTAGAATTTTACAATATCAATACTGTAGAAATTAGTTATAGTAAATTTAAAAAAAAAAATCATGCAGGGATTAATTATTTATAGTATTAGTTATTTCACCTTTGATCTTGCATAAAATAATACATGCCTTGTAACTTATACATGTATCAGTTATGCAGATTTCTAAATTATCTATCAAACATTGTATTAGCTTTATATATAAATAACTTATTTCCTATCTAACAGTCATGGTACAAGTTATACAAAAATTAATACATAAATAACTTGTTTCTTACCCAACTACCAATAGAGCCCTTAGCATGAATGCTCTATAAAAATCTGGCTTGCAAAACCTTGGGCACCGTATCTGTGTAGGTTCATTTATCATTGTTGTCCCTTTCTCTTTTCATAGGATCAGAAGTCACAACGGGAAGATTTCTTCGGTACTGAGTAGATGTCAACCTTCTCTCAAGAGGAGTTTTCCGCTTACTCACCACAAATCTGTTAACTCCCTTGCGCATTGGCATAATAGATGGGAAGTCTTCATCTGGGATCTGACTCAATTCAGATATGTCTTTTATCTGAGCAACACGCTGGAACCACCTCTCAGCTTTGGCTTCTTCAGACATGTCTAACGGATCTGTTTCCTTCACAGCAGACCCCTCCAAACTCTTTCCTGTCCATCCATTTCTGACGTTCTGGTTTCTAGGCAGCTTGGTTGAACCTACTCCCAAAGTCTCGGCTAAGGATACATCCTCGTTCACGGAGTTTCTTCTGTCTTTACTATTAGTTCTGCAAGCATCTAAAGCAAGAGAGGTTTCAACTGAATTTCCAATACAAGGGACCCCCTGATCCCCAGAGAAACTTGGACTTGCAAACCTTGAATTCGTGAATTGATCAACAGGAGTCTGTGCAGTGATAGTATCTCTGAACAAAAACCCAGCATCATCCGACTCTTGATGTGTCTTCTCTGCATCTTCCTTCTCACTATAGGTTTTGGAAAGAGGATTCATGGGTGATCCCTTGTGATCTGAGTTGCTGAATGTAGATGAAGTTCCAACCCTAGACAGAGAGGATGAACCTGTGATATCTTCCTGTTGTGTGTCCCTTTTCGCAAAGTAGCCTGGAGGGAAGGGAACAAATGGGACAAAGCTACTGCTGTTTGCTTGCTCCATGGCCACTTGTCTTTTGTACATTGGAGAAGTCAAAGACCGGTCTTTCTTCTTGCTAACTACATATCTATTTTCTCCTTTACGCATTGGCATAATCTCTGGGAAGTCATCATCGGAGATGGAACTCGATAAGTCTTTGACATCATGCAGCTCCGCGATTTTCTTGAACCAACTTTCTGACTTCTCAGCTTGTTCTCTCTCTTTATCCTCACTGAGTAGATCATTTGACTGGAACTTCTCCATGGACTTCCCAAAGTCATTGCCAAGACTTGCTGAACATGTTTGGTGACTGACCTCAGGAGTGTGAGAGACACCAACTTCTTCCTTTATTTTCTCATCCATCACTGAAGTTGGATTATTTTTCTGAAACATGTCTTTTGGTAATGGCACAAAAGGAACATAGTTAGAACCTCTTCCACTATGTTGAATGACTGACTCGCTATTTTTGTCTGCAGCAACGCCCTTATGACTTGTTCCAGAATTTTGATCCATATTCTGCTTCATTGATGTGTCAAGGATACTATGTGCACCACCAGTCAAAGTGTTGCCTTCTGGGATACCATTGTAACCAAAGTTTCTTTCGTACTGAGTGTTGGCCAACCTCCTTTCCAAGGGTGTTTTCCTTGTGCTAACAACAAACTTATTTTCTCCTTTCCTCGGTGGCATTATTTCAGGGAAGTCTTCGTCAGCTGCTGCACTATCCATATCAGAGGCATTCTTCATCTGAGAAATCTTAGAAAACCACCGCTGTGCCTTCTCCTCATTCTCAGCCAACTTAAGATCAATTCCATTTGAATACGCAGAGTTCCCATTATACCCATCCTCCGCACTGGAGTGGGTAGTTCTAGGTGAAGCCCCAGCTGGTCGTCCGAAGTCGCATCTCAGACAGACAACATTTCTCCCATAGTTGAAGAAATAGCATCTGTGATATCAATGTTATAATAAAAAACATGTCCTACATGATAATGATTTGCATAGAGCTAACGACTGAAATACATAAACAAGAGACTTATTAGTGCTTACTGAGGGCATTCCCACTCCCCACCTGTCAGCTGTCTCCTTGGTCTAGGTTCCTCACATTCAAGGCATTTGTTGTTTCTTGCAAAGTTCATGAAATTGCACCTGTTCAATATCATGCAGACTTAGACCGTTAAAGATCATCAAAGTACAAGAACCAACAAATTAACAAGCTTTAGAATAAGGGAAGGAGGACAGAAATAACTTTACTTTGGGTTCAGCACATTCCCTTATTTGGTAGAGCTAGAGCTAGAAGTATATGAAAGAAATAGCTTGAGAGACAACAAAAGTGTGTTAGAGTGGGTAACAAGTCCCACATTAGTTGGGGAATGGACTAGTGGTCTCATTATATGGACTTTGGCAATCCTCTCCTCATGAGCTAGCTTTGGGATTGAGTTACGCTTAGGTATCATATCTTGTGTCATATCTTTACATTGTATCAGAGCCAGGTCCATCCCCGTTTGGGCTCTCAACCCATGCTCCAGTTGGGCTTGGGCGTGAAGGGAGAGTTAGAATGGGTAGAAGTCCCACATTGGCTGGGTAAAAAGTCCCACATTCTGTAACATGTCTTTTGAAACAGTGGAAAATAGACCCGCCCTTCTAACCCTTCTCCACTTAAATATCGGGCTTCGTTTTGCATGGTGTGGGGCTTGAACCTGCGACCACAAACCCTCCACCTTTTGCCACTCGAGCTAGGCCTTGGGGGCTTGGTCCAAAGGGCGGGTCACAGACGGATTTCTTGGTTATCAAAAAAACAGGGATTTCTCTCATCTCCTCAAGATATATCTTTAATGTATGAATGTTAATAGGAGAGTAAAATGTTTCTCATGTCCTAATGGAATTCACCAAAGAAAATAAAGGGTCACGAACAGTGGAATTGCCCTTGTTTCCTAAAAAGAATATGGGGCCACAAAGCTGAAAATAGTAACAGACTACAAACCAATAAAATTTTAGAAACAAGAAAGGCCAGAACAAGACAATTGTACATACTTTTGACATATCCAGTCGCCTCTCTTCATTACAATATTTTGTCTAATAGGCCTTGGTGTTTGTCCATATCTACCTGAAAAATCATATTGCTCTGCAGGAGGCAGGTTGACTGCTGGAGCTCCGCAGCTCACTTCAACCAACTCACGCAAAAGACTCCGGCAAGATGATTCTATAAGGTCCCTGCTATAGAGGGAGTTTTTTTCTGAAGAAACAGAGGGTTTACTCGCGTAACATAATATGTATTTCATGAGATCAACCGTGTTAGCGTTGCCATGATCCAGCACCTGATATTTCAATCAAGATAAAATTTCAAAAACAACCTAAAAGTAAGAGGAAAAACAATGTTCAGCAACCCTATATCAGATGTGTACTTGAAAGTAAAGCTATTTCAGTAACTCAACAAAAAAATGTAAAGAGAAAAATTGTTGATGCAAGCTCAGTATAGTATTTCCTTCAGTTTTCTCCAAGGGGTCAAGGAATAGTCAAGAGGTGTAAGAAGCAAATTACAAGACATAGGATAGCTTAGAGATTACTTTGGCCAGATGTATTACTTCCTAGAAGATTAATTCAAAGGAAAAAAAACAAAGTCAATAAACAAAGCAGTTACATCATAAGACACCTATTTTTAAGTCTAAGTAGTACCTAAAGCTCTTCAATTTTAAAAACAAAGACAACTTGGAAGTCATACCTAGGCGTTCACTTCCATCTTAAAGAAGGAAACCAATCGGCAATGAAATATCACACAAACCCTTCGACAGATTACAACTTTTTTTTAGATATCACAGAGCATTAGAGTTTATAGTGAAAACAGAGGATTAGAGTTTATAGTGAAAACAGAGGATTTTCTGCAATCATTCTTGCAGGGGATTCATAGGCACCTGGACCGGATGGATTCACCATGGAATTTTTCACCAGTTGCTGGGAGATAGTTAGCAAAGAAGTAGTGGCAGCAGTTCAAAACTTTTGTAATCAGACAATTTTTTGAAAGGAGTTCAATGCCACCTTCATAACCTTGATCCCAAAAGAATTGGGGGCCAATAGGTAGCATATTAGCTTAATAGGTAGCACATATAAGATCAACTCAAAATTGTTGACTCAGGCTGAAAAAGGTCTTCTCAAAACTGGTAGATGCACATTAGATGGCATTTTTTAAGGGCACACAGATCACGGATGCTATTGTGATTGCAGTAAACAGGATTATAAGGCACCAAATGAAGCATTCCCTAGCCTCAACCAAAGTAAAAATTGGGCATCAACTTAAGTTCTACCAACACTCACAAATAGAATTACCTTACTATATCTAAATAAGCTCAAGTATCAAAAATGTCTCATCAAGTTAAGTAGTTTAGCTTTGAGCTTAGTTGAGGTCATCAAAAGGAAGCTCAACCCTGAATCGATCCAACTTTGCTTAGTTTGTAATCAAAACGTAAAATTATTTTAAATAGATATAATGTCCACAAATGTAACTGAACCCTTAAGCTTATTTCCAAATTGATTGGACTAAGTAAGTCTTATAGTAATCCTTCTTTTAATATGTACAAATCCTTCAAATTAAATAATTTGATGAAGGAACCATTGTAACGACAACAGAATACTATATTATACTGTAAAATAAGAATAGATTGTGCTTACAGTGCTCCCGTCAATACCCAAGAATGCCCTCATTCTTCTTGCCGTTTCCAGAGCACCTTTGAACAAAAATGGTGTCCCATTTGATACAACAGCCTCAATATCCCTCCTTGAAAGCAACCTGCATTACATGAAACAGATGCACACAAAGATGAAAGTAATGTTTATTTTATCTTACAAATATCTGAAACCTACATTTCAGTGTTTTGTCAAAAACGAAGTGCTTAGGACAGAACTTATATTTTAGAGAAGTGCTAAACTTTCTTGGCATAGACATTTCAGAAATCAAACATCTACAAATTTCAAGATTTGATAATTAGTAAATTTAGATGAATAAGTGATATACAAGATATTGATCTTCAGCATACATACTCGCATAGAGATGCACAAAATACTTCCAAATAATACCCTCCTATACAAACTTAGTCAAAGGAAAATGTCATATCTACATATATCCTTTGATTATTTACTTCCGTTTCTCACTCTCTCTGTCCTAACTCCATTTGATTCTTTCTGAATCATTACTTAACAACCAATAAGTAACCAAAACACTTGTTCATGCTGCAAACCAAGTTAGTCCTATAACCTGTATTAATTATGTCATATACTATTTCAGTTCTTAAGAAAAGTAACATTGTTGGGACTTCCCAAAGAGAGAGACATAAAATTTAAGATATTAAATCAAACCCTATGAAATTTGGGCGCTCCCGTGCAAAATCTAAGCAGAGGGTAGCAGCACGAAGGAAGTCTTGGGACAACTCCTCGTATGTGACGAAGGAGTCAGAGTCCTCCACTGCATGAGGTAGCTGGTCATTGCCAGCAAGAAGAGTAATTAAGCTACGCCATTCAGGCCAAGGGTGAGAGGTAAAAGAAGAAGAAGAAGAAGAAGAGTCGAGTGGGGTGTTATTATTGATGGGTTGGGCGTGGAATTGTTGTTGAGAAGGTGAAAGAGGAGATATGTGGGGGTGACTGTAGGCTGTGAAGCGACGAGAACCGCATGCCAAACGACGAAGATGGAGGAAAGAGGGGCGTCGTAGGTGATTGAGGAATGTGGGAAATGGAGTTCCGAGGAGGGAGATGAACCTCGAAGCCATGTTTGGGGTTTTGCTAAACCCTCGCTCTACAGAGACGGGAGATGGCTTCTCGCCTGGGGGATCTACTATAGTTTGAGCCAATACAGACCATTCGATGATAAAAATGACGTGGGGGTTGGTCCTCTTTTTGGCCAACCATTTTAACCACATTTTTATTATATTTTTTTATTTTATTTATTATATATTGCTAATATATATTATATATTTATTTATATTTATATTTATATTTTTTTTGTTTATATAGAAGATACCTTTTTCATTTTTTCAACATGTCTGCTTCTACGTCAATTAATCTCAAAATAAAGGCGTTGTAGTCAGTTACACTCATTTGATAAGAGTGCTGCCTAGGGGTGGGCATAAACACCGAAAAACCGAAACACCGAACCGAACCGAATTTTTTTTAAATTTCGGTTTCGGTTTTTCGGTTTTCGGTTCGGTATTCGGTTTATTTTTTTGTATTTTCGGTATTTCGGTTCGGTTTTCGGTACGTATGACTTTGTAATTCGGTATTTCGGTTTAAACCGAAATATTATTATTTTAATTTATAAATTATATTATATTTAATAATTATTAATATTAAATAATTTTTTTTAAATAAAATACCCTAAAATCTAAATCCCTAATACCCTAATCCTCTTCATTCTTCACTTCAGCAGTCTCTCTTCAACTTCATCCTCTCTCTTCAACTTCATCCTCTTCCTCTCTCTTCAACTTCATCCTCTTTTCTTCACTCTTCAGCCGTCGTCCTCGTCGAGCAGCAGCCAGCAGCAGCAGACAGCCGCAGCAGACAGCCGCAGCAGCAGCCGCAGCAGACAGCCAGCAGGCAGCAGCAGCCGCAGCAGACAGCCGCAGCAGCAGCCGCAGCAGACAGCCAGCAGGCAGCAGCAGCCGCAGCAGACAGCCGCAGCAGCAGCCAGCAGCAGCCGCAGCAGCCAACAGCAGCCGTCGAGCAGCAGCCAGCAGCAGCCGCAGCATCCAGCCGCAGCATCCAGCCGCAGCAGACAGCAGTAGCAGGTATGTAAATCGTAATTTCAGTTTTTTTGATTTTTTTTTTTGATTTTTTTTATCTGATTTTGTTTTTATTACTAGTTAATAGTTATTGCCTATTGGGAATTTCTTATGATTTTTTTATATATATAGATGGCTGAACAAACAGAATTAAATATGGGTGTAGCTGATCAAAGTCGAATAAGTATGACTGATTCTACGGATAATACACCTACTAATAGCAATGATTTGTCGATTGATACAGAAATAACAAAAAAAAGAAAAGAAATGGATCCTAGGTCTCTTGTTTGGCAACACTTTGAAAAGGTTTTTGAAAATGATGTATTAGTTAAAGCAAAGTGCTTACATTGTAAACAATATTATGCTGCCAATACAACAAGAAATGGAACAAGTGGACTAAAACAACATTTGACTTATCGGTGTAAAGTGTATAAACCTCCGACTGTTGCACCCGGTATTCAAAAATTATTAAATATTCAAAATAACAATTTAGAGACTTGGAAAGTTAATTCTCCTAGATTTCCAGTACTTTCACAGTTGGCTCGAGATGTATTGGCTATTCCTATGTCGAGTGTGGCATCGGAATGTGCATTTAGCACCGGTGGTCGAATTCTAGATCCCTTTAGAAGTTCATTGCCTTCCAAATGTGTGCAATGTCTTATTTGTGTCCAAGATTGGCTTAGACAAGAAACCAAGCCTATTTGTGTTGAAGAAAGTTTGGAGTTTCTTGAAAAAATTGAACTTGGTAAGACTTTTTATTTTTTATTTATTTATGGAAAAAATAAAATACTTATTGTGTTGTATCTTGTATGACATGTTTCTTTTTATTAATTGTAGAGATGACAAATAGTGGAAGAAGCTCTTCCATTGTTGATCTATGATTGACTTGCAAGCGGTGAGTTTAATACATCATTTATTTAATCATATCATTTTTAAATCTTAAAAGTAGTATTCTAAGTTTCTAAAAGGTCCAAGGGTTAAGACAATGAAGAAATAATTTTGTTGTTTGTTATTGTTGAAAGTAATCTCATGAAAGTCAAGAAACTCATTAATCATTATTGTTGTTTGTTATTGTTGAAAGTAATCTCATGAAAGTCAACATTGTTTGTTGCTTATTATTGTTTATTATGAGTTAATGAGAGACTTTATTGTTACTTGTTAGATTCTTAATATGTTGTATTTGTGAAGACATTAAGTTATTAACTACAAATCTACAATGCAACTTTTGTTTTACTGTCATTGTGAATTTAAAATTTGCGGTGTTAATGCCTAATGACATATTGAAGATTTGAATCATTGATAATTGATATATTGAAATTTGGTAGTAAATTAGTAATGCACTTTTTTGATTTATTGTCTATTTTTACTTTTTTAGCCCATTAAGTTGAAAAATCAAACAAAAAATTGTAAAATTTAAAATTTTAAAAAGCCCACTAAATAGGCCCATTAAAAAACCGAAATAAAAAACCGAACCGAATTAACAAAAACCGAACCGAATTAACAAAAACCGAACCGAACCGAAATATTTCGGTTCGGTATTCGGTACGTCATTTTAAAAAACCGAAAACCGAAAAAACCGAAAAAAAAAAACCGAACCGAACCGAAATACCGAATGCCCACCCCTAGTGCTGCTGCTGCCTATTCTCATATACGTGTCTTCAATGTGAAGATGAACACGTGGCACTTTAAAGCTTTTTATCTTTTTTTTTTTTCTTCCTTCTTCAAAATGCTTTTTTTTCTTGTGTAGAAAAAGTAAGTGAGTGTAATTACCTCCTCCTTTTTTAATTAATCTTAAGATAATTTTCAATGGAGGAACTCAATTTAATTTTGTTATCTCACCATGCTACATTGAATTACAAGATCTATAAGATTCTGTTTTGGGTTAGGAGAAATTTGATTCTGAAATGGCTACTAAAATTTAAAATTCACAAACTGAGAACAACACTAATTTTGATTAATCTTTTATTAGTAGACGAAAAGAATACTTATTTGCATTAATCTTTTAAGATTATTGAAACCCTAGAACAACAAGAAATTTTCTTTTGATTTTGATGGAAGTTTGGGTTATTTGTACAGAATTTTTTTTTCTTATATACCATTATTTTTCCGGTTCATCATTCCCTTTGTTTGCTTATGCCTCTTCTTTCATGGCCCTATTATTTCCTATTTTTCTCACTGATTTTCTTATGTGAATTTACTATTTAGATGTAACCGTGCTTGGACAATAGAAGCAAGCAAACTTGTGTTATTTGTTGAAAATCACTGTCTGCAGACGAAATACGAAAATAGTTCTAAAATCGACATCATACAAGCTATTTATGCTTGAGTAAGTATAATTTACTGATGTTCAAATTATTTTGATTTGTTTTTCATATGATATCTCCGACTTTATCTATATTTTAATACCCTGTAAGATATTCATTAGAAAATATACACTTTCTAGAATTATGGACATTTTCTAGAATTTTAAATATTTAAATTAATTAAATTATATATAGGGTAAAGTCTTGACTCAAAAAATAAATTTATAATATTATTCATGTCTTTAAATAGGAGGATATTAAGAATAAATATGTCAATGTGAAATGACTGAAAAGGTTATAAAGAAGAATCAATTAGCTTCATTTAGTTATCATATTCCATCGCCAATGATCAATAATTTCTTAAATGAAACGAAATAGAAATACGGTTCTTTAACAACATATTTAGGTACCATTTCAACTAATGTGGTTTAATTCTTTTTGCAATCTTATATTTTTATAAATATTATTTTCACCTTTTCTACATATGTAACAGGTTTAAAATCTTACACTTAAAATCGGAAGTGGTGTGCCTCAGCTAACCTTCAATACAATGCATTGCTATCCATAAAACTTAGATCCTTAGCAAATACCTTCAAAACATAAAAATGTAATAAGATTGTCTTCTTAATCTTAGTATTATGCTTGTAACTTATGTTATATACCTGTAAATCAACTTCTAATTACTAGTGTTATGTTGTGACTTCTGACATTTACTCAATTATTACGCAAAAGTATTTTTCACGTTGGGCCCGTGTAGGCACGGGCTATGTTTTCTAGTTTATATAGAAGAGTGAATAAGCATGTGTCTCCATTAACGCGAGTGCTTCATGGAATAAATATTGAATTGGAGGGTATTTGTGTCATTTTCAGCTTCTTTATACTTATCCTTTATGTCCACCGTTAGGTTGTACATAGGACGGTTTCATTTGATTTTTATTAAAAGAAAACTAAATCAATTATGTTGATTTATTAAATCTAAAAATTAAATTATGTAGGACACCCTCCTTTTGATGTGAGAGGATGACACTGGATTCCAGGTTAGCTCACATGGTCTATGTCGGCCATGGAGAAGTTTTCTGAAGAGGTTTATTAGAAGTACCACAAATTCTCAAGGGGGGAAATTCATCCAAAACTAAAATTAGCTATCCACCTTACTAAAATTAAGAAAACATTAAATAATTTTATTCCCAAGATCATTGAATACTATTGGAAGTACCACTAATTATGAGGAAGAAGAATAGTTGATATGATTTTTTTCCTTTGGTTGTTTTTCGTGAAATCAGTAGGATAATATCCATAATTTATCTGGCTTAAAATATATACAATCATATTATTAGAATGAACAATTCAAATAAAAATATAAATGTTTGTTGCTAAATCAAACTCATATTCTCGAGTAATATCTCATATCTTGCTAACTGTAATCAAGCACCCAAAAAGAATTTCAGATAGATAGATAGATAGTAATATTATTAAAAAAAATGTTTTAGAAATAATAAAAAATTTAAATAGAAATATATGGGGGTTAATTTAATTTAATTGATAATAGATAATCAATAATTAGCACGAATCAACGGATTCAAAATAATTAGATTATTTAGTTTCCTTAAATCGCTAAAAATTAATTTAAAAAAATTAAATTCTAATTTTATACTCTCTTTTTTTTAATCACATTTGTCTCTTTTCAAATTTCTACAAAAATTAATCTCGGTCTAGCGTAATTGAATTTTTTTATCTTTGAAAAATTTTAATTTTGTTGTGATGGATAACAATATATCAATATTAATTAAACATGGCGTAAGGTGGGATCCTTCAGATTGGTATCTATTATTGTTTAATGAATGGTCAAAATTTTCACGTTTTGAGAATTTTTGTTCATAAAACATTTTTTGTTAGTTTTATTTCATAACACGTTCTGGTAAGTTTGTATACTGTCAAAAGCATGATATAGTAAGAAAGAATAATTCAGTATATACGTTTTTTTTGTTTTATTAAAATTGAAAAATTGAGTAATATATTTTTTTCTGAAAATATAAATTAAATGTATAATGTTCAGTTAATTTGATAGTTAAATTTAATAAAATTGACATTACATTGTGTTTAATAATGTGTAACAAAAAATATTTAGAATTTTGACGAAATGTACGAAAAATGTTTTAAGTTGTTATGATATTTGAGATTTTTTTTATTTAGGTTTTGCCATTTGTGGATATGTTTTTGTGACAGGGATGCATTATTTGAAATGAAAATCGTATATATTTGATAAACGTGATGATTATTGTATGAAATGCGTATTAATTGGGTGTGAAATGTGAAATATTATTTTCTTTGTATGAATTTTATTTTGAAAATCACTTTCAGGATGATATTTGATGTTGAAAGTTGTATTTTTTTTGGAATATTACTGTATGAAATGTGTATTAATAAAATATTAATTTTGAAATATTATTTTCTTTGTATGAAAACTGTTTTGAAAAGCACTCTTTAGATGATATTTAAAGATAAAAGTTGTATTGTCTTTGAAATTTTATTGTATGAAATGTGAAGTGAATATGAAATGTGAAATATTTTATTGTAATTGATTTGTATTATGTTCTAATAATTGTTATTTTATTGTAATGAAACAGAAAAATATGTCGATTTTCAGATGGAGGGGATCATATATGATGCGTTTAGTCTTATAGTGGTCTAGTAATTGCGATAACATCGCAGCTTCAGATAGATGTTAATATTAACGATATTGAGATAAACTATATAGTTAGCGATAGGTGTCCACATGTTAGTATTCATAATTATGTTGATGTGAGAGTTTTTTTTAGATCAAAAGAAAACTAATTCAGATTTCTTTACGTAATATCCATTCTGCATAACTCCATCCGCTTGATAGGAGTGAATTTAGACGGAGATGTCGATAAAAATACTGATGAAGAAAATGATGTAATAAGTGACTATTCTAACTTATTTGTAGCTGAGAATCAAATTTACAAGAATAAATAAATACTTATGGAGGTGATGCAACATCTTGGAGTTGTTGAAAAATTTAATTTTCGTGTATCTCGTTCTAATTCATCTTGGTAAAGATTTATTTGATTGTTTTAATTGTATTTATTTTTGAGTGAATTTGGTATATAAGTTTTTAATGTATCTTTTCGTATTTTTGAAATAGTAATTACCTTAAGGACATGTTGATAATTGTTCCTGGATTGAGATCATCATGTTTGAATAAATCAAAGTTATTCAAAATCAGAAAGTATAGTGCTGAACACACATGTTTCGTTAGAGATAGAGTGTATGCAAGACGTCAGGGAATAACTGACGTTGTAGTTGTTTTAATAATGGATAAGTTTATTGCTCCATCGACCATATACACTCCAAAAGATGTAGCGGAAGACATGTTAAAAGTGCATGATGTTGCGCTGACATACATGCATGCATGGAGAGCTAAAGAAAAAGCGATAAAATTGGTGCATGAAGATTTGGTCGATTCATATGCCAAATTATCAGGTAATTTACGATCTAAATTATGTATTTAATTTTATGAATGAAATGTTGTGAATTGTACAAACGAAAAAATTTAGCGTGCATTTTGTTTACAGAATGAATTCCCATTATCCATTTGATATTCTTTCTATATCCATTTGATATCTATCCTGTGTGTAATTTGAGTTTAATTGGTATTTCAGTGTGTATCATTTTTGTATTCAATTACTATCCTTTCTATATTCAATTGATATCCTTTTGTATGCAATTGATATATTTGTTATTTTATAATGTACAGATTCTAATTATAAAATTAATTGAAACAATGCAAAAAACTTTCACGTTATCTATGCATATTGGAGCAAACATATCATGAATCGATTTTTAAATTAGAAAGGAGAGAATATGATAAATTCTTATATGCATTTTTTTTTTTGCATTAAAAACATGTATTAGAGGATGTGAGTATTGTAGGCCTATTATAGTTGTTGATGGGGCGGCTTTAAATGGTTCATATGGTGTTACAATGTTGACTGCAAGCATCATGGATCCAGGAGATATTTTTTGATCCCATGTATTTTTAACTTATACCCTATAATAACATATGATATAAAGTATGTTTCGAATTTGTATGATATATTTTTTAAAAAATAATGCATCATGTCATATGCTTTCATTAGTTCACACGATAGTATATTCTGAGAATGATGCTTCATGGACCTGGTTCTTTGAATAGTTTAGGAAATCATATCGAGTAAGAAAAACATGTGTTTTATGTCATATTGAAATGAGAGTATATGGAAAGGAACTGCGAGAGTATCTCAAATCAAAACATTTTGCTTGCATATGACACTTATGTTGTAATGTATTCAAGAACTTCCATAGGAATGCTGAAGATTTAAAGAAGTTATTATTTACAATGGCAAAGTCTTATACAAAGCAATAGTTTGAGGCGATTATGAGCAGAATAGACCAGATAGATTCGAAAATAAAAGCTTGTTTCTATAATATCGATTATAGCAAATGGTCAATGACTTATTCAAAATGTAAGCGAACATGAAACATGACTTCAATCATACCAAGTCATTGAAAAATGTTAATAGGATAGCAAGGAGATTGCCACTGATATCACTTCTTGAATTTATAAGCGGAATAGTTCAAAGATGAATTCATAAGCACAACCAGGAAGCTGGAAAAACAAGGTCTGAGTTGATTAAAAAATATGATCTTAAGCTCCAGAAAAGTATTGCTTTGTCAAGAAGTATGAGGACATGTTTATTCATCTACTCAATAATAATTAAATGTATTTTAGTTTCTAACTTTTAATATTTCATTTTTTCGGAACAATTTTTTAATGAGCATTGATGTTGTGTGTTAGGTGATACCATCAACGATTGATATGGATGTTGTTGTTAATGGGCCAAAGAAGTACATAGTAAACTTAAACACAAAGACGTGTAGTTGCAGTATATTTCAACATAATGAGATACCATGTGGTCATGTAATTACAGTTCTTAGATACAGAAAACTGCGTGAACTAGATTTCTGTTATGCTTTTTATAGCGTGAAAAATTTCAACGATGCGTGTGTCATCTCTGTTGAACCTATCCCCTGCGAGAGTACATGCAATATACCAAGTTATATTTCAGAGCTTAAATTGATGTCACCCGGCCCAAAGAGATCAGTAGGAAAACCATAACTTGAACGTTGAAAGGAATTTGCTGATGTAAAATTCAAAAGGTCAAAAGTTACTTACAGTAGATGTCGTTAAGTTGGACACAACAGAAAGACAGATTCAAATTTATTTTTTCTGTTAAACACATGTTTTGTTTATGGAGTGCATTTGGTATTATTAGTATTTGGTTAATTTTGTTTCTGAATATTGTCCAACTATAAATAACATTGAAACATACTTTACATCAATTTTATTAAAGTTTCATTCCAATACTAACTTCATTGTATATCAAACATATTTATACCAACAATAAAACCAATTTCAAATAACATTCATAATTAGTAATTGATTCAATACACACAGTGAAATAACATTCATATTTAGTAATTCATTCAATAGACACAGTCAAATAACATTCATATTTAGTAATTCATTCAATACACACAGTTAATGAAACTCATACTTAAGTTTAAAACAATATTCATGAAAAAATAAACAAATCGAAATGTGTAGTAAGTTCATGTAATTATTGATCAGATTTCATACACATTCCATTCAATGAAGGTAGGTTGAAAGTCATTTGATATTTTAAAATGATAAATTCATACGGTAGAAGCTTTGTATATTAATAGTATACTGGAATTAAAATAATAAACAAGTGAAGAGAAATTCATATATATATATTAATCATATTTGATACATATTTCATCCAATAAGGGTGCAGTTTGGAATCTTATTGCTATAATGAAATAGTGAATACAAGTGTAGTAATGTTCATGTAAGTATTGATTATATTTCATACACATTTCTTCCAATAATGGTACATTGAAACCCACTTGATATTTTAAAATGATGAATTCATATTGTATGAACTTCATATATCAATAGTATACTAAAATTACCATAACAAACAAGTGAATAGAGATATATACATATATTAATTGTCACGACCTGGATTCTGGAATCCGGATCGCAACCCGCGTCGTTGACCTCTCAGAGGTCGTAGAACAAGCCTCTTCTTGCATTCATCACATTCATATGGTTAATTTTAGTGAAAAATATAAAACTTTTTAAAAAGTATGAAGTGTACATAGACTTCATATAGTTATTACATAGTTACATCATATACTAATCTCAAAATAAAGAAACAACCATCTAATAAATACGAAATCAATTCAAATCAAGGAATAACATATCATAGTAGATTGCCAAAACGACCTTATTGCAAAGCTTCGAATAAACGTATGAAAGAAACGGTAGGGACAACATCCACTAGCTATGTCTAAAACTAACGCTAGACAAAAAATTATAGCATCCTCGAAATCAAGAGGACCTACCAAATGGTCTGAAGAACGTTGATGTCCAAACCGCTGCAATGAATCTGCAATCTGCACTTTCACCTGCACCTATTAAAATAGTAAATTATATAAGGTTAGTACACACTTGTACTAAATATGGTTGTATGAACACATACACATAAGGCTATGCATGATCAAGAAAAGCTCTTCCTAAACAACATGTCATTTCGGGAAAGTGACTTCACTAGACTTTCGTAATTCGTTATTTGCGAATTGTGGTATGAATATGATGTATTTTAATGCATTCAAAGCATACAACTCATTTTCTATGTGATTACAAGACATTAGAATCATCAACATAATTTTAGAACCACTCGGGCGAGAATTCGAAAATTTAATAACCCTCAACCCGAGAGCTCCCATTCCTATACTTCAGTTTTATTTTCAGTCTTTTTCTTCTTGTTGTTGTGTAGTTCAATAATTCATTTAGTCCTATGTTTTACTTACAAGTGCAATGATTCATTGTAGTCCCATACCCACAATTAATCAAGTAAGTAATCCAAGGACCGAGGAAAGATTTCATTACCTTACAATGAGTCATTCGTTACTCAATGTATTCATTAACATTTCATACGCAGTTTCTATTGGCTATGCCATTTGTTTCATTACTTTCATGTTAGGGAAGTTATGAGGTTTTTAGTTGTCATTATGTTTCTACTTTCCTTTATTGACATCATATAAGAAGTCATTATAAGCCAATCTTATTTGGCCTTGACAATTATTTGCTGAAACTTCATAAGTATTGATATTGGCAATTAACATTCTTAAGCTCTTCTTCATAGATCACTTTGAATATACGTTCCATCATCATTCTTTCTTGCTTTCATAGAGATATCTTTAGAAGTAAGATCATGCGAGCTAACATGAAATCCATTGTCTTCCCCACACCGAAAGAGGTGATTCACCAATTGAAATAAATCTAGATCATGTGAGCTACTCATGAAATCCCGTGTCTGTTCCACACCAAAAAGGGGTGATTCCCGGCTAAGGTAAATACATCTCAGGTGTTCACTCCACACCGAAAAAGTGGCTCACGGCTATAGTGAACCAAGAACATGTTTTGAGCATTAACCGACATAGATCATGTGAGCTAGACATGAAATTCAGTGTCTATCCCACACCAAAAAGAGGTGATCTCACTGGCCAAGGTGAAATCGAAATAGGATGAAACCAATGCTAGTTCCTATGTTGGCTAGACATAGTTCGAAGACTAGGGACTTAAGTAGAATACCTATCCACCTTGGTGGTAGCCTCGTCTCATGAGTCTTACATGTGCAAGCATATGCTCATAACTAGTCTATCGGTGCTTTGGTCACTTTCATTATCTTCTTTATCTTTTAGAGTTGACTCAAACATTATAGAAGCTTTCTTCTAGATTAAGATTTACTCACTCTATTGATGCCTTGTCATCCTTACTTTACATTGATGAAATGTGAATTGTCCTTACATATCATCCTTTGGTGTTAATGAGACTAGTCTCACACAACCTAACACCTTCATTCGTTAGTATTTTTAGCATAGTAGCTTAGGAGTAAGTGTGGCTTGTCTCACTTCCTTTAACACCTCATTTTGGTCATTTCTTTAACTTATTCCTCATTGGTTATGTTATTGCTAAAGTTACTTACTTACTTTAGTGTAGTAACTTCATATCATCGATTATGGACGATGAACACTTCATTTAATGAGTTTCATAAGTTCATATATCATTCTTGTAGAACATGTTGGCAGTTGTCAAAATAAATGACATGCTCTTGGATATGGGTTCATTGAATTAGTTTAGAAGTGCTTATGTTGTCATTTCTTTGCTCTAACTACACAAGATTGGCATATGATTAGTCTTAGCCTAAACACTTGGATATCAAACTACATAATCATTTTTGTTGGCACAAGTCATTTTTACATGTGTTCATATTTAAATTTAATATGTATGAAACATTAGCCAATACATTAATCATTTAACATAAATTTATAGCCATTTGAATGCATTCTTTTGGGACAATGTACTTTTAGCCAATTTATCGGCATAAGATAAGCAATACGTTCAAGATGTGAATTCATGGAGGTCCTTTTTACCAATATTAGTTCATGACTTTAGGGATAACATTTTTAAACATCTTGGACAACATCATATTAAGATTTTATGAATATAACATCTTCATAACGTCACAATAACAGTAAGTCAACATTCGAACAAACACATCAACACTTAAACATTTACGGACGTAACTAGCATATTATCAATTCTTAATTCACGTTGTAAACATTTACCTTCATATGATTACGATTTCATAGGTTCATTCGACATCCATAATTCAAGAATCCTTCACATTAAGATCAGCCAGCGTCACATACAACCTCTAACCTATTCTATATTGAAATCGTACAAGGATACTAGGGAAATGAAGTTCGACGAGAACGGTGGGAACAACCCTAGTTTTCAAGATCTCATGAATCGTCTGAAGGAAAGTACTCTTGGAGAAATAATTTCAGGAGATAAACTCATACCTTATGTAGAACTGAACCTACGAAGACCACCTTGAATGAAACCTTGAAGGAATCTTGAAATTGCCCTAGAGAAATTGATAAACTTTCTACCTTTTTCTTTCGTTCGTTGTTTTCTAATTTGCGTTGGGAAAATCTTAGTGTTTGAACGTGAGTTTAAGTCTTAGGAACTGATCTTGACTCATTCAACTAAGGTTTCATAAGTTAATTAAATAAATTAATTAACTAATTACTAAAAAGTCCCTCCTAGATTGACTAGAAATAGGAAAACACAACACTTAGTTAAATCTGAAAATTTTCCTAAGAATTTTGTTTTGACCCTTTAAATTAATTAATTAATTGGCTAATTTATTTAATTAAGGGACCTAGGGTAATTACTAAAGTACTCCTAAATCATTGGATTCATAATTAACCCTGTTGGACCATCCTAGGTTAAGTACTAGGATGTTTCTTGAGTTGTACTGGGTTAGTGTAAGAATTTCGATTTGACCTCTTTAATTTAATTAATTAAATGACTAATTTAATTAATTAAGTGACCTAGGTTAATTACTAATGTACCCTTAAGTCGTTATAACCATAATTAATCCTTTGGACCATCCTAGGGTAGGTACTAGGCTGTCTTTTTCTTGTCTTAACCGAAATTTAGAAATTGCTTTGTGATTTCGGTTTTTCCCGTTTAAATTAATTAATTAAGTTGCTAAATTAATTAATTAAGTAACCTAGGATAATTACTAAAGTATTACGAAGTTTTTAGGACCATAACCAACCCTTTGGACAATCCTAGGTTAGGTACTAGGTTGTCTTTTTAACTAGTTACTAGGTTAGTGTCACCCAATAAAGTCTTAGGTTGTCGGGTTACTAGATAATTTATTTTTGTTTGTCCTAGGTTAGTTAGTTAGTTAGTTAGGGCTGTAGGTTAGGGTCTAGAATTAGTTAGAGAGCTAGGCTCCACATGGGTGAACTCATGTGCACGCCTGCCCCCTAACTACCCTAATTAAATTCGGTTAGGGTGGTCCCCTCTTGGTCGTTTCTCTCTGTATTACCCATGTACTTGCACATAAGTTGATTGTACATTCATAACTAAATATTCTTGATGTCCTATTGAGAATATTTACTTATTTTCTCAAGGACCCTCACTATATCCTTGGCCACTACTTAATTTACATGATCATTTTAAATGGTCATGTGCTATGGTACTAGGCTTGACACTTGGATGCGTAGTACATAGTGCATTGGGTTGACAACTCATCGTTTTTATTAGCTTAGGGTTTTCAATGCAGATACATTTATTAAACAAGCTCATTAATACTTAGAAAAATTGGCTAACACCCTTTAAGCCAATATTTTCTAATATGCCCAATATTTCACTTATTTTGATATTATATAGAAATTGGCTAATACCCCTTAAGCGACTATACTATGCCCAGTATTTTTCAATATTGGGAATTGGAATGCCTATGTATCCCCAATACACATTCTTAAAGACCTATTGGGATCTTTACTAGACATGTAATTTTTCGGAATGTTACATTAATCATATTTGACATATATTTCATCCAATAAGGGTGAAGTTTGGGATCCCACTGCTCTTTAAAATAGTGAATCCAAGTTGTATGATTTTTGTATATTTCTAGTATCCTTAACTTATAGAAAACAATAAGTAATTCATATATGTGCGGTATAATTGGAACAAAACATATTATAAATCATGAAAACTTAAATCCAACAAATTGTTCAAAATTTAAAGCAAAATAGCATGTAGTTCTAAAAAGTAGAAGGTACAATATAAATCATAATGTATTTAAATCCAAACAAATTGTTCAAAAGTTAAAGCAAAATAACATGTAATTCAAAAAAATAGAAGGTACACATAACTATTTCAAGTTTCTTGTCTGTGGTGTTGACGTAGGATAATTGGTGGTATCTGATACATGTTTTTTTAACTATGCGAGGTCCACCATATTTGCTAGCAACTATGCGCCCTCTTCCTTCTTTGTTTTTCCATAACGCCATAGGATTATGGGATACCTTTGATTATGGTATGTTGCATCGATATCAACAGAAGACATATCAAAAACATCATTATTGATGTATTCAACAAATAGAGATGTGTACATACCACAATCACTGTAAAAAAAATTGAAAGACAAAAATTTAATAACTAAATAAAGTTAACATTTATAATAACATTTGTAGAGTATACAAAATACATAACCTGGAACTATCTCCTTATTTAGGAGCATGCATCACATGCTCGATCGATATCAAGTGGTTCAGATTGAAACTTGTTTTCAAATACAGGTAGTTTATTAGCATATAGATCAAGTCTTTTGCCATAAAATCTTATGCTCGTCAAGAATAGTGGTATCATTATTGCAAGTTAATCAACAACTTTATTGACTTTGATGGTGTGAACAGATCCTCCCCTCATCGGAATACAACTAACAACCAGTGAAACTTCTCTCTAATGTTGGTAGGAATAATGACTTCGTCAATTCTGTCCCAAGGAATGTTAGCAAGCAGTTTGAAGCCTCTAATGCACTGTCTAATATCGTGGTCAGGAGAAATGGATCTCATGTCTCAATTTGACCGTCTCCACTGTTTCTCAATGTTACTAACCCACACCATAAACCAACAGTCAACCATACTGTATGATATTGTTGTTGGAGAGTACTTTGACTTCTTTCACAGATAATACATAACGATATTAACATGTTACAAAAAAGGCATTAAACATGGATCAAGATTTTATAGCAAACACATTCATTTATCAAACATATAGCACTACACAAAAATTTTAGACCAATGTTATACAATATTTATTCAATATACATATATGAAGGATACACATATTTCAAAACAGGTCTTTGAACAAAAAATGTAGTTAAAATTACAAAAGTCCGAAAATACATGTTTTGAATTAACTCTTTAAAAAGTTGATAGATATGACTTACTCCGTCTCCCAAGGCTTTCCTGATTTAATTATTATGTTGAAAAAATCCTTTTCACCAATATGGACAACACCAAAGTTCATTAGAGGTTCAATAGCATTTTCACCTTTGAATAAGCAGATTTCCTGTGGACATTGAAAATATATTTTAGAGAATTGTATACAACTTGGTTGTGTGATACCTAAAAGAAAAAAATTTGCTTCATATATACATATACCTTAGGTACCTTTTTATTATGGGGAAGAGTTGGAGAACCTATTAAGGTTACTTAGTAGGCTATCAAATCTTGAACCACCAAACTTGAGGTGAGGTTTATGTCCCCCTCCCTGTACTTTTGCTTTATATCTATTATAAGGTTTGGGGGTGTTGCTAAGCCCCTGACCCCTTAAGGGTCGTTCAAAAAAAATATACACATACACAGCCTCGCTTAGAAGAAGCATCTTTGAAAATCCATTTGTTAAACTCATCGATCAACTCAACTGCAACCTCAAACCCATTATGTCCTTCAAACTGATGTTTGATTCGAAAGAAAATAGGAACTCTTTTTGAACTGTTTCCCTTCTGATAAACGAATGTATGAAGATGTGTCATACATGTCAGGATTTCTATTTCTTCCTTGCATATCTAGAGTTGTATAAGCATTAAGAATTGGATCAAGTTCAACAATTTGTGTCATAGTCAAATCAGGATAATCATCCAATGATGGTGATTTTGACTTTGATGATTCAGGTATGTTAACATTGAAAACATGATCAGTATTTATGTAAGTTAACTTCTGAGCCTCATCTATATATAAAAATATCAAACTGTTAAAAATACTTTGTAAATGAAAACACATATTATAGTAAAATTTAAACTTATACCATCCGTATTTGAAATATGAACATATTCACCCATTGAAACGGAAGACTGATCCATTGGAGCTTTATCAAATTGTTCAAAATTGTGATGGGCATCATCCTAATATATGATGTAATGTAAAATTCATTCATAAAATAGTGTGAAAAAGAGATATCATATGAATTTTATGCAAAAAATAATACAAGATTTAAGACAAGATCAGTAAACACACATTGATGTTGCCTTTCACAGATTTAATAATTAAATTGAATCAACATAAAAGTTGAACCAACTGTTTCATACATTATTAATACATGTTAAGTCATTCGATATTTATAAAATTTTAATACATACATCAAACAAACATTTAAATAAATTGTTCATACAAAGTTCATACATAAATCACAATAACAAAATAATTGTTTTAGCTTTTAACTTTGTAAAACCATTTAATGTCATATAATATTATGTTGGTGTTTTCACATAAGTAATAACAAAATTGAACTAACATAAAAGTTGAACCAAATTGTTTCATACATTATTACATGCTAAGTCATTCAATATTCATACAATTTTAATACCTATATCTAACAAAAAAAACTGCAAAAACATGTAGAATATTTGGTCATACACAGTTCATACACAAATCACACATAGATACAACAATTGTTTTTGGTTTTTACTTTGTAGAACCCTTTCATGGCTCATAATACCTGTTGGTGTGTAGTTGATGTTGATTGAACTTTTGACGACCTAATCTCCTCAATTATCAGCTATGTAGAGTTATCGACATATGTTCTCATTTCATCGATGTTTTTGTCAACTTCATCGATGTAAAAAAATATGTTAAAACATTGAAATATTATAAAAAGAAGAATTATTAATGCTTAATATAAAAGGGATTGAAGAATAACATTATCTTTCAATCGTTTCAACTCCACCCTAACCTGTCATTGAACATTAATATATTTGGATAAGTAATTTGCAATATTTTAAAAAGTATTAAATCATAACTTTTTATTATATACTTCTGCAATTTCTGCCTTCAACTCTAAAAACTTTTGATCGACGTCAACACCTTGATTTTATGACGTTCCTTGATCTTCTGTAACATGGTTACTTGAAGTTGATTTAAAATATATTGATTCATGACATTTAACTCCTTGTTAGTAAACACTATGTTTCTGAATTTATGCTGCAATTGAAAAAATGTACGAATTAAAATATATACATATAAAAAAAGGTTAATGATCTATATTTACTAAAATAACAATAACTAAAATATGACCTGATTGCCATGTGTTATGAAAATCATATTCTTCAAGTCATCAAAAAAGATAATGTCATCGTTGTCTTCCAATTTAGAATACGCGGTGTGCGATTTGAAGCATGAACAACAACTGTGTTGTCAAAGGGAAGACAACACTTCTAAAATCAGAATTGTATAGCTATATGGAACTGACTGAATTTGAATGACGTAGGATTGTTCAGAAACTTATGACTGCAAGCTTTAAGAGTAAAATTAAAACGTTCATTGCCCCATGAAAAGTTGACATAATGACCAGACTCAACCAAATCAAAATACAACTTGAGAATGGTTAATTTAGATATCTCTGAACCATTAAAAAATGAGGTAATCAAGTACAGAATGCCGATTTGAAGCAGTCATCATCCTCAAAAAATCATTCAGTTTAAACTTTTGGAAAAAGTCTGACTTAGGGTCTTTGATCATTTCACAAAAAAATCTAGGATAAAGTCTATTAGGAAAAGACGAATCCGAAAAAAAAACAGAAGGTGGTCCACATTTGAGCCCACTAATAAATGTGAATTCCTTGATTCCAAAATGTAATTCCGTGTCGTTTAACTTAATAACAAACATGTCATCTATGACATTTTCAGATTCAAAAATAAACAAATGTTGCAATAGTTGATATTGAATCTTTAGGTTGTGCAACTCAAAAATATACCAAAAGAGGTTTGTTCCAGAAATTGTTTAAACCTCTCTTGTTCAAGGAAAATCAATAGATCACCAAAAACATTTATGTTTGTACATGAAGACCAATGTGTGGATACCTTCTTTGCCTATAAAATTTTTTATACTAAACTAACATAGATTTCATAAAAAAAAATAAAGTTTCATTCCTACAATAACTACTTTTGAAAAAAATTTAAAATTGAATTAAATCATATAAATTAAATCAAATTCTTATTAAAAATACATATAAATGGTATGTTCATATACCTATTATTTGTCACGCCCGAATCATACACCCTGGACGTGGCTGGCACCCAACGATCATTGTTGACCTTGAACGAACTCTTTGTCTTGCTTGCTTAAATCAATGGAATACTTAGATTAACTCAATTATTAAGTAAGAAACATTCTCCAAAAGAAATACTTAAAACATAATAGTTTGTCCAAAATGACACTTAAGTCTCAAAGTTAACACATCTGACGTGTAAGATTAAAAGAGACTAAAACTGGATTGTCTGTCAATCTATCTGTCTATGAAGCCTCTACTAGTACTAAGATGAATTTTGGGACAAACCCCACAACATTCTGTAATAAAAAATACGGAAAACAATAGAAGAGTCCTCCAAAATGCAAAGAGTCTCACCACTGAATTTGGATGCTCAACTGGATTAACGAAACATTGCATGTTGATCCTAGTTACCTGTGTCTGCATCACAAAACGATGCAGACCAACTGACATCAGTATATTGAGTGTATGAGTATGTGAGTTGGATTTCTAAAACAACATAGAATTGAAGGACATTCTGAAACAAACCCTACCTTGACTCTTCTCACCTTATAAATACTTAACTCATTTTAGTATTAAGCAATTTAAAAGAAAGTGAATTATAAAGATACATTGATTAAAACCATGATGTAAACTCTATTTGCATAAAAAGATACAAAATAATTATGAGATGTATGTAAAAATACAAATATAAACTGATGTCAATTTTTAGTCATAATAAAAGACATATCATGCTTCCTCTCAAAGTCTACTTGTGCTATGAATGAATGAGGTCTCATACCCCCATTCATGCTAAGCAGAACCCTTTGAGGAACCATGCAATTAATACTATAGGAGATTCTGTAACCGACAACCATCAATTAATAGTTATACTGAGATACAACGTTTTACCTCACGCTGCAAAGGACCATCCTACACCTTGTCATTGGTATAGGACCTTACATAACTTACTCGATCTACTAGCTTAACTTATGTGGTCATCTAAAAAGTATGACCCGTTAATACACATGATGGCTACAGGGTTTACATGTAGACTTGAGTTAATATGAACTCTCAACCCCACATCACTGTTCAATAGTGCTCTCAAAATATACTTTAGCTCATGCTTCAAAAATAACTTATTTTCTTTGGGTTGAGATAATTTGCTCACACTTTAGCTTGAAAAAGCTCTCTTGGAATAAATATTCTCTTTTCTTGTTCAAAACTCTTTTAAAATCTTACTTTCCTCTTAACCTAATTGTGAAAACACTTATAAGTTTTAGGAGAATACTTAGTTGCCTTATAAATTTTGAGAAATGAACTCAACTCTAACTCTTAGCTTAACTTGAAACTTAATTCTTAGGAAATACTTAGTTCCCTTATAGATTTTGAAAATTTAACTCAACTCTTTACTTTTTTTTATCTCGAAAATTGAGTCTTAAAACGAAGTTAAAATATTTAAATAAGACTCTTGGAAGCTTCAAGAAACTTTACTTTAACTTACTTCATAGCTTTAAACTTAAATCCTTAACTTCCTTGACTTTGATCCTAACTTTTCTTGATTTGAATTATGAATTCAAGGTCATGATTCATGTTTATGGATGATTTCATGACGTTTTGACGTACCATATAGTATTTTAATCGACTAGAAAATGTAGGTACATCACTTATGAACTAGTAAGAAAAGATACGGGAAGAATGAGGTCTCTAGGTGACCTTGGCGCTTTGATAGGCGTGGAGTGCAGAGCCTGACAGACAAACTCTGGCTTGAGGCGCTCTGGTTGGTGCAACGTGCAAGGGTTTGTAAGACAGAGTCTTTCCTTAGGGGCTCTTGCTGGTGCGGCGCCCTAGGGTTTGTCAAACAGAATTTTTGACTTTTCTTCTCCGATTTTCAACTCTAAACCTTCTCAACTCCAATGGATCTTTCCCCAAAAACTTAGGATCACTAAAATTATCAATACCCAATAGTTTAGACTCGTAAAACAGCTCGAAAACTAGAATCAAAACAACTAAAGGCATACTACAACTCAACAAACAAGAATTCAACGATTATTCATCAAGAACTTTAATGTTCATCATTCAATCTACTCTAATTGTGCTGAATTAAACATGTTTTTTTTGTGGATAGAGGAAGCCAACACAGAAAAATCTCACAACTTTTTTAGGGATCACCCGTGATGGATTCAACAAGTTGAACTTCGACGATTTTGAATGTTCTTGCTCTCTCTTTTCTCCTTGTTTCTCCTCTTCTTTTCTCTTCTCTTAAAACCCTAACTTGTTTTATATAAGCGTGAACTGAATAGGATCAGTTTAGACCCCAGTTTATTACCTAAAAATGAAATAAAATATTGGATAAGGAAAAGACAACTTTTCCCTTGGATTGGACTTTCCTTATCCCTTCAGCCCAACTTCAAAAAGGCATAACGCACTCATACAATATCGAAATCATGCATATAAATATTTCCAAGGGTTTTCCAACCATAACAAGAAATACCTCTAACTCTTCCTAAGTAAGAAGTGATGGCCATTTGAAAATGACCAAAACTCACTTTTCAACTCGGTCATTTTCTAGAAATTTTTATTCTTTCCTTGAATAAATATTTCCATATTTTAACCTCTTTTCTAGTCATTTTTAGTTATAAGATATTACGTTATTCGTTTTTCATACACAATCATATAAAAAAATGCATTCAAAATTTAAACAAAAAAGATTAGTTGAACATTTCATACATTTTGTATACCAAAAAAGTAATTCATCAAATAAACACAGTTAATTAATATACAAACACAACAAATATTAATAAAAATTCATACTATAATATTAAAATTTATACACAATATCGTAGTTATCTAATTTATACGCAATTTAGTAGTTATCTAATTCATAAATGATATGTTTATACACTTATTATTCATGTTTCATACACATGCATATCAAAACAAAATACATTCAGAATTTATACAAAAAAAATTAGTTGAACATTTCATACATTTTGCATACCAAAAAAAATATTTCATCAAATAAACATAGTTAATTAATATACAAACACAACAAATGTTAACACAATTCATACCAATACTATTCAAACTTTATACATATTAGTTAACTAATTCATACAATTTGTATACCAATTTAATATTCATCATATACAAACAAGTAAGATATAAAACCACTAATGTTTATACTCAATTGATACCAATAATATTCAAAAATTTATATAAACATATTAGTTAAACAACCCATACCAATTGCAGATCAATATAATAATTCATCATATACATCAGTGTTAATACACAATTCTTACAATTTTAATACATAAACTGATTATCAAAATTCATACACTACCAATCAATCAAACATTAACTTATATCCTTAGAACAATTTTTGAGAAAACATAAGTATCTTGTGAGGATATGTTGATTGTATAACAACAACTCTTTCTCATACATCTCTAATCATCACACCCAATTTATGTGGACTCTTACATGATCATATGAATTATTTAAACTTATTTAATTGGATGAATTTTAAAAATATAATTTATTATTAATTAATTTATGTCTTTTTTAAATACTACTTCTTTTGGTCTATATATAACTGTCATATTTTACTACCTGCAGTATCGATAATGCTTTTAACATAAACATAAACCCGAATATACCTTACTAATATCATAACGTAAATCTCATTGATCTTAAACACACCACAAACATAAATATGCATCAATAGTTTAAGAGGTCTATATATTTTGATAATCAGTACATATTTTTATTTACATATTTTACAACGGTAATAATAGTTCAAATTTCATTTTTTAATGGTAATATTTGTTCATTTTTTAGTATCAAAGGAAGTCAATTCCTCATAAACAACTCAAAAAACTCCATTTTTACAATGCCTCAAACATCTCAAACATCCAAAGTAAAAAAGTCTTACAATTGTGATTGTGTCAAACCAGCTACGTTGAGGACGTCATGCACCGATACAAATTCAGGTCGACAATTCTTTAGTTGTGCAGTTGGCAGATGCCCATTTCTTAGGTGGCATGAAAATGAATCACCAACAAGTAGCCCATCAAATTTTTAAGGCGTTGCTAAATTTGATTTACTAACAAAGCTATGAGAATTCAAAGAAAATAGAAATATGCTAATGACTTTCTTAAAAGAGTTCGAAGAGCAGATGAATCACTTGAAAGTGTTGTTAAAAGATGTTGAAATAGATATAGAGCAACTAAAAAAAGTTGATTTTGGCAGAAAAGAAAAATGCCTAAAGCTATACTAAATTTTTAATAAATGAGAAAGGAATGAAGTGTTGCACAAATAAAATATTTCTCTCTATTTGTTGCACTGTTATATCTTTTATTTTTTATTTATAATACTGCGATAACAATTTATAGTATTAGACATACAAGTTTATTAAGACATAGATTAATAAGAAATCTAAAAACCCTTCATAATATAATATGTATCATCATATTTACATTTTTGTTGTCAAAAACAGCAAAACGACAGACAACTTTAACAATGTTCTTAAAAATCAACTTATCAAAAATCTTTTGTCTTAAAAAATCATATCAATAAACATGTCTTCAAACCAGGGAACAACCCAACTATCACAAAAATCAATTGTCTTAAAATATTGATAACTTCACAAATTGTCTTAAAGTACTAGGGAATAACCATTCCAAAAATCACTACTGCCCTTAATCACATCAACCTGACCACTAAGCTCCATCACAATACCCATCATGTCTATTTCCACTTCAGTGACCAACCCTTCTTCTTCAAGCTTTTCCTCTTCTTCATTCTCTGTTATCTTCTCTTCTTGTTGTTCTTTCTATTCTTCTCCATTTGCTTCATTTTCTTCTAGTTTCTTTTCTTCATTTTCTTCATTGTTCTCTTCCATCGTCCCCTCATCTTCTCTTCATCAACTTCTTTAACAAAGTATGCATCAAATGCAGCAAGATCATCATCCACTATAGCTAATGTAAGGATATTGTCATCCACTGTCCGTGATGAAAAATTGTCATCATATACTGCAAGATCAGTGGCTAAAAATTAATACAAATACATTATATTACATAATTAAGAAGTATATGAATTTATTTACTTTTCCTTTTCTTTTTCTTTTCATTTCTTCTCAACTTCTCCTCTCGTACAAAAGCAACGATTTTCACCATTGGTTGCTTGAGGGATGCAACACGTTCATCCAGACTTCCATCTTTAGAAGCACTTGGTATAGAATTCTCCCCAGGTTGATTAGGAATGTTTGTTTGAATACTCATCCTCCACATGACCTACTGCAGAAGTGAGCGCACTGACACCTTTAAAACTGGCCTTTAAGGTATCACTAATTATGTCCTTCACTTCGTCTGTATATGGCTTTAATTTTGCCATATAATTCTATTTCTTCTCACGGATAGTAGGTACTAGGGATGGATGCACAACCTACCAAAAAAATATAATTAGTACAAGACCTTCACTAATTAAAAATATTACTATATAACAAAATAAATTTATACCTTTGTGTACTTAAATGGATCACCTTCGACAATGCTATCGCTCTTTGCCGTGTGCCATCTAAGTAAATGGGAAATGACAGTAGAGACTCCAAAGACTTCTTTGCGTAAGTACCAAGATGAGGAAATACCTCATATATCCAAACTTGAAATTAATAAAATAATAAATAAATGAACAAAAATATATAAGAGTTTAAATTTTTCAAGTCTACAAATGATATAAATTACCACAAACACCCAAGGAAAGCCATACAAAGCATACGATACATTCCCTCTTTTCTTGTACACTTCACATTGTTTCTTCAAATTAACTTTGGTCTTCAAATAATTTAGTGTTAAATCAAAATGTTCTTTCTCCTTGGATAACTCCTCAAAAAACTCTAAATAATCGGCTATCTTAATGTTGTTTGATTCCACAATCTTAGATCGATCGTGGGCAAATAATATTGAGTGGACGAACCTAACTAAACAACACTTGAACTTTTGCTCCTTATTTAATTTGGCAACTTTGATCAAACTCAACAACTTTGAACCACTAATATTCTTATTCCTAGTTACTTTATAGCAAAACATATCACCTTTGTCAAACACTTTTTTAATTTTTTCATCGTGTGGGTATGGTCCACAATTCAGACCCATAATCAATGCAAACTCTTTTAAGTCAAAACATGCAGATTGAATATTCACACAAAATCACATCTCATGCAATTTTTTATCATTATTGACACTAAGAAACAATATGTAATAGGTCATCTGTCCATTAATCTTGTAATATTCTGAAATATGTCTTAAATGATCAAAATAACTACCTTTAAAGTCATTACAAAATTTTCATTCAGTAAAATATTTCTAAAATCATTGTACAGAGTCATTCTTGCTCTCACCGAAATCTTTGTTGAAAAAGATCCTAACTCATCCATGCATATAGTGAGATTATAGGACTTCCCTGAGATTTCTGCTACACAAGTTGGCAAGGATAGAGGATCATCATCCTCATCTCCAGCATTTCGGCTATCTCCATTTGTAAACTCGTTTCCACTGATCTCTTCACTAGACTCAACCTCATCAAGACTCTCCTCATAGTGGTCTATTTCATCCATCGTATCACAATTCGAATCATACTTGAGTTCTTCAACAATTAATTTTTTCTTTCTTGAACACCTTGAAACTTGAAGTTGAGCCCTTCTTTTTCTTGTTTTTACAAGGCTTAGGAATAGATTTTTTAACAAGGTCACATCTAGTTTTAGCCATAACGAGAGTAAACATACAATACTAATGTAAATAACAGTCTAACAAAGAGAGAAAGAAAAAATACTACACTTGGACTTTGTGTAACAACACATGTAATGAGCAAATAAGACCAGCAAAAGTAAACAGATATAATGGAGAAAACAACAATTCACACCAAAAGCCAAAATTCCAAAATCAATAGGCGAGATAAACAGAAATTAGCTTTTTAAAAAAGTAACCAAATTATCCCAAAAAAGGATTAAATATTCATATTCAAACAAAAATTCATTAGAGACCACAAATATTCATCCTAAACAACATGAAGAAAAATCATCTAGAAAAAAGGTTCATTAAACTTCTATAACAAAATTAAAAACTAAACACGGCATCCTAAACAAGAACATGAAATAAAATCATCCAGAAAAAGAGTTTATTACACTACTATAACAAAATAAAAAATCAAATACGGCATCCTAAACAAGAACATGCAGAAAAATCATATAAAAAAAAGGGTTTATTACATTACTATAACAAAATAAACAACAAAATACGGCTAATATAACCAAAAAAACAACCATTAAACTAAAATGAACTTACCAAAGATGAAAGCTTTGAACTCGGAGAACAAGAAATAGATGAAGATTTGATGTTTAAAACAATTAAATAGTTGAAATGTTTGTTTAATGGAATATGAAACATTTGAAATGTATGTGGAAAAGAAACAATGATATGGGAAGAAGAAACAAATGATTTCTCTGGTTTCTCTTGAAACATTTTAAGAAGTGTATGGGGAAGAGAGGCGGGAGACGATGATATGATGACCAGAGAATACTGATGGAATCGATGTATGGGGAAGAAGAAAAGTTGAGAAGAAGAAACATCGGATAAGTCCCAAAAATGTGTCTTTTTAATATATATATATATATATATATATATATATATATATATATATATATAATTTAAACATGTTGAATCAGATTATAATATAAAATAAAATGCATTGGGATCATAATATATTTGGTATACATATATATTTTTTCTACGTTTTAAAAATACTAAATAAGTCATTGACCCCTACATTCACAAATATATTTCAAATCTTAAAAAAGCCGAACAAACTCATGGCCCCACACGTTTTCGTTTTTTAAACGCCCAACCTTAGAAAATAAATCAAATATCTATAGAGTGAATTTAGTTTTATTGGTGTCCCAATCCCAGTTCTTCCCCAAGTGAGTCTACTACAACACTTTAAAGCACTTGACAGAGCAACTAATTGCATTAAAACGTCCGTTTAAATTAAAGTGCATTAAAAACTTGGTAAGAGCATTTTTGAACTCACACATGCATACATAAAATCAATCAATCAGTGAAATGAATTTACAGAATTAAGATAGAAACAAGCTTAAAAGAACAATAAAATCAAAAGTCTTTCTTCAAATTCCAATAATATTGAAGCTAAAATAGTTAATTTTGAAATAAAAACTTATATCCTGAGTCCCCAAAAGCAAGAGCAGCAAAAATAAATCTGAGTGATGAGAGAATGGATTGGAGACTCATCAATATTTTAAATCCTCATTTTGTTCAAGATATATATGTTGCAATGAATCTTACCAAATGATTGGGTTCGTCTATCTTCGCTCGAAATTATTATAACTGGATCAGAAGGAGTAAACAACAATACATGAAAACAAAAAATGTGCGCAAAATATTATGTGTAGCCGTATCAAATTCAAAAAGGAAAAACAAAGAGGAAGTTGCAAAAGGGGGGAAATGCTAGTAGCAAGAAAACTTTTCATTTGCAACAACAGTGGCAAGAGGGAAGGAACCATGTGGAAAGTTGAGGCGTAACCACCTGGAGCTCGTTAATTGGTCAATTAAGAACAAATTGATGGAATTATCCGACAAAACCATTACTTATTGAGAATGATAAATGATGATACCTCACGCATTAATATCATAATTTACTATATATAAAAAATAAAAATTATATATATCCTTGTTCTTTTTGTAGTGGACCATGCGTAAGTGTTGCGAAATGAAGGGTCATTTGGTATTATATATAAAAATAGTATTAAAAATAAAATGTATTGATATTATTGAATTTTTGTTATATCATGATATTTTTTTATTTTACTGTTTGATAGGTTGTATAAATTAAATATATTGTATTAAAATAAAAATAGTATTAAATAAAGTATATTAAGTAAAAATATTACCTCATATATTAATATCATATTATACTTTATGTTAAAATAATACCTCATATTAAGTAAAAATTGTATAAAATAATAAATTATTAATTCAAATTAGATGTTATTACTACAATTTCATTTTATTTTAATCTGTAGTATACAATTTGTCATTCGCCCCTCTTTCCAAAAACCTCGCTCGCTACTTTTCCTCGTTTCTCTCACTTTATATAAACACAAATGTATAAATTGCATTTGTGTTTGTGTAAAGCAAGAAAAAACTTACAAATACATATATTTTTCTCCTATAAACTTAATAATTATATAAATACAAATCTCCCTATCATTTCTCTTTTGCCTTTCTGTCTTTCCCGCTTTATACAAAATCAAATTACACAAATTACAATATATAATTTTTTGTTGTATAAAGCTAGAGAGAAAGAGGTTTGATATACAAATATTTTACTTCAATTCAATTGTATACAAATTCAAATTTTATGTAGATATATAAACACAATCATTGATACAAATAAATAGTACTTACATATATATATAATCATCTAACTGATATACATATATAATCGTTGCACTTTTATACAAACGAGATGCATGCCTGCAATTTATATAAATCTGATATATATTTGTTATGAAGCAGAAATAGCAACACTGTAACTATAGAGCGCTAATATGATTTTTTTGTTTACTAAACATAAAATTTACTCTTATTAATATCACAATTTTTTAAAATGTATATTCTCTGATTTCGAAAAGGAAACATAGGTTGATCAAGAGATATCTGCATATTGCACTAATAATTACATGCATTGTCTACCCCCACACTTTAGGCTTAGGCCCATCTTATAGGTTTTTGATCATAATTTATTGTAAAATTTAAGAAAATAATTTTTCTTTTATAGTAAAAATAATTTTTAAAAATTTGAATTGTATTGAGTTATGAAATATAAATTGAAGTTATTTTTTAAAACTTTTTGTGAGTACTTTGGAATATAAAAAAGAGTGCTAATAACCTTTTGTTATTTTTTTTTTTTTTTTTGAAAATTTTGAAGTTCAAAATTTTATGGCCAAACATAACTTCTAAAGATGAACATGAAAAAAAGCTAAAAATTTTCATGGATAAACACCTTGAAAAAGAAAGCATTATTGATCTCTTTGTTTGCTTTTTTACTTGTCTACTATTTTAAAAATAAATTTTTAGTTTTACATATCACTTCCAAGATATCAAGAAAAGATTATTAGTTTTTGAAGTTTTATTCATAACATTAATTATTTATTCTTCAAATTATTTTTTCAAGATTTAATACTAAACATCAATTAATAGAATTAATGCAGTGAAATTGTAACACCTTCCCGTTGTTATGGGTAGATCAATAATTAATGAACTGTGTAAGAAAACTTTTTGAATAGTGATTTGAGATTTCCGACTAGATTCGTAATGATCCAATCAATCATTTTAGGAAAGTTTCATGAATTTACCATTTTTCCCTTCATGACTGACCCTGAGTCTTCTTTGATTGAGTTTGAAAAGTTGGTCCTTGAACTTTGAGTAAAAACTTGAGAATTTGGTAAGATTTGAGTTTGAATGACTAAGTTGTTAAGAACGTGATTATAAGATCTTTTAGAGTTTCGAGTGTTAGAATAGAATTTCGGCTATTTCATCAATCCCAACAAGTGAATCTGAACAGTGAAATCTGTCTCAAATTTAGAATCTTTTTGAGGATTTGAAGCCTAAGAGTAATGAAATTATGGAATTCGAAGAGTTCTAAGAATATTGACTTAATTTCTTAGGTAGAGTTGATGGTGGAACCTGTTGACGTGATGAAACAAACCCGAATTCCAATACAAGCACTGATATATATTGTTATCGTTGAATACAAATTACAACATATAATACACATAGCAAAGTAATAAGACACTAATTACAGATAGATTAACATAGAACGATATGATATACTAGAACAAAGAAAGGGGATGAGAAATAACTGAAAGCCAAAGCTTCGACATAATTTGCATAACCGTTCTTTCTGATCCCTAGACCTTCTTAACAATAGCTAATTGAGCCTGAATCCCATATAAAACTCTCCAACATTTTACTCGATCCAATAATATCAAGTGGATCAGTCATATTTGCCACGTATAGACCATAGGCCCCTATGAAGTCATCATGGATCACAACTATACTTCTGCCCCCGAAAAGAACATTGTCCTCAAGGTTCATATCAAGAAACTTCATCTAGCTACTTGGAGTATTATAAATTCCTTGGTTGCGACAGGTGAAAGCCATTATGAACAACATCGTGATTTTGTTGGCAGCTTTTCTGATTCCAGAATTGACTCCGTTATTCTAAACTTTGATCACAATAATGTCATCAAGAGTACTACTTGAATCAAAAGAAGCTCCAAAAGCACTGGGAATATGATACAGGCAATACTGCCTAACATGATTGGAACCATTGAGGCTAAAATTATCCTCCTTGAAATAATGATGACTACTCAAGTTTGCAACGACAAGACGAGCATTTATCTTCGTATCAACAGCATCAATTATAACAAGCAAGTCGAATTCATTTGCTATTTCAACAGATTGCTCAAGTTGCGCTAGAAAATTCCAATAGTAAAGCCTTGAAAGATTGTTTTGGAAGTGGTCGGGGCAGCCGAGGTTGACCAGTTTGTCCACCCAGTTTTATACTGCCATTTCAGTCAACAATTTTCCGCCTTTTGTAGTACTATCAAGAACAAATACACTAGAATACAATTCAATCGACAAGTACCTTGATATATCAAAATGTATATCATGCCCTTGAACATAATGGAATGAGAAATAGACTCACCGGGATCGAATGAAAAATTTATAAATATGTGGTTGTGCATCAATCTGGTTCCATCTAAAATCAAAGGGTCACTTCTTTTCCAGAGTGAGTCGACCACTTTATTGTCAACTAATTGTTGCCGGACTTTATGATAATAAATAACAAACAACTTGTGCGCCTTGTTTACTGTAACTTTAGCACCTGTTTCTGTGATCTGCAATGGCATGTCTCCTTGGACATTTTTATATGTCATTATCGGAACATGAGGAAGCTGATCCTCTTTGTTGTCATCCAAATCCAAATTAGATATCTCCTTAGAATAACAGTCCTGTTTTGCTCGAGTTAGCCAAATTTCAGCGCCCTCAATTTTAATTTGTAATAGTCACCTTTTGGTTTCATAGAATCTGGCGTTTGACACATTGCTTCAACATTCACAACATTTTCCGTTGTCTTATTCAACATTTTGGGCAAAGGTTTGGCTGTAGTCATAGCCTACATTCCAATATTGAGGCGAGGGAGAGTTGGCCATGGTATTCCATGAAGGAATAGTTGCAATTCCTTCCGAACAATAGTCTATTGTGGTAAGTTGCCAGAGAAAGGCAAAACGCCTATCAGGTGTTTCTTGAGTCCGAGTTCAGAATCGCATGAACAATTTTGCTACAAAATAGTCCAAATCCGCAAGTTGCTTGTTTCGAAATAATACCAATTCAAAGCATCGACATCCAAATATAAAGACTCCAATGACAATTTTTTATCTAAAAGAATGTTACAGTGAGTGAAATATTGTTCTACCTGAACCGTGTTGCAGGATCATCGAAGTTGAATCTGGATATTTCCACGAAATCTACTTCCATGGACAAACATGAATCAAGGGAAAATCGAGGTGTGGTTCGAGATAATTTCCCTACAACCTCTTGTAACATACATAGAATCTTAGCAATATCCTTTGACCATGAATCCTTCACAACTTCAATTGAACAATCAATAGTTCAAAATATTTGGTTCTCCATTGAAGACCTCTCAATGAAAGCACCAATGAAAACAAGCACTCATATATGTTGTTATCGTTGAATACAAATTACGACGTATAATACACACAACAAAGTAATAACACACTAATTATAAATAGATTAACATAGAAGAAGGTAACTAAAAGGAGATGAGATACTAGATAGAGAAAGAGGATGAGAGATAACTGAAAGCCAAAAATTCGACATAATTTGCATAACCGTTCTCTCTGGTCCCTAGGCCTTCTTAACAATAGCTAATTGGGCCTGGATCCCATATAAAACTCTCCTACATTTTACATGACCCAATAATATCAAGCGGATTAGTCAAATTTGCCATGTCTAAGCCATAGGCCCCTATGAAGTCATTATAGATCACAACACATAATGCACGTTGAAACGTGGAAATTCGAGGCCTCATGAACTACTATTAAAAAAAGAACCTTGTTTTGTTTTATTTGTGGATAAATGATATCCGATCAAGCATATGGTTGGATCATTAATTAAGATATATGTATTGTCCGACCTCGACGGTTTATATGAGCATAGGAAATCTATACTTGATCGTTTCACTTGTCCCTTAATAGGATAAGTGATGAATCACACTGGATCTCTCTTAGACAATTATGGGATCGAATTCGCTCTTCAAGAAATTGTTTGTCACATACCTTCTGTCTGTTTCATATGTCTGTTTCATATGTGTGGAACCTATTTTTTTTTAAGTTCCAACATCTCCCTTGAATACACAGGGTAGGTAGGACTGGAAGCGAATGGTTCCCTCTTGGCAATAAACTTTCCCGGCCTTTGATAAGCTTACTCATAAAGGGTCTTACAATTGAGATAACTATCTAACTAAAGAAAAATAGTGTTCTTTTAAGAGTAGGTGAAATCCCAAATTTTACTTGTATATGTACTTATTAAAATTTTTGTGACACCCCTTAGAAAATTAGTTCCTCAATTTAGTCAAGGTAGCTTAAGTTAATACTCAAAAAAATGATAAACAAGTTCTAGGCAAGTAAAGCTCACTTTGCATAAACCATTTACAACCGTCATTCTTATTGAGAAACTTTTTGACAAAAGTTAGTCAAAATTATGTTTTGAAAAAACACACGCACTCTCTAGAAGACTATAATTTTTGTCCTAAAAGAATCACAATTCACTCTTTGATAGTCCATTTTTAGGAGTCGATGGAAAATCCAATGGTGGATGTAAGAGAAGTTTTGATAATTTCACCACTTGGTGGAATCCCAAAACTAATAAAAGCCCTTTGTTGAACTTCATTATTTCATTGCTTGAAGGTCCAAATAAAGTATTTTGCAATTTCTTTTCCATTCAAATCTGACTAGACATTAAAAATCTTTTTTAATGGATGTAATGGATGGAGGGATCAACAAAAGAAATGAAACACATGAGTTGAACCAATGGAGACATTTCATCACCTTGTATGGAAAGTTGCTAGAATTTGTGAATCAATCATGAATTCAATTTATAGAGTCCACACCTTTCTACCAACCCTAGAATCAAGTATTTATCTTTGTGGACTCAATAAGTTTAAATCATGATAAATTCACAAATTTACATAACTTTTGACACATGGTGATGGATATACTCCACCATTTCAATTTATTTGTTCCATTTGTTTTGTTGATGCCCCCATTCATTACAACCATCAAAGAAGACTTCAAATCTTTAGTCAGATTTGAATGAAAAGGGAATTGAAGGATGCTTAAATTTTGGACTTTCAATTACAAAATAATCAAATTTAAGAAATTGACCTTTTTCAGTTCTGAGATTTCACTAAGTGGTGGAACCACCAATGCTTCTTTTCCATTCATCATTAAATCTTCCATCAATTTTTGAAAATGGACAATAAAAGAGTGTTTTTTGATCCCTTTAGGACAAGAGAAAAAAAATACTTTTAGAGAATCATATTTTTTCAAAATTTTGTTTTGTCAAAAAAAAGTTCTCGGATTTTTTTCTACAAGTTAAAATGGAGATGAAAGTTTCAAATGGTTTATGTAGGGTGAGGTTTATTCGTCTAATTTTATTTTCTTTGTAAGTATCAACTTAAGATTATACGTTAATTAAAATGCTTTAAGGGGTGCTAAATATATATATAAAAAAAGAAGATAAATATACGAGTAAGTTTAGGAACTAAATAAATTATTGTATATACATAAAAATAAATCACATATCTACATAGTATACCTTTTCACTTGACACTTCTTTAATATATGTGATTTCACCATTATGATGATGATTACTTTGAATTTTACATGCATGAGTCTTTAGTCTAAATAAAATTGAGGGAAGAAAACGCTGTAAAGAAACACGATAGTTTTTTTTTAAAAAAATCTTACATCCAAAAAGAATATAAAAATCAAATTTTTTTTTAAAAATAACATGGACATTCAATATATAAAAACGTTGTGATAGATCTCTAATGGAGTTACTGTTGTGATAGGTATCTAATAGAGATATTTTCGGGAAGAAGATAAAAATTCTAAAACTAAAAAGAAGAAGAAAAATAAAGGGAGGAGAGATATAGCATATCATTTTTTTTTTTACAAAAAATATAAAATTGCTTTTGCTCAATTTTTGTGCAACCAGTTTTGGTTTGATAATGAAATATATGGTTGACAAATTATAAGGAGAAGAAAAGAAGAATAATAAAAATAAAATGTGAGAAAATCATGAAAAACTCACTTTCTAAAAATATGAAATGTGACTATTTAGGTATACCTTTCAAAATGAACTTTCTTTTATGGGAATGATGCATGCAAAAGACGATGGTTTAATAAGAATGAGGATCAATTTTAGCTTCAAATGCTATTGTTGTGAGTCTACGGCACAAGAAGAGATTATGAATCATTTATCTCTAACAACTCCCATAGGTCAAAAGTTATAAACAACAGTTTGCTAAATGTGCAAAATAGGCATGGAAGGGAATTTGCAACAAATAATAAATTCCTATATTAAACAGTTCCAGAATTCTAATGTGGGAGATGAAATTCTGGAGGAATGCTAAAAAGACATAACAAGGGCATGTCATAATATAAATGACAAGAACAATGTCCAGGAACTGTGTTTCATCTTATCAAGATACTATATTCTTGAATTGACATACCAAGAAATTGGGAAGACATCTTGAAAAGAATAAAAGGATACAGGTCAAGACTACACTCTCATACAGTCATGTAAAAAATATCAATGCATGAACGGATGAAGCGCAACACGATTAGTGCAAGTATATAAATTCAGAGAAAAATGCATACAATTTTTATGTGACAAATCATGAAAGAAATTTAATATATGCTGAAGCTAGCATGATTGGCATAAGAACTAATACGGAGGCTGAGACAAGAGCTATATTTTATGCACTAAGGTACCACAGAAGAAATGGCATAAAAAAAGGGGATAATGCCCAAGTACCCCCTCAACCTATGCCCGAAATCTCAGAGACACACTTATACTATACTAAGGTCCTATTACCCCCTGAACTTATTTTATTAATAATTTTTTACCCCTTTTTAGCCTACGTGACACTATCTTGTGGGTCCAACGATGGTTGACTTTTTTTTTTCAAACTAGTGCCACGTAGGCTAAAAAGGGGTAGAAAATTACTTATAAAATAAGTTCAGGGGTAATAGGACCTTAGTATAGTATAAGTGTGTCTCTGGGATTTCGGGCATAGATTGAGGGGTACTTGTGCATTTTCCCTAAAAAAAGGTGATAGTAGAAACAGATTCATTGATATTAACAAAGATAATAAAACAACATGAAAAGTTTCTTGCGAACAAGCAAGGGATATATAAAAGGAGATTCAAGAATAAATGGTGAACACTCAAGAAAATATTAAACATGTATACAGGAAGATAAATCAATTGGTAGAAAAATTTGCAAATGAATTGTACAAACATCAAGGCTAAGTCAATGGAGTAACTTTCAACAGTTAATTGGAACATGCATGGGGATAATCAATGAAGATAAATCAAGGATACCTATGCTAAGAATCAAAACAAAGAAAACAAGAACACATGAGATCAACCAAATAGAACCAAATGCACAACAATATTAAACATCAGAATGTCTCACATATATGTAAATCACTTCAGGGCTTATATGATGGTAAGATTTAAGTTACTTACAAAAAGTTGCAACGATAAAAACAAGAGCTTGAAAGTCACATGGAGACTAGAAAAACTGTTGCTAGAAAGGAACTCCTTCAATTTTTGCCCATCACATGTCCTTTCAGTTGTGATGCCCAAATCTTCTTTTAATTGAAAGGAGAAGGGGAGCATCTTGATATTTCTACTAAAACTTTAGTTGGAAAAAAGAAATTTAGAGAGGGTTGGGAACAAGAGGAACACCGAAATAAAGAAAGGAGATTAAGTGGATTTAGGTTTGCAACTCATAAACTCGACATCTCTATCAAAATCTCCTTCAAAAATCCACTCGTATGCAGTAGAATAAAAGTTACAAGGGAGACCGGAGGAAGGAACAATTGAATCTTACCTTTGTGAGTTGAGAAGAGGATTAGAGAACAAGAAGACAAAAGGATTGATAATCCAATGCAACAGAAAAAGGAAGGTCAAAGTTGGTGAAAGTCCCAAGCGGCGACATGAGCAATATGTTTGGAGAGCAAGCTCAATTGAGAAACCCTAGAGAATATAAAAGTGATCGTTATAAAGAGACTAGTGTCACAGACTTAGAGGGTGGGAAAGAAATGGGCCACATAATTGTTTGATTTTTGTATTGATTCTTTTAAGGGAAAATTATATGAAATGGCAAACATTCATAACTAATTACAGCATAGGGGTATAGTTTAATTTATTTACCTTATATAATTATAGTTTATTTTTTTTGCTATAATTAGTGGGGTCCACAACCTATTATGTAACCAATTGTATAAAAACCTTATTTTCTAATTTTGTATATAATTATACACAAAACAATTTTCTCTCTCCTTTTCCCAAACAATTTTCTCTCTCCTTTTAACATTTCAACGTTTTCTCCTACATTTAATACTCCAGCTAGCCGGTTTGAAATTCAAATTGTTAATTTCTCCCTCCCGAAGTCGAAGTTCCCTCCCCAAGTTGAAGTTAATTTCGTAAGTACTCCTTAATTTTAGTTGTTTACCCCTTTTTTTTTTTACTTATTTAAAATTGGGAAATTTTCATATATGTATTCTGTTTATTATTATTTTTCATATATTTTGATTAAATAATCGATTTTTTGTTCTTGATAGATTTAAAATTGGTCAAACAATGAATGAATCATCTTCATCATTTAGGATTACAAGAGGTAGTCCTTTGCATGTCAATGTTGTTGACATTTTACCATCCTTTTCAATGGGACTAACTCAAGATTTTGGGGTTGATGTAGGGTCTTTGGGAAAATCAAATCAAGTTATACAAGAACAAACCATGGAAGAGCTGAGATCAAGGAAAAAAACGACCCTATGACAGTACAACAAGTTATTAAAAATGCCAAAGCTAGAGTCATTAAAATTGTACAAGGAAAAAGAAAGAGAAAAGCTGTAAACATTGAATCAGAGGAAAATGCTTCTGAAGTAGTCGGATCTGAAGAACTTCATAATCATGAGGTAGTGTCTTAAAACACAAAGTTAGATACAATTTTTTGTATAATTAGTGGTCAATATACAAAAAATATTAAATTAAATATTGTATATAGTATATTCCATGTTTAGTAATTGTATATAGTATATTTAAGTATTGTATACGGGAGTATATGATTAGAATTTGTATAATCTATTAGAATTTGTATATAGTATATTTAAGTATTGAAGTTAGTACATAAAGTAATTGGATTTAGTTATATAGATGGGAAAATATCATATGCGATTATAATTTGTATATTGTAGTAGTTATATACAAATTTTTGAATATAATGTCATGTTTAACTAATATATTATTATGTACACATATTGTAGTTGGATTTAGTTGTATAAATGGGAAAATATCATATGTGAGTATAATTTGTATATTGTAGTAGTTATATACAAATTATTGAATATAATGTCATGTTTAACTAATATATCAGTTTCACAAAGAGCAAAAAAAATAAATTATATTTTTGTTTCAATGGCTGTATGAATTATTTTTTTTGAATTTGAACGTTAAGCTTAAAAAAAGGGATGTTTCCCTAAAATTGTGGCATTATCTTAATTTATTGTTACCACATTTAATGCTTCAGTTACAAATAACTTTTTAAAATAGAATTGTATAAATAAATAAATAAATAACCTTTATATACAAAATTAAAGATACCTAAAATAACTAAATTATACCCATATAATGTAATTAGGTAAACTATACCCATATAATGTTATTTAATCAAATAAGTTTGTCATATATGAAATTTTCCCTTCTTTTAATTTCTTTTGGGCCGTTGGCCTTATTCTATACAACTTTAACAATCGATAAAACGAACCATCAACTCAATATTAACCCAAAAAATGTGGCTATTTAGAGTGTGTTTGGTATGAAGGAAAACATTTTCTGGAAAATGTTTTCCAATTTTCTCATGTTTGGTTGGGGCAAAAGTTTTGGAAAATGTTTTCCAAATCAACTCATTTTCCTCAAAATTAAGGAAAATGACTTCCCTTCAAAAATTAAGGAAAACATTTTCCAAAGCTCTCCTCCAATTTCAAATTACATTTTTTTTTTGGGAAAATATCAATTTTAAAAAAATAATTCAATTTCAACATTTTATTTTTTCACCCGATCTCTGATCACCCTCCCCCCGTCCCCCGCCCCCAACACCACCCCTCCCCAAAAAATTAATTTTGCTTTTTAAAAAATATTTTCAACTCCAAATTTTATTTTTAAGCTCCTACCTCCCCCCTCCCCCCCGGCCAGCCCCCCTACCAGCCCCCTCACCCCCAACCCCCCAAAAAAATAATTTTATTTTTAAAAAATTCTATCAACTTCAAATTTTTATTTTTTCACTCCTACCCCCTCCCTCTGCCCCCCCTACTACCCCAACCCCCTATCACCACTACCCCAAAAAAATTATTTTTAAAAATAATTTTTAATTTCATAAATTATTTTGTATTCTAGTAAAAATAAAAGATATTCCTCAAAAATATTTTTCATTCATAAATCAAACACTAAAAATTATTTTTCGGAAAATATTTTCTACTCACTAACCAAACATGAGAAAATAAGTTCAAAATCTACTTGTTTTCCAAGAAAACATTTTCTAGGAAAACATTTTCCATGAAAAATATTTTCCTTCATACCAAACACACCCTTAGTGTTAGATGATATTTTTTTTAAAAATGTTTGCTAAAAAAATTAAAATAGGCTATTTATCGTCAATTAAGTCTATATATAAGTTGTCACATTAAGTCATATTTTTTATTTCTTACTTTCTCTCGATCATTTCAATATCTTTAATTTGAAAGATAAGAGGAAAGTCCTCTCTCAAATTCAAAAATGTAACACAAAAAATGACTCTCTTCACCAGGTTATCGGCAGGTTAGGCAACTCTAAGATTTTTTAAAATAAAAAATAAAAAACTAACTACACATTTCATCGCTAAATAATTCATAATCAATAATAATTTTCATAATCTATCACTGATCTATTATTAATAGAATTAACGAACGATTCTTTTGATCACCCTACAACACAAACATCATTATTCAATAACATCTGATTTATTTAGTCATGCATGTATATAAACCGTAGTTTTGCTAGATTTACAACGCAAAGCATATGTATGGCCTCTGAAAAAATGAATAGCTACTTATCCATGTCAATTATGAATTGATTGTTTAATGCTTGAGGAAGATCTACGGAAAAACTGTTCTCCGATCGTTCTCCATCCATTCTTCATTTATACCTTTTAAGAAAATACATTACCATTTGTTGTCACCGACATGTTTATTAATTATTATTATAATTAAAAAAATAACTTGCCATAATTAAATTGTGGGATAAAACTATGAGACAAACCACAACATTAATTGTCCAAATTAGTTTTCTTAGCTGCTTAACATAACTTCAAGGCTTAAGTCATCTGTGACCCCTTAAAGTTGTCCGGATAATTCACTTAGACACCTCAATTAAACCTTATACCTATTGAATACCTCTGTCATTCTGAATTTGAACCATTTGAACATTTTTTTGAGAATAAACTAAAAATAAAGGATGTGTGAAATACACTCGCGGCTGACATGTCAATTTGACCAATTAAATAAACACATATGTTATTTTTTAATCCAAAAATTTATTTAAACATTATATTCCTCCCTTTAACTAAATCATGGGGAGCCCCGAGATAAAGTAAAAAAAAAGAAAATTATTTTAAAGTGAAAAAAATGAAAAAAAAACTTAAACTTAAATCACCCACTTCCCTGCCTTCCACTGAAGCCCAAAACATACATTTCCCTCTAACCCATTAATGGCGATCCTCCCTCTCCCTGTACAGTGTCATCTTCAACCTGAGTTTTTTTTCTTTTCATCAGTTTCTTTTATTAATTATAACTTTTTACTTCATCTCGTCTTTTTAGGTAGAGAAAGATATGGAAAAAAATCTCGCCGAAAAATTTATAAGTTTCATTTGTCATTGTCGAAAAAAATGGAATTATTTTGATTTTTTTATGTTTCATAATCGATTAACTTTTTTGGATGAAGAAATATACTTACATTAGGCCAATATACATCAATTTAAAGTCAAAACAACACATTAAGAACAAATAAAAAAACTTCAATAAAAACTTGACCAAAGTAAATAATTAGTAGAAAAATCCTCCAATAAATTCAAACAGCTTGATATCAATTTAACACCAAATTACTAAATTAACAGCAAAGAGACAAGCTCCAAACTTAAAGCCTTTACAAATTAAACTTAATAAAAATGACGATAATAATGATGGAATGGTGGTTTAAATGGTGGTGCAACCAATTCTAATATGGATGACAATGGGGCCAAAAATATAACAACAATCGAGCTAAAAAAAGTTAAGTATCCGGAGAAAATAATAGGAAGAAAAAGGGTTGTGTAGCGGCGGTGATAGTGGTAAACTACGGTGTTATGGAGCAAGAAGTGCCAAAGAAGATGAAGAAGAAATAATAGTTTTTTTCCAAAAAAGAAAGGCCTAATTTAATACCTTCACGCGCCTAAAGGGTGTGGATTACAAACAATGTGCCACATAGATAAAAAATGTTAAAATGGTTTAGATTTAGAATGGTTGAAGTGTTCAATAGGTACAAACTTTAGTTGAGGTGTCTAAGTAAATTATGCGGATAACTTTAAGGGGCCTCACATGACTTAAGCCTACCATCAAAATATATTTCATAGAACAACTATTAATAGTATGTATATATACTAGATAGGAGTAACAAACAGTATAGCATAAGCCAAAAACTTATTTAATGTTGGTGTGCAAATACCAATTGCAAATAATATGTTTGTATATTATTGTTACCCTACAAACTAAATTAATTAATGACAATTAATTTAATAAATATGTATTTTTAACGGCAATTAACATATTCTTTGCAAATGTCCTAACTCTATAGAGATAATAGATCTAGTGACAATTAACTAATGCAGATAAAAATTTAACATTTTTATTTTTATTATAGTGTATGTGGACATTCCTAATTTCTTTATAAGGTTATTATAGATGTCGATGCATTAGAATTGTTTTAATTTAATTATGTGATAGTCAAAATTTATTAGGTTGCGTTATTTGATCTCTCTATGTGTATTTTTTTCACCTCATTGTTTTAAGATAATAGATTCAATTCTAAAACCCTTAAAAGTTGATGCAAAAATTTAAATTCATAAATTCGTCTATGATTAGAGCTAATTAAATATTGCTGAAAGTACCATAAGTTAAGTTGCTCACATTAAAAAAAAAGGTTGCTTGATTACCTTTCAAAAATAGGTAATTCTTGGTACCAAACTTGTTATTTTAAAAATAAAGTCATTCATAACTTTTCATAATCAATTAAATTAAAATTCATGGTTAAAAAATCACATTGTTAATAAATATACTTTATATCAAAGTGATTCATAGTATAACAAACGCCTTTAATATGAAATGACTTTCCACATATTTATACTCTGGGGCTGTATGCCCTGCTCTCTGTATTCAAAAGACATTAATAGAATGACAATTAAAAGTTATTTAAACAAGCGAACTATAATAGACATATAAACATGCATAGAATGTTTATACTAACTAAATTGATTCGTAGTTAAATATAAAGGTAAGATAATAGATGGGATTACCTAGGAACCCTTTGGCTATAAAAATAATTTACTTTTTGGCATAAATTTATTTTATTTGAATCAGTATATGACCATAAAAATTAAAATTAAACTTGAAATTCGGTAAACAATTTATTATTTATTTTCCAACTCATGTTTCACCTCAAAAGTTATATTTAAATACATTCAAGCATAATATATATATATATATATATATATATATATATATATATATATATATATATATATATATATATATATATATATATATATATATATATATATATATATATATATATATATATATATATATATATATATATAGAAAAGACATAAAGATACCATCAAAGTTGTCTCATATTTGTATAAGGACACTTTAACTTTGAAAGCGTCCTAACAGCCCACATAACTATTTAATATCTTTCTAAATGGGTCATTTTGACCCATTCCTTAGTTTATGTAATTGTGCGTGTTGCTCACTCGCTGTGACTTAATTCAACCCAAACCGACCCTATTATTTAATGAAAAGTCATCTACTCCTTTGGGATGGGGCGGGCCTTTTGCTGTTCAGAGTGGACGGGCGAATAAATTTGACGGGGAGATATCAACGTTTCAGGGGAAAGGAGGAGGAAGTGTGGATTTGGAGGTGATTTTGTCACCGGAAACAATGGAAGACTTGGGGTCTGGTCCTGAATTCATACAGTTTGTTATTGGCTATTGAACTTTTTTTTTAACACAGTAGCTTTTGCTTTTCGTGATCTTACTCATTTTATATTCAGTTGTGATTAATGTAGTTGAGTTTAACCTTTGTTGAATTGGAGTAAGGAATGGAGAATCCGTGGAAAGTCTCCCTTTTCTTCCAACCAAGGAAAATAATGCGACAATCCTAATTGCAAAATAGAGTGATTTCAATCCTCAAATGGTCACTCAACTATTCTATTTTAATGATTAAGGAAGACGATTATGAAGTCGTCAAACCAACGTTGATTTTGATATGGAAAAAATCAGGAAATAGAAAAATTAGGGCTACCAACTACTATTTTGGGGTTTAAATTTGGGGAAGATAACATAAATTAATAAAATAATTAATAACAAAGAAAAAATGACACGTGACACGTTTAAATTGGCCCATGACAGTGAAAGCATTGCATGACGCGCCTCATGTGCGTGGTAACAACCTAGACAAGAGAATGGGTCAAAATGACTCATTTACAAAGATATTAAATAGTTCTATGGGGTGATAGGACACTTTCAAAGTTAAAGTGTCTTTATACAAATCCGAAACAACTTTGATGGTGTCTTTATGTCTTTTCTCTCTCTCTCTCTCTCTCTCTCTCTCTCTCTATATATATATATATATATATATATATATATATATATATATATATATATATATATATATATATATATATATATATATATATATATATATATTGCAAATGGTATAACCAAACACAACTTTATTTTTTAACTCTAATTCCATAGAATCCAAACAAAATAAAATATATTCATAGTCTATAGTCAAATGCCTATTTAATCATGGGTAATTAATAACCTATAAATACATATCCATGGAAGATGCATATTTTGTATGTATTACTTACTCCTTTCATTTTTATTTTGTTTGTCTCATTTTGACTTAGCATCCAAATTAAGAAGGGAGTTACAAAATCTTTTAAATCTTATGATAGTAAATTAAAGATATGTAGATTGCATCAAGATCCTCTTTAATCTTATATTTTTAACATGACATGAAAAAAGCTGGTATAAAATAATTGTTAAAAAAATAAAAATAAATTTTGAAGAAAAACTAAAAAGAAAAATAAGATAAACAAATTAGAACAAATATAATAGCTAGTTTCTTACCTTAACCGTCATGAATGTCATTTGATTGGAGTAACTTCTAGTATAGACATAAAAGTCATAATGTGAGGAGCTTATAAAAGTCATAATGTGAGGAGCTTGAGGTAAAGGTTGCTTAGTCATTTTTCAATCTCCTCACACATTTTTCCCTATAAAATGGATATTTGTATTAAAACTTATTAGAGACAAATATTATAATGATCCGAAATGCCATTAATTAGAAAAAACAAAAAATTGAGAAATTCTGGGCCACTGTGTTGCCAGAGCAGGGTAAGTTGGCGCCAAAGCAGTAGAGGCGAGACAAAATGTAAATAACACGAAATCCTTTTTCCTCCTCCTTTCTGAAATACCTACATTAGTCGTAAAACACTTTAGAAACACCCAAAAAGTTGCTCTAAGCTTGGGAAAAAGGGATGGAGAGATTTATAGCGTAAAGATATAGATGGATTGCAGATTTCTGATCAAAAATCATTGTCAGTAAGCCCGAAAACAAGAATTGAAGTCAAATTGTGCAACTTCTTGACGCCGAAGTAAGCTAGGTTTTATGAACTGAGTAGTTATAAATGTGTGCTCTATGCGTAATATAATGATAATCAATAGTAGGATTTATGCATAGACCTTCGTGCACCGAATGAATTATGATTAAACCCTAGAATGAAGCCTTAGATGATGAGCTAGGGCTAAGTATGGTCGAAATAAATTTTACATAATATACGTCGATGAATAGTTCATTGGGAGTCTATAATTTTGTGAGTTATGCTTGTTCTTGTTTCGTTATGATACATATATATTTAAGAGAGTTACATTAGTTTTTACGTTAATTGTAAACAAGAATATATGAATGATGAATTCATGAATCATGACTTGATTGTTTGATTTTGAGTATGTACCTTGTAATTGTGATTATGGCATGTTGAAAGGGTCGGTTTCAACGTTTCGGCATAACTAACTTTGATCGGTTGCTATGTTCCAGAATAACTAATTTGGATCGGTTGCCACGTTTCGGCATAACTAACTTAGATCGCTTGCCACATTCCAACATAACTATAGGATTGGTTGCAACATTCCGACATACTTATTGGATAGGGTAACACGTTCCGGTTTGCTAACAATTTGTGTTTGGGTCCCTTGAGAGTACCAATGACTTCATATACTTGTGCATTATATAATGACGAAGGGTGTGTTGTTCGTAAGTGATATTTGATGATTGATTTACCCGTTGGTGTGATCACGATGACCTTATAATATTGTGAGGGCGAGTAGTGGAGGTAGTGTATAAAATTTGTGTATTTCTTGTAAACTCATGTTTGGGAGTAACGAGAATGCGTGATGGTTGACTTCTATACATAGATTAATTCTAAAGGTGAAAAAGTAGGCCCATGGTTAATAGTTAGCAAGTTTGATACAATGTACCATGTGGCGAATGTGGGGGTAATATAAAAAAAAAGTAATGGTATGCAATCTATTTTATGTGTTAGAATGACTTAGCTCTGATCAAGAAACTAGTGAGTGGGTTGAAGGAGATGGTGGTTAGTATTAAGAGGTACTAATGTAATTCCTGAGGTATCTAAGTAAGGGTAAAGGTGAAAAAGCGAGTGGTCTATGTCATATTCTTATTAATTGATTTCTTATGTTATGTGGTAGGCGTCGGGTTGACCGATGATGCCTACCAGTACGTGTTGTACTAATACTACTATTGCTATGTGTTTTGACATAGATTGGATGCAACTTTGTGATTTTTCATTAGGTGAAGACGAAGAAATTCTCTAGCAACTTCTACTTTCCTTCTCCATGGTGAAAGCTCTTTTATTATTTTGTCTAGTTTGTATTTTTAGTAGCTCTTATACCTATTTAGACTAGATCAATAGGAGGTGCTAATTACTTTACAAGTTTTGACCAAAATTGTGTCTAAATGTTCTTATTTATAAAAAAAATCTTTCTATTTCATTTATCTCTGTTTCTTTAATTTCCACATGTTTAACTATTGGGATATGAGGGTTCTTCTATTTCAGTTTTAGAGTGGGTGCCGACACGGCCCGGTGGATTGGATTGTGAAAAATTGATATCATAGACTAGGTTATCGGTCTCCTAGTGCAAGAGCAAAATATGGACTAAACTCCTTCAGATTGGTGTGTTAACGTCCACATCTAATCTACAAGAGGTTAGGAAGAATTTTAGGATGTTCTTCAACTTTTTTTTCTCTTTTTATGCGAATGTCGTTGTGGTATGAGTTGAGTCCAATTGGTATCTCTTTATTTCAATTGGTATCTCGACAAAGTGATCCCAATGTCGTAGTCATGACAGAAGGAATACAAGTAAGGTAAATTGGAATTGGTAAGGTTCCAATTGGTATTTGTCCCTAGCGTGGTGTAAATGGATGAATGATCAGTAATGGTCATTCAGGGGGAAAAGTAACTAATTAAGAACTTGATTTTATCTGTGAATGCGTGTTTCGTGTTTTTGAAATTAACTACGAATTTAAAGTTGAACTTGGTTAATGTGATGATGTGACTACGTGTATTATAAATGTGTGTCTGAAACTTGTTATGTGGAATATGTTGGCCCAATTTGTTTAAATTATGCAAGTTATAAATGCTCGAGTATCGTGATACTCGTTGTGAGAAGATGGTGGAAGATCTGAACGGCTCTTGCACTTGTGTAATACCTTCGTAAATGTTTGGATGTATCCCGAGGGTGAGCGGGTTGTAGTATTGAGTTATCGGGAACGAATTGGTTTGTGTTCTCATACGATTGACTGAGGGTAGACAATTATTATCCTAGTATGAGAAGTATTCTAAAATTTCCAGGTAGAGATGGAACCTTAAGGAAATTTTAGAAAAGCGAAAATCCCCTAGGAAAATCTTGGTAGAGGTTTGTTTTCGTTTTGACCGCTGGAGTGGTATTATTCCCTCTAGGGCGGGACCGCAAGAGTAGAATTTTTTCCTCCAGAGCGGGATGAGGCGAGGCAGAACCTCATCCTGCCTCCCTTATATTTCTAGACCATCCCATAAGACCGCAATGATATCCAAACAAATCCCTACAACCCAAAACAATGTCTGGCAATAGAAGCAATGGATTTTAAAACACTAATATTATCAGGCTGCATCAAACAACAAAAACTAGAATCCATGTGCTTGCAAAGCATAAAGTCGTAAAGATAAAAACAACTTATCCTAAATTTATAAGACCACGAAGGGTGAAGAATGAATCAAGAACCCTCGAAATGGATGGTATCAACATTAGAGTCGTGGGCCTTTGTTATACCTCGGAGTTACAATACCTAGGCTAGAGACTCACCTAATTAATAATGATTAAAATGGTGTTTCTAGACCTAAAATAATGTAATTAACTTGATTTGGAAGTATTTGATCAAGAACGTCAAGAAACGACCAAAACGTCCTAGTGCAACCCCCAAGGACTATTCTAGGGGTCCTTGAGGAGGACTCAAACATTTGGCAAACAAGCTGCCGAGGCAGCTTGTCTAATGCATGAAGGGAGCATGTCTGCGTCATAGACTAGCTCTACCATAGTCCAGTGTTGGTCTGCATCACGGACGTCGTCGTGGACTCTTCTGTCCCAAAATTAATTTCCAAAACTTCACGGAACACCTCCGCGACACGGACATGTTTTGTGACGATATTTTTGAAAAGAAAAGTCAACTTTGACATAGTCAAAAGGTCCATACAAGTGAGGTTTTTTTTTGGTATTTTAGGGGCTTAATATATATTGATTTTAAGTCATGTTAAACCCATTCCTACACCAAAACAAATCCCCAACTTAAAACCCAATTGCTCTCACCTCTCTCTAAATTCTCTCTCTACACAAAACCTCCATTAAAGGACCTTGAATCTTCAAGAAGAGGATCAATTCTCAAAGATTTCAACTCAATTTTGTGGCTAGGTCTACAAAAAGTATGATTTCTTGCACTCTTGGGATTCTTTTCCCCAAGAGGTCCCTTCAAAGATGTTTTCAAAATTCCCCAAAATTTAGGGTTTTCTCTACACACTAGTCTTCTTTGAAAAACGAAATTATCAATAAATTGTGATGAATTATGATCACTTAAGGTTGTTTAGGCGTATAATTATGGATAATTATTTTTTTTCACTTGAAATTCCCTTGTACACATGTTCTTCTCCAATTTCATGAATCTTTGATTTGATATGATAAATTGGTTGAGATGATGAATATATCAATTGTTTATATTGATGATAGTTATATTGTCACTTCATGAATTACCTTATTTTATGCATAATAATGCATTGTTAGGTGATTGAAGTATGAAGTTATATGAAGGGCAAGAAGGTATGAATGTTGGTTCTTAATTGAACTCATATATGAAAGATGAATTACTTAGATAGTAACTATATAAGGCTATGCCTATTGTGTTGTTGTGGTGTTGATGACATTGTTTCCTCATCCTTAACTGTATACACTTGAATTAGCTATGAAGTATACATGTATGTTATGGTATTATTGTTATATGATTGAAAAGTAGTTCACATGATTATAATAAATTGTTAAAGTTAAAGGTTTACTCACTTGTTTGTGTTTCTAAAGTGAAAGAATTGTTCTCACTTATGAACATTTATGAGATATTATGATAAAATGTTTACATAAAAGTCTAGTAAAGACTAATGTGAACTAATATGATGACTAAATAGGATTATGAAAGGGAATAGATTCTTAGCACCGAAAGACATGTAAATGAGATGTGGGTCTCACTTCTAGTATGTCCGGCTCCCCACATGTGTTTCCTCATGTTTAGCAAGTTGGATTCCCTAGATATGTGTTATCTCATGAGACGAAGCCCTCTACATTTAGCAAGTTAGTGTTTCTTGTAACAATCTCCTTGAACCTTAACTATGTGCCCACACATGACTCTATCTTAGTGGATCTAACTAGATAGCTATGTACGAAAGGTTACACCTTAGGCAAGTGTTAACCCTCTCTTTTTAGTGTAGGAGTAGAAAACCGGATCACATGTAGCTCACATGGTCTAATGTTGGTTATTGCAATCTCTTTCCCTAATGTATAAGCAAATGAATAAAGGAAATGTATGAAATCTCACTAGGGCTTTTCTTGAGGGGTTTCTACATAGTGTGAGGGAGGGCATGGAACTTCTCTTATGCATTGCACTTGTGGGATCTTAAGAAATTTTTCTAGTGTGTTCTTTTTTGATTATGTTGATTACGACTTATGTATGTTAAGCTATGCATGAATTTTATGAATATGGCAAGTCATGATGAAATATGGGATTATGAATGTATGTATGAAGTAGGTTGCTTAATATGATACTTAGATTTGGATAGGGTTATGGGATTTTATTCATATGCATTGCACAAGTATTACTTGAGTTTCCTAAATGTTGGGATGATATCATGTTGGGTTTGCTTATGATGATTAACTTATGTTCATATTGGGATTACTTGATAAAAAAACATCTTTTGGCTACATTAAATTTTTCCGTATTTTATTTCTATGATACATTCTATGACGAATGCTAATGGCTTGTATATGACCTCTTCGAGGTCGAATACATCGGTTACGCCTAGGGGTGCTCTCCAATTGTGACAAACTTGGTATTAGAGCATAAGGTTGAGAATAATGTAGGATTGATGTCACAAAATACCACGTCGAGTAGTGTCTTGTTCATGGGTATGAAGCGCACCACACTTTTTGAATGAGAGGTTATAAGATGCTTAGGAACTTCCCTCTTTTGTTATTCCATAGTCGTGCCTAAGAGTATTAAATGTATCTAGTCCATTCTTTTATGTTCTTATAGTCAATGAATATAAGAAGGATAATGCTAGAAGAGATGAGGAGAACAGTAATGAGGCGGTTCCCTCTCAAGATCCTCAAAACCCTCAAGTTCTTATTGAAGAAGAGGCTATGTCTAATGTTGAGATAAGGGTGGCTATTCATATCTTGATTCAAGTGTTAGCCACTCAAGTTGCTAGGGATACTAGGGTGCAAGTGAACCCCAATTCTAGCACTACCTCTTCTAAGATTACAGATTTCACAAGGATGAATCCCCCTACTTTTTTTGGTTCCAAAGTAAAGGAGGACCCGCAAGGGTTCATTGATGAAGCGTTCAAGGTGCTAGATGCGATGAATGTGTCTTCTCAATAAAAGGCGGAACAAGCCGCTTATGAACTCAAAGATGTGGCTCAAGTTTGGTATGAACAATGGATAGAAGAGAGGAACGTTAGAGAATGTCCAGCTAGTTGGGTATCATTCAAGACAACTTTTGTTTATAGGTTCTTCCCCTTGGAATTGAGAGAGAGGAAAATGCAAGAATATATTAATCTTCTCTAGGGGGTATGAGTGTGAAATAGTATAGCCTTAAGTTCACTCAACTATCAAAACATTCTCCTACTACGGTGGAGGATTCTAAGGCTAAGATGAAGAAGTTTGTTATGGGGACATCCGATCTTGTAGTTGATGAATATAGGTTGGATATGCTGATTAATAGCATGGACAACTCTCGCCTCATGGTTCATGCCGAACGAATTGAGGATAAAAATCTTAGGCAAGTGGGTAGGGAGTTGAAGAGGACAAGGGCTGAAGATGGAAATTCTTCCAAGGCTAGATTTGAGATTCAAGATAAGACGAGATTCAAGAAGAGGTTTTCCAATCAAGGTCCTCTAATACTCAAAGGGTCAACAAAGGTAAAGTGTCTACCCCTAATCCCAAAGACGGAAAAAGTGGTGGTTCTTATGTTGAGAAGACTATTTGTGCAAAGTATGGTAAAAACATGAAGGCAAACGCCTAGTTGGCAGGTGTAATTGCTATAGTGGTGGTATGAGTGGCCATAAGAAAAGGGAATTCCCTATGTTGAAGGCTCAAGGAAGGGTTATCTATATCATATTGTGAGGGTCAAGGATCTTGAGTCCGAGGTTCCTCCTTTAGAGTCCGTCCCGTAGTGAAGGAATTTATGAAAGTCTTCCTCGATGAATTGCCCGGGATCTCTCCCAAAAGGGAAATAAACTTTGGTATAGATTTATTGTCGGATACACAAACTATTTTAATCCCTCCTTATCGGATGGACCCGACCAAGTTGAAGGAATTAAAGGCTCAACTCAAGGATTTGCTAGATAAAGGTTTTATCAAACCAAACATATCTCCATGGGGTGCTCCGGTATTGTTTGTGAAGAAGAAAAATGGGTATTTAAGAATGTGTATTGTTTACCGCTAAATGAACAAGGTCACTATAAAGAATAAGTAACCACTCCCTAGGATTGATGGTTTGTTTGACCAACTCCAAGATTTGAGTTACTTTTTAAAGATTGACTTGAGGTCAGATTACCACCAACTTAGAGTAAAAGGTGTTGATATTCCGAAAATGACATTTAGAATAAGATATGGTCATTTTGCATTCTTAGTCGTGTCCTTTGGTCTAACAAATGCACCGACGACTTGCATGGACCTTATGAATTAAGTTTTTAGAAGTTATATTGAATTGTTTGTGATTTTCTTTATTTACGACATCTTCATATACTTTAAGAGTGAGAATGATCATACGAACCATTTGAGGATCATTTTGCAAGTCCTCAAGGACAACCAACTTTTTTCTAAGTTTAGCAAGTGTGAATTTTGGTTGAGATCAGTTGCTTTTCTTGGCCATATTGTTTAAAGTGATGGTATAGACGTTGACCCGAAGAAGACAAAAACAATTAAAAATTGGCCTAGACCTCTAAGTCCTCTGACATTTGAAGCTTTTTGGTTTTAGCCAGGTATTATCAGAGGTTTGTAGATGGATTTTCATCTATATCTTCTCCATTGACTACCCTAACCCAAAGAAAGTAAAGTTTGAAGGGACGGAAGCTTGTGAAAAAGGCTTCTAAAAGTTGAAATATAAGCTTACCTCTCCGATGTTGAACTTACCAGAGGGTACTGAAGGGTTTGTTGTGTGTTGTGACGCTTCGCGAGTAGTTTGGGGTTGTGTCCTCATGTAACATGGTAATATGATAGGATATGCCTCTAGGCCACTCAAGGTGCATGACAAGAACTACCCGACTCATGACCTTGAACTAGCGGTCGTAGTGTTTACTTTGAAAATATGGAGTGCATGTAGATGTGTTCACCGATCATAAGAGACTCCAATATATGTTCACCCAAAAATAGTTCAACCTCTGACAAAGAAGGTGGTTAGAGCTTTTGGAAGATTATGATATAAATGTACTTTACTACCTCGAGAAAGCCAATGTGGCTGTGGATTCTTTGAGTCGAATAACTTGGGTAGTGTAGCCCATGTTGTCGATGGTAATAAGGAATTAGTAAAAGATGTGCATAAATTGACCTAGTTGGTGTTCGACTTGAAGATTCTCCAAAAGGGGGTTTAATGGTTACGAGTCGTCTTTAGAGGTTGAGGTGAAATCTAAACAACATATTGATCCTTTATTGATGGAATTAAAGGAATCAATTCTTAGTAAATCTAATGTGTCCTTCTCCCCCAAGGATGGGGTACTTACGTATCAAGGTAGGTTGTGTGTGCTAGATATGGATGACTTAAGAAGAAAAGTTTTGGAAGAGGCTCATGGCTCCCGATATTCCATTCATCTGGGTGCCACCAAAATGTATCGTGATCTACAAGATATCTATTGGTGGAATGGTTTGAAGAGGGATATAGCGGAATTTATGGCCAAATATCCAAATTGTCAACAAGTCAAGACCGAACATCAAAGACTGGTAGAGTTGACTCGAGATATAGCTATCCTCACTTGGAAGGGGGAAGACGTCAATATGGATTTTGTTGTGGGTTTGCCTCGTACACGAAGGCAAAATAATTCTATTCGGTTAGTGTTAATAGGTTGGCCAAATCATCCATTTCATTCCCGTCAAAGCTACTTATTCAGCGGAAGAATATACTAAATTGTATCTTAAGGATATTGTGAGAATGGATGGAGTTCCCTTTTCTATCATTTTGGATAGGGGTACTCAATTCACTTCTCATTTTGGGAAAGCATTTCAAAGTGGACTTGGTACCAATGTGAAACTTAGTACCTCATTTCATCCACAAATGGATGGTTTTGCGGAACTAACCATCCAAACCTTATAAGATATGTTGAGGGCATGTGTCATTGACTTCAAGGGTAATTGGGATGACCATCTACCATTGGTTGAATTTTTCTACAATAATAGCTATCACTCAAGTATCGCCATGGAATCCTTTGAGATCTTTTATGGGAGGATATATAGGTCTTCGATTTGGTGGGTTGAGGTAGGTGAGTTTGCTTTAGTAGGCCCCTAAGCAATTTATGAGGTTGTGGAGAAAGTCCGACTCATAAGGGATAGTTTGAATACGGCCCAAAGGTGTAAAAATCTTATGCCGACAATAGAAAGAGCGACCTTGAGTTTATGGTAGGTGACTTGGTCTATTTGAAATATCACCCATGAAAGGGGTGATGAGGTTTGGTAAAAAGGGGAAACTTAGTTACCGGTAATGAGGCCATATGAGATTTTAAAACGGATCGAGAGTGTTGCCTATGAGTTGGCTCTTGTGCATCCGGTGTTCCATGCATTAATTCTCAAAAAGTGCATAGGTGATCCGACGTCTTTCCTTCCTCTAGAAGGTTAAAAATTTGATGCTAACCTTTCCTATGAAGTGATCCCGGTTGAGATTTTAGGTTGTCAAGTGAAGAAGTTGAGGAATAAGTAAGTATTTTCCGTAAATATTCTTTGGAAGAATAATCTTGTGAAAAATGCTACTTGGAAGGCCTAGACCAATACGATGTGTAGATATTATCATCTTTTCCCTTCCTCTTCTAGTCAAGGTTGAATTTAGTAATCCCTCCTAGTTTTGATTTATCATAGTCATGTGCGTTTTGAACTTGGCATAATTTCATTTATGTATGCATGCTTTTGTGAGAATTTATGTTTCACTTGTATCTTGAACTCCCATGAAATTATATGTTCTTCATGCTTTATGGCACTTTTGTTAATATATTGGAGTTCATGTGGTTAATATTAGGATTAAGTTTCCTTGATTACGTGTAAGGGTGGAAAATGGTTGGATTGAATGGATTGAGCAAAAAAGGTTTGGATTACAATCCACCCAAATAGAATATGGGTAAATATGAATTTTCTCAAATATGGTTTGGTAAAATGGTTCTAACCCATTTTACAAAATATGTTTTTCAAACAAAAAATTTATCCCCTCCCCTGGGTGCCCCACCCCCACCTTCCACTAACCTGCCCCTAAATCTTTCTTGTTTTCCAAAAAAACAAAAAAAATATTTTTCAAGAAAAGAAAAATTTACCCCCTCCACCGGAACCCCCATCCCCACCCCACCTTCCTCCAACCGACCCCTAATTTTATTTTCAAAAGTATTATTTTTACAGCTTGCATGTGCTTGGCTGGATGGAGGCAATGGTAGTTTCCACGGGAATTGCTTTCGGATTTACTGATGGCATGAGAGAGAGGACTTTGTGCTAGATTCTGGTGGTGTCACCATAATTTGTAATGACCTGAACCGCCGTTATTTAGGAGGAACAAAAATTGTGAAATATTCTGGGCCACTATTTTGTCATAGCGGCCCTGTTGCTGCTATGGAGACGACTCTAGGATGGGATAAGTTGGCGCCCTAGCAGGAAAGGCAAGGCAGAATGTAATTACGAGAAATCCTATTTTCTCTATCTTTGTTAAATACCTAAATAAGTCGTAAAACACCCTAAAACTTTATAAAAGCTTTATAAGCTTGAGAAGGTAAAAGAAGGTTATTTTCTGGTGTAAGGAGGTGAAATCTTGCGGATTCTTGGAAAAATCTACCATCACAAAACTCAAGAAACTCGAAAAAAACTCAAAAACTATATGCAACTGCTTGGCGCCCAAGTAGCCTATGTTTTTATGAATTGTGTAGTTTAAATTTTTGCTCACCGCATATTATATGTAAACTAATGGTAAGATTTATACGTAGGCTTTTGTGCACTGAATGATCTATGATTAGAACTTTAAAAAGAAAGCCATAAAAATGAATTGACAGAGCATCGATGGCCTCCGTAGGCCAATACTTAGAATATTAGAGCTTGGATCCATTTTGCAACTCTCTAACAGAAACCACAGAGATCCAGGTTGGGGCGTCAATGATTGGCGTGGTTTGGTGTCTGCAAACTGGTAAAGGACACGGACAAGCCAAGGGTGGTTTAATAAATTGCACCCTTGTCTATTTAAGTAAAGTGGCAGTTATAATTTGTTAGTTTAGGTATATTAAGGTGTTTTAAGTCATAAAACAAGTCATACACCTTATAACTCCAAAACCCCAAAAGCTCTCACTTCTCTCACTACACTAAGACTCTATTGAAGAAGAAGGTTAAATCTTCAACTAGGTGTAAATAACAAGGCTTTCCTCCATTTATCCTTAAAGATTGACAAGTTATGGGAACTCTTTGTTAGGATCGAATTCACGCACACACACTTGATGAATGAAGAACACAAGAACTTTCAAGAGAAAAAGAAGAGAGATCTAGAGAGAGAAAGAGAAAACCCAATATTTCGTGGTAACACCCCGTGAGTAAACTTCCACGGCGGATAGGTATATTTATATTAATAAATCAGAGTATTTTTGGTTACAGAGAAAAAATGGAGGATAAATAGTAAAGCCTAAAAATCAGGCTCCACAACCTAACAATTCTCCAAAATATCTTCTAAAAAAAAATCTCTTCATCATCAACATCTTTATCGCACCGCAACATCGGTAGAAACAACTATAGAAGACCAACCGAGGTTTTGCATAACCCCAGTTCCCCAACATCAACACATTTCGTCAACATGTCTGCCGGGTTTTTTGCACCGTCTATTTTCTCCAAACACATATCACCATCCTCCACTGCCATGCGAGTAAAATGGTATCGCCTTCTGATGTGCTTTGTCTTCGAATGATAAACTGGATTTTCACCAATTGTATGGCACTCTGCCTATCTGAGTAAAGAATCTTCTCGCTCTGCTTCTTGCCCAATTCCTCCAGATAATCTGCCAGCCATATCATCTTTTTCCCAGCTTCAGATATTGCCACATACTCAGCTTCAGTAGATGAAAGAGAAACACACTTCTGAAGTCTGGACATCCAACTCACTGATGTTCCACCTATGGTGTAAATGTATCCGGATGTACTCTTGCTTGAGTCAACATCCCCACCAAGATCAGCATCCACAAAACCCTGTAGAGTCATCTTGCCTTTGCCAAAACAAAGTGAAGTACTGGATGTACCTCTCAGATATCTCAAAAGCCACTTCACAACTTCCCAATGCTCTTTCCCAGGGTTCGCCATGTACCTGCTAACAACTCCCAATGCATGTGCTATATCAGGTCTAGTGCAGACCATAGCATACATCAAACTCCCAACTGTTGAAGCATATGGAACAAGTTCCATATGATCACGCTCCTCGGCAGTATTGAGTGACTGCTCCTTTTACAATTTAAAGTGATTTGCCAATGGAGTAGTCCTGAGTTTAGCATCATTAACCCTGAATCTGCTCAGTACCTTCTCAATGTACAACACCTGAGATAGATTTAAAAAGCCAGCAGGTCTGTCTCGAGAAATCTTCATCCCCAAAATCTTCTTCGCTGGACCCAAATCTTTCATCTCAAACACTGCAGACAACCTTGTCTTCAGATTGTTAATCTCCCTCATACTAGATCCTGCAATCAATATATCATCCATATACAAGAGTAGAAAGACATATGAATCAATGTATTTCTTGAAGTAACAACAAGGATCCTTTTCAGCTTTGCAGAATCCACTCTTGGTCATGAAGAAGTCAAACTTCTTGTACCACTGCCTTGGTGCTTGATTTAGTCCATAAAAGCTCTTGGTGAGTTTGCACACCATGAGTTCCTTGCCTGGAACCACAAATCCTTCCGGTTGCTGCATATAGATCTCTTTGTCCAGATCTCCATGTAAAAACGCTGTTTTTACATCCATTTGCTCTAGATGCAAATTCTATGTTGCAACAATACTCAACAGAATTCGAATAGAAGTTAACTTCACAACATGAGAAAATATTTCAGCATAATCAATACCTTTCCTTTGTGAATATCCTTTAACCACTAAACGAGCCTTGAACCTTCTTTTGCCATCTGGTTCATTCTTGATTCTGAACACCCACTTGTTCAGCAAAGCTCTCTTTCCTGCAGGTAACTCAGTCAACACCCATGTGTTGTTCTTCTCAAGTGACCTCATCTCATCATCCATGGCTTGCTCCCACTTGATCGAATCCTCCGCCTGTAGGGCCTCATCAAAAAACTCGGGTTCCCCCTCATCAGTCAGCAATAGATAGTGTAATGAAGGTGAATACCTATCTAGTGCCCTCATGGTTCTGGATGATCTCCTTAACACCTGCTCAGGTGTAACATGCTCCACTTCAGATTCTTCAGTAGGAGTTGGTTGAGTATCTGCTTTGACATCTCTGGGGTTACTCTTCTCCAACTTAACCTCAACCCCCACTTGCTTTGTAATCTCTATAAGCTTCTGCTCTCTGTCCTTATACAGCACAGACTCATCAAATGTCACGTCACAATGTCTCAGGATTTTTCTGTTCTTGTCATCCCAAAACCTGTAACCAAACAAATCAGAACCATAGCCTATAAAGTAACACTTCACTACCTTGGCATCAAGCTTGTCTCTCTTTTCCGGATCAACATGAACATAAGAAGTTCAACCAAAAGTCCTCAAGTGTGAGTACTTGAGTTCTTTTCCAGTCCACACCTCCTCTGGAATCTTGAACCCTAAAGGAACTGATGGTCCCCTGTTGATCAAGTATGCGGTTGTGCTCACAACATCCGCCCAAAATGTTTTGGGTAGCCCACAGTGTATCCTCATACTCCTTGCACGCTCATTCATTGTTCTGTTGATCCTCTCAACAATTCCATTCTGCCTTGCCTTACCAGGAACTGTTTTCATCAATTTGATTCCCTCAGATTCACAGAATACCTTGAACTCTGATTTGTCATACTCTCTTCCATTGTCAGACCTTAGGCATTTGACTTTCAAACCGGTCTGATTCTCAACTTTAGCTTTTCACTTCTTGAAAGTTGCAAACACATCTGACTTATGTTTCAAGAAGTAAACCCATACCTTCCTGCTGAAATCATCAATGAAGGTAACATAGAATCTGGATCCTCCAAGTGATGATACTAGAGATGGTCCCCAAACATCTGTATGGACCATTTCCAACCGCACTTTCTTTAGATCTCTAGGAGTCTTTGTGAAGCTTAATCTTTTCTGTTTGCCCATAACACAGCTCTCGCAAAGACCCATAAACAGACTTCAGACCCTCTAATGCTCCTTTTGCAACCAGCATCTTCATTCCTTTAGCACTCATGTGTCCAAGTCTGTTGTGCCACAGACATGAACCGGAAGCACCTTCAGCAACATTAACCATGTTAATACACCCTGCAGTGGTGTACAAGGCTCCAGATTTGGTGCCACGAGCTACTACCATAACACCTTTCACAATCTTCCACGAACCTTTCCCAAACTTTGCTGCATATCCCATGCTATCCAACTGACCAACAGAGATCAGATTTTTCTTGAGCCCAGGAATATATCTGACATCCTCCAATGTCCACTGGTTTCCCGAGGTGGTCTTTATGCAAACATCCCCCTTTCCTTCAATCTCTAAGGCTTTATTGTCAGCAAGATACACCTTTCCAAAATTTCCAGATTTGAAATTTTGGAACAACACCTCGCTTGGAGACGAATGGAAAGATGCACCAGAATCCAAAATCCATGATTCAACAAGGCTGTTTACACTAAGGATTAGAGCATCCCCAATGTCCTCTGCTGAATTTACAGAATCACTGTCATCTCCAAATTTCTGATTCTGTTTCTTCTTTGGCTTTGTACAGTTCGTCCAAAAGTGCCCTTTTTCTCTAAATTTCTAACAAGTCACATTTGCTCTGTTCAGGGATTTTCCTCGATTTTTTGATTTTGATCGACCATGTTGATTTTGGCCTTTCGTCTTACTTCTCCCCCTTCGGTCAATGCTGAGAGCACTGCCCGATGAATCTCCCACTTCTAGTTTGCGAATAATTTTGCTAAGAACAACATCATGAATTTCATCAAACTTTAGTTTCTCAGATCCACGGGAACTTCTAATGTCAGCAACAACAGTATCCCAAGACTCGGGCAGAGATGACATCAAAATCAATGCCTTAATTTCATCTTCGAAATTAATATTTTTAAATAATTGAGTTGACTCACAATCATATTGAATTGGTTTATATGATCAAAAATGGATCCATTCTCAGAAATCTGTAAATTGAACAATCTACGCATCAAATATACCTTGGTCATTGCCGATGGTTTTTCATACATGTTTGACAGTGCCTTCAACAGACCGGATGTAGTCTTCTCCTTGACTATGTTGAACGCCACGTTTCTTGACAAAGTCAAACAGATCAACCCTAGAGCCTGGCGATCCTTGAGTTTCCACTTCTCCTCCGTCATGGATTCCGGCTTCACCCCGGTCAATGGTTTGTGAAGATCTTTCTGGTACAGATAGTCTTCGATCTGCATCTTCCAGAAACTGAAATCGGATCCATCAAACTTCTCGATTCCAAGCTTTGAACTATCCATCTTCAGTGATCGTGTTGAATCTCCTTAGCTCTGATACCAGTTGTTAGGATCGAATTCACACACACACACTTGATGAATGAAGAACACAAGAACTTTCAAGAGAAAAAGATGAGACATTTAGAGAGAGAAAGAGAAAACCCAATATTTCATGGTAACACCCCGTGAGTAAACTTCCACGGTGGTCAGGTATATTTATATTAATAAATCAGAGTATTTTTGGTTACAGAGAACAAATGGAGAATAACTAGTAAAGCCCAGTGGGTGATTCCATTGTTGCTAAAAGAGTCTATATGAGTTATCCAATATTTTTGTCCAATAGAGTTACATTGGTTGATTTGGTAGAATTTGATATGTTGGACTTTGATGTCATATTAGGGATGGATTGGTACATGATTGTTTTGCTTCAATTGATTGTTGAACAAGGGAAGTTGAATTCCAATTTCCTAATGAATTCGTTTTAGAATTGAAGGGGGAAACTCAATCCCTAGAGGTCAAATTATTTCATGTCTAAAGGCTTGTAAGATTATTTCTAAGGTATGTCTCTATCATATTGTGAGGTTCAAGGACCTTAGGTCTGAAGCTCCTCCTTTAGAGTCGGTCGCGGTAGTCAAGGATTTTTCGCAAGTCTTCCTTGATGACTTATCCAGAATCGCTCTAAAATGGGAAATAGATTTTATCATAGATTTGTTACCGAATACTCAACCATATCAATTCCTCCTTACTGGATGGCTCTGGACGAGTTGAAAGAATTGAAAGCTCAACTCAAGGTTTTGCTAAACAAGGGTTTGATACAACCAAACATATCTCCACGGGGCGCTTCAATGTTATTTGTGAAAAAGAAAGATGGGTCTCTTAGAATGTGTATTGACTACCGACAATATAAACAAGGTCACTATAATGAATAAGTATCATCTCCCTAGAATTGATGATTTATTTGACCAACTCCAAGGGGAGATGTCTTTTCGAAGATTGAATTGAGGTTAGGGTATCACCAACTTAGAGTTAGAGGAGTTGAAATTCCTAAAATGGCTTTCCGAACAAGATATGGTCATTGTGAGTTCCTAGTTATGTCCTTTGGTCTAACTAAGTCCCTCACAAATTTTATAGACCTTATAAATAGGGTGTTTCAGAATTATCTTGATTTTTTTGTAATTGTCTTTATTGATGATATCTTGGTATACTCCAAGAGTGAGGATTAACACATGATATATTTGAGAATAGTATTGCAAGTCCTCATAGAAAATTTGGTAAATATAGTAAGTGTGAGTTTTGGTTAATATTGGTTGTTTTTCTTGGTCATATTGTATCTAGTTTGGGTATTGAGATTGATCTCAAGAAGATGGAAGTGGTTAAGAATTGGCCTAGACCTCTAACTCTCAAGGATAGTCAAAGTTTCTTGTGTTTAGCCGGGTATTATAGGAGATTTGTTGACGGATTTACATCTATCGCTTCTCCATTGACTACCCTAACCCAAAAGAAAGTAAAGTTTGAATGGACGAGAGTTCGTGAGAAAGGCTTCCAAGAGTTGAAAGATAAGCTTACCTCCACTCTGGTTTTGACTTTACCAGAGGGTTTGTTGTGTATTGTGATGCTTCTCGAGTAGTTTGGATTGTGTTGTCATACAACATGGTAAAGTGATAGCATATGCCTCTAGGCAACTCAAGGAATATGAGAAGAACTATCCGGCCCATGATCTTGAAGTAGCGGATGTAGTGTTTGCTTTGAAAATATGGAGACACTAACTATATAGAGTTCATGTAGATGTGTGCACCATTAACAAAAGTCTCCAATATGTGTTCACCCAAAAAAAGTAAAACCTCCGCCAAAGAAGTTGGTTAGATCTTTTGAAGCACTATGATATGAGTGTCATTTACCACCCCGAAAAGGCCAATATTGTTGCGGATGCTTTGAGTCAAATATCTATGTGTAGTGTGACCCATGTTGTTGATGATAAGAACGAGTTAGTAGAAGATGTGCATATATTGGCCCAGTTGGGTGTTCGACTTAAAGATTCTCCAAAAGAGGGTTTCATGGTTTATCATAACTCCAAATCATCTTTAGTTGATGAAGTGAAATCTAAGAAACATCTTGATCCTCTATTGATAGAGTTGAAGGAATCAGTTCTTAGTAAATCTAATTAGTCCTTCTCCCAAGGGGGCATAGGTTACTTAGGTATCAAAGTACGTTGTGCGTGCCAGATGTGGATGATTAAGAAGACAAATTTTGGAAGAGGCTCATGGTTCCTAATATTCCGTTCATCTAGGTGCCAAAAAAATTTATCGTGATCTACAAAATATCTATTGGTGGAATGGTTTAAAGAGGGACATAGGGGAATTTGTAACTAAATGTCCTAATTATAAACTAGTCAAGGACGAACATCAAGGACCGAGAGGGTTGTCTCAAGATATAACTATTCCCACTTGGAAGTGGGAAGATGTCAATATGGATTTTGTTGTGTGTTTGCCTCGTACATGAAGGCAAAATGATTTGATTTGGGTTATTGTTGATAAGTTGACCAAATCAGCCCATTTTATTCTCATCCAAACAACTTATTCGGCAAAAGATCATGCAAAGTTGTATCTTAATGAAATCGTGAGAATTCATGGAGTTCCCTTGTGTATCATTTTGGATAGGGGTACTCCATTTACTTCTCGTTTTTTGGAAAACATTTCAAAGTGGGCTTGGTACCTAGGTGAAACTTAGTACCACATTTTATCCACAAACGGATGATTTGGCAGAACGAACCATACAAAACCTAGAAGATATGTTGAGGGCATGTGTCCATTGACTTCAAGGGTAATTGGATGACCATCTACCATTGATTGAAATTTCCTACAATAATAGCTATCACTAAAGTATCGCCATGGCACCATTTGAGGCTATATATGTAAGGAGATGTAGATCCCCAATTGGGTGGTTTGAGGTAGGTGAGTTTACTCTAATCAATCTCAAAGTAGTTTATGAGTCAATGAAGAAAGTCCGACTCATAAGGGATAGATTGAACATGCCCCAAAGTTTGCAATAATCTTATGCTGACAATAGAAAAAGGGACCTTGAGTTTTTGGTAGGTGACTTGATCTATCTAAAGATATCACCCGGAAAGGGAAGATGAGGTTTGGAAAAAAAGGGAGACTTAGTCACCGGTATGTGGGGGCATATGATATTTAAAAATGCATTGGAAGTGTTGCCTATGAATTGAAATTACCTAAAGAGTTAGCTCTAGTGCATTCACTGTTCCATGCATAAATGCTCAAAAATTTCATAGGTGATCTCGGTGTCCATTATTTCTCTAGAAGGTTTAGGAGTTGATGCTAGACTTTTTTTATGAAAAGGCTCTGATTGATATATTAGACCGGCAAGTGAAGATGTTGACGAATAAGGAAGTAGCTTTAGTAAAGGGTTTTTGGAAGAATCATCTTGTGGAAAATTCTATTTAGGAGGCCGAAGCCGATATGATGTCCCGATATCCTCATTTTTTCCTTTATCTTCTAGTCAAGGTTGAGGTTAGTAATCCCTTTATTTTTGTTTTATGAAGTGTCATAAGTGTATTCGAACTTCCATGATTTCGTTTATGTATGCATGTTTTTGTGAAGGATTCATGCTGCATAAGTGTCTTGAATTTCCATGAAATTATATGTTCTCCATGCTTGATGCTACTAGATGATGTAGTTGATGTATTTGATTTCATGTGATATTTCTTGTTATGAAATTTCTCAAGTATGAAGTAATGAAATGATGTATTGACTCCTAGTTGGGTATGTTGAGCTATGTGAGAAGGATAAGGAAGTTCCTCCTTGCATAAAATATGAAGTAATAGAATATGTAAATATCTTGTAGTTGGTATTGTTTTTACCTTATTATGATGCATTGTTGTGTTTAAGAATGGAGATAGTGTTTCCTCCCTTGTTATTGAATTATCATTTCATACCGTGTGTTGGTTGGGCTGCTAGTCTTGATTCGTAAATGTCAAAAAGATGTTTAAGTGTCATTCGAGGATGAATGTTTCCCGGGGGGCTGGGGGAAGGAGGACATTGTAACATTCCCCAAATCTAATGACTTAAGCTAGAGCTTTGAATGTATTTTAATAGTATAAAAATGGTTAAAATGATGTTTCAATACCTAACCTAACATAACTAACTTATTTTGGATATGTTAGTGAATAAGCATCAAGAAACGACCATGACATTTGGAAACTAGTGAAGAGTCGTATGAGGGGTAAAACTGGTAAAAATACTTGGAATACATCTTACTACATTTTTAGGGTCAAAACATCTAGGTAGGACTCTCCAAGGAACACCTTATGGGTCCTTGAGAAGGACCTAAACAATTGACCCAAAAGCTAAGACACACCTATTAACGAGCACCATTGACTGGGGGGCATTAATGGCCTACGTAGACCAATACTAGAATTTTGTATCTTGTGTCCATTTGGAAACTATTTATTACAAACCATGGAGAGCCAGGACGGGTCGTCAATGGTGGGTAGTGGTTTGGTGTCTTCAAACTGGTGTAAGACATGCCCAAGCCAAGGGTGGTTTGGTGAAGTCCACCTTTGTCCATTTAAGTGAACAGACAGTTATTATCTGTTAGTTTAGGTACATAAAGTGTTTTAAGTCATAAAACAAGTCTTACACCTTATAACTCCAAAACCCCAAAAGCTCCCACTTCTCTCTAGATTCTCTCCCTACAATAAGACTCTATTGAATAAGAAGGTCAAAGCTTCACGTAGGGCTCAATAACAAGGCCTTAATACATTAATCCTTAAGTATTTACAAGTTATGATAACTCTTCACTCTTGGGACTTCTTTCCCTAAGAGGTTCCTTCAATTGATTTTCAAACTTCTTCCAACTTTCTAGAATTCACTCAAATTCTTGGGTCACCTTTAAACTTGACTTATTTAGTTTATATTTGAATATTAATGATCAATTATTATTGTTTATGAATGATTTGATGTATTACCTTATGTTTTTGACCTAATCCCTTATAGACCCATGAATGTCCCTCTTGTCTAAACCCTAACTCTTGAGTTATGTTGATTAATGATTAGAGGTGATAATTTGAGTATGTTCTTGTATAATTGACTATTGTTAGATGATGAGAATTGATTGGATGGATCAATATCATGGATTTGGATTAAATATTGAAAGGGTGTCTTGGAAGCCATTGGTAAGAATTTCTAGGTCATGAATATGCTATTGTAGTATTGTTGGTTATCTTTGGTAATGTTGATTTCTTGAAGCATGTATGATGAAGTTATGAATGTATTATCATGATATGGATATGATGGTTGTGAGATGATGATATTTGTTCTATTATGTGGGCTTGAAGGTAATTCCCGCGTACATCTTATGACTATGTTATGAAGCAATGTTCTCACATGATATTGGGCTTGTGATGAAAGGGTTTTCTCATCTTAAAACCTATGTGATATGAACATGTTATATGAGGGGTTAAACTCCTAAGATCTATGTCATGTCTTAATGTTAATAAAGACTTCAAGACACTTCAAAAAGGGAATTTAGCTTAGCACCTAGTGAACTTGACAAAAAAGAGGTATTCCTTCACAAAGGAAGAAAGGTTGACCTGATGTTCTCATGAGGTCAAAACTACAATGATAATTAGCATAAATGGGTTCGTATTAACAACCTCGTAGTTATTTAACTATGTTCCCTTATAGGAAACCTTATCTAGTGGATCCATCTAGGTGCTATACGAATGTTTATGTCTTACCTTAGCAAGTAGAACACCCTCCTTTCTGTGTAAGGGAAAGACACCAGATTCCATTTAGCTCACATGGTCTATGTAGGTTATGGAAAAGTTTCCCGAATGTGAAAATGAATTTATGAAAGTAAGAAGATGAACACTAACTAGGATTACTTAAGAGGTGTTACTTAGTGTAGGTAAGAGTATGAGACATTACCTACACACTGCACAAGTGAACCTTGAGGGGAATTCTAGGGTGGGTTCTTTATGTATATGTGTTGTAAATGAAATGCATGATGGTGGTTTCACTTGATATGTATGATGTTGGTTTCACTTTACATACATCATGTTGGTCTAAATTGGTAAGCATGGCATTGACTACACTTGTTATGATAATGTATGAGGAATAATATAATGTTTGTGATCTCTTTGTATGGGGTTATGGGGATTCACATACACATTGCACTAGTATACTTTAATTGAGGTTATGAGTAAAGTCTTATGATGTATTGATGAATGGACTCTAAATATTAAATGTTGACTATGGATTTATTATGATGTTACTATTGAATATGGATATGTCTTTTTGTTGTGATATGGACTTTTATATTGTTCTTAGAATGTGCATAAAGGCTTTTAAAAAGTGAATATAGCATACACATAATAAAATGTCCATTTGTGCATATTTTCAAATGTATTACTTGCATATGTTTCCGTACTTAGTACATGTGGTTTGTACTAACTCATATCTCTTTTATTCCCTACATAAAAATAGGTTCTAGCCATTGAGGTGATTTAAGGTCATTACTCAAGAATCTTGGATCGTTTTCTCAAGTTGGTGAGTCGTCAAGTCCGAGGACAAAACCCTATGATTCTAGCTTTAGTTGCTTTGCTTATATTGAAAGACAATGTTCCACTTTTCCTATTTCAAGGACTATGTTGTATTCATTTCAAAAGACTTGTAATAATGTAAGTGCTAAGTCCCAATTTTCATACCCTTATTTCTAGATAGCAATGTGGGACAAATTAGTTTTCTATTTTTGATATATGAAGTGAAGTTGAACTTCAAATGAAAAAGCTTCAAATTTTTTGCTTTTATTCTATATAATATGCGTTGATGCATGCTAAGGGCTTGTCTAAGACCTATTCGAGGTCGAATAAGCTAGTTACGTTTGCAACATACCGATATTGCAACTAGTGCCCTCACTTTAAAAGATATCCTCCTTTTTCACATAGTGATTTCAACTTTGAGTATAAGGATCATTATTTAACACTCACGCTCACACCTAATTGGTACTTGTCTCCATATCTTTCCCTTATCTTCACTACTTAAGTTCACCATATTAGACTCTTAGGATCATGATAGGACTTTCTTGGCTTGTAACGTAGGCTCAGGGTCAGGTATGGTACATATGGGTGCATTTTAGTGACTTTTTGCTCTCCTTGACATTACAGCTAAGCATCCTACCTCATTCATTATTTATTATGCCCTACTTTTCTTGTCATCTTTGCCTTATTTTCTCCTTTCTTTCTCTTTTGTGGAAGTGATTCTTATTTCTATTTGTTCAACACGCTTAATATCATTTTTTTATATTCAAATGACAATTTTGACTGAGTCACTTCTCTTGTTCATTGTACCTTTACTTTTCCACATTACTCTTTGTCATACCCACTTTTCGGGTCATCACTCATAATAGCCACCCTTAACTAATGGCTTTGCCATGAGTTGAGGTACACATTACCCAAGGTTGGGTCAGGGCCAAGACGAGGTCAGTTTCTGCATTAGTCACCCTCAACTTATGATTTTGGCCTAAGTTGAGGTGCACATGTCCCAGGAGGAACCAGGGCCAAAACATTATACCTAGGGAAATTGAGTTAGTGATAAAAAAAAAGGTTTATTACCGGCTCAAACTGTTTGGATCAAAAAGGGATAAAAATTTCATTCGGATCACTTAACTTTAGGCTAGATGTTTGCTCATTTGAAGAAGGGCCTATGATCCTTTCCTAATTGTCTAACACATATTCCTTTTGCAGAATTAACCAGACAAGTTATAGCAAGGTACTAACGGGGAAACAATCAAATATCCTCACACTATCTTGGAACCTCATTACACTATTAGATTATTGATCACCTAGTTTGACTGTTAGAGTGAGGATCATGCAGTGGGTGTACCTCTATGTCATGATTAGAGCCAACATTTATCATTCATTCAACCTATTCATGCAAGCACTTTCTTAGAACGTGATATTATTCAAGTTTAGCCATCATGCTTTATTTTGATTGTTTCATACTTTGTACAAGTTACGACACATGATTCTTCAACAGTAAAGTAATTAGTCTCTTGGTGAAAAAGAACACAGGCAAGAAAACCACCAAGAGAGGATCGTGAGTTGGGATACTCAGACTTCACCCTAGCACTCACTTTCCATTTACCCCACCCCCCCCAAAAAAATACATGCAATTGTCCCCAATGCATAAGAACATAAATAAAGGGTGGTAGCTGAAAAAAACCTGAGGCGCATAACGCCGAAGATCAACAAGCAGGCAGGTCTGTTTTGTCAGAACTCGCACCCTCAGCAGTGACACCCTCAGTAGTGTCCACAACAGTATCTACACCCTCAGTGATGTTCCTCTTAACAACATCTACTCTAAAGCTAGACACCTCATTTTCCAACTCTCTAGCCCTCATTTGATGGGCCTCTTTATCAAGAAACGAAGCTCTCCTCGCAGCCTCCAAATCTATCCTCTCCTTCTTCCAAGCACGAGCATCCTCACCCTCACTAGTACGGCTGGAACGGTGCCTCTTGGTACGCTCACGAGACTCAGGCGGTGGTGAAGTGGGATCAGTGAAGAATACAACAAACACTATGTCCTCTACTGTCTCAACTGAGCAGACTCAGGCTCGTGTCCCCTCATCTCAAGGATGTTGTCCATATCAGCCCGCAGACTCGCCATAACCTGCTGAAGAGTAGTCAAATCAATGGTGGGGGTTGGGTGGTCAAGAACTCGTAGCTTGAATGCATCTATGCACTAATGGACTGCATGAATCTTTATCTCTATCTGCTGTGCCACCTTCTTCTCAATCCGGTCCTCAGCCTCGGCAATAGATTTTTGCATCCAACGTTGGATATGAAGCAGCAAGTTGGCCATCTGGGCCTCTAGCTTCTTGACCCTAGCAATCGGGACCAGTGCTGCTGATTGTGGGGTGGACCAGGAGGAACTAGGCCTACTAATGCCAGGGGCAACTCGGATGGGTTAAATCATCCATTTTGTTTATCTTTGTGAGTGTGAGCATTCAAATTGATTTCGAAACTTTAAATTGTGTATCATTGTGTGTGAATATGGAATAATTCTTTATGTGAGGCCATTTTATCACTTTGGTTAAGCTTGAACTTGCATTTGAAGCAAGTATCATAAGCTTTAAAATGTTTGATAATGGTGTGTCATAACTTGAGCCTTTGAGTGCACATTTGATCCTTGCATGAGTAAGTTGAGTCTTGTTGTGTACATTCATTATTGAGTCTTTTGTAGCACTGTTTGAGACATCCTTTTGGAATTGCTGAACTTGAGGACAAGCAAAAGTTTAAGTTGGCGGTGTTGATGGGTCTACGATTTAGACTCATTTAAGGCTATATTTTGATAGGTTTAGTGTCCTCAAATGCATGTTTTCTCTCTAAAACAGAATTAAAATCTTAAGTTCAGGTATTTCGAACATAGAGACAAGACATGGACACAATCAAGCACAAAGGAGCAAAAGCAGCTCAAAGAACGAACAAATGAAGACTTGAGGATCGTTCAGCGTGTCTCTAAAAGATCTCATCATCACCTTTTTTTCTAATGAGTTGATCCCTACAGGAAAGAATCAAATTGGAGGTGAAAAAGAGTAGTCAGCGTGTCGCCGAATAGTTCTTCTAAGTTGTACTATAGCACCCAATGATCTAAAACACAAAGATATTGAAGGCTAACACAAGACAAGGATGAACATACCAAAGGGCAGATGGACCAGTTGGTCGACGATCCCAATTAACTACGCCGAATGATCCTTCGCATCACAACTTTTTGAAAACAATAAATACATGTAAATTTTTTTAGTTTAGTATCGATTTTCATTGTATTTAACATTATTTTAGACTTAGCTTCTATATTGAGGTTTTGAGAGCTCTTGGGAAACTTTGCTCTTGAACCATGGAGATTTGAAGATTCTCATCTTGAAGAAATTCAAAGTGGGTGTTGGAAATTCTTCATCCTAGACTTTATTGAAGTGAGAATTAAACATTCACAATTTATGTTACTTCGATTTGGTATCATTTTCTTCCTTTTCTTTATGTCTAGCTAAAACCCCAATTCTTGGTGTTATTTTGTGAATATGAGGAAAATTTATTGTTGGGTATTGCTTATTGTCAGTATATTTGTTGTTTAGATGTGATTTCACTTAGTAGTTGTGTTTGAACTAAATGAGGTTATAGTTGCAAACACAATTTCACCTTAGTGTTTTTGGCTTGCTCGAGAGAAAGGTTATAAACTAAGACTACTAAGTTTATAGCTGGTGGCTATTGGATCGTCATGGGTTCAACTTGACAGAGTGAATTCTAGTCCCTTTCCCACACATTTAGCTCGAGAGAGTGATTTGTTTAAAGTGGAGCTGTGCTTAAAGGCTACAACCCGATGTGTGAAAGAAGTCGAGTTGATTCGGGGTAAGTTTCTTGAGAGAGAATTTAGCCAACTAAATTCTAGCCTAGTTACATTTATTCAGCGATGTAGTATTAATATCAACTATTTTTCAGTGTTTTTTATCTCATATTTCAGTCACATCCTAAGATCTCATTTCACTGTTAGTCTTTCTTATTGCTTTTACTGTTTTAGTTGTAAATTTGATTACAAAACCCCATTATTAATTGACCTTTGTGTCATCCCCTCTAATTTGTTATGTTTCTTGAAACTATGATTGTCATAACTTGATTTGTGGTCGACTAAAATATTCTCAATACCACTCCTTATGGGAACGATCCCAACCCTTGGTTGGTTTATTAACTGATTGGTGACTGTCGACACTTAGTATTAGATGAAGTATCTTTGATGACATCACCGATCACTGACAGAGCCGGATAGGGTGAGGCAGAACCTCAACCCAACCTCCCTTGATTTCCCGAAATCCGAAACGTCAACCTATTTGAAGTCCGAGAAACCCTTAAAATCCTAATAGTTTTCAACAACATAAATAATAGATTATAAACACTTTAAGATTAAGTAAAAAAGTTGCATCAGACAGTGAAAAACAAGCATCCATGTGCTAACAAAAACATAGGAAAGTTGAAAAATAGAAGTAGAGTGTCTCAAACTAGGCAATGTCCACGTCGGATTCCTCGTCCTCTAGGGGTACCACTCCAGACCAAGCCTCATTCAGCATAGAGAACTCTTTGTAGTCCTGCAGCTCGAGTCTAGGAATCTTATTGTTGGGGCCGGCCACATAAGTAACAATGGCATTGATAGTCTTCCACATCCAAATAGTCAGGCGATCTATCTCCAGACCCTTCCGTCTCTCCTGACAAAACTAGCGAAGGAGCATCTCGACCTCTAGAGCGTTTTTGGGTGGGACTGGTGTGAAATTAGAATATGCACTTCCCAATATCTTCTGAACAACCTCAAAATCCTCCTCGACTTGTGCACCTGAGAGTGGATCCAAAATCATTCTTACCCTACCATTACTAGCCCTGCCAGTCCTCCTCCTCTTTATCCTAGAATTAGAGACCTTTTTGACCAAGAAAGGTGAAAGGGGAGATCTATAGAAAGTACCTCATCTACGTCACAAAGTGGCACTCTTGCCCGCTTGCATAGGAAGTAATGACTCGCGGTAGGAAGAAAGCCTTTTTGTTGCCTCAGTAGAACATCTTTTATTCCAAAATGATTTGTGCCCCATATTTAAGGGGGTGCTTTATATAGAACATGATGCCACCAAAGCTTGAGAGAAGGTCACGTTAGTGCGGTTACCTAACGGTTGGATCATTCTAGTAACCAATAATAACCACCCCATAGCATCAGGTGACCAATCTTTACTAGTGATTCCCTCTACAGCAGCCTGTATACATGATCCTGGCGTGTAGGCTCAACCAAAGTGTCTCTGAGCCACTCTAAATATATCTATCCTAACTTGTCCTCAAACTCCGTATTTGGAAAATCGGTAAACTCCAATACCTTATTAATAGTAGTGGCATTCAAGGGACGTCAACTCCCCAGACACGGATGACAAAGTAGGGGTCATCCCAGCGCACGATGGGGAGAATGGCATGGAACTCCTTCACCCAAATGGAACAGGCATCTGGGAGATCATTATTCAAAGGATCCAATCCGAAATCCATCAAGTGGGCATCGAATGCAAGCGCCTTCTCCTCTAGCTTATGCAATTAAAACCCCTCTCACAACAGAACCCTATGTTGTGATAATCATGATGCCTCTCTCGACTTGCGGAGTTGGGAAATTTGATGAATGGTAGATGTTCATCACTTTGTCCTACCACTAGGAAAGCCTGCAATAAGTTGAAGATAAGTTAGAAATGTGAAAGTATAGCTGGGGTAAGGCTAAAGAGTAAGAATTAAGAAAATAATTTTTTTGTGTTAAGGGGTAGGCAACTGCCTGGCGAATCTAACCATCGCGGCCATAATCCCGCCCTAGCAAGATTATGAAGGCCACCATAGTAGGATAAAGGCCGCAAGAGCGACCTTCATCTTGACAAACCCCAGGCGCGACAATGGCGCCTTTCCATCTGAAAACCTTTATTTTTTACAGTATTTCAGCATATCAGGGTTATTTACCTACCCTAGTACTTGAATAAGCAACTATTTTGGAAAAATAACTCCAAAATACTTCTCAAGTTTGAGTTTTAAGAAAATAAACTTTTCAACTCCCAACCTTTTCGGTATCGCTTCGACTGAATTTTTACTACACCTAGAACGATGTGGAATAGTTGGGGATATAAGGGAAGTGTCCATACTACATCTTTCTATAAGTTTAAAACTCTAAGTTTATATTAAAATAACTAAACCACCCTCCCCAAAAAAAATTCTAACCGATTAAGTAGCAGCATGCAGTCGTTGTTAATCTTATAGTGAAGTAAAAAAGGCAAGGAGCATGAGTATTACGTGGTTTTCGACGTTCAGAATTGGGGAATCAAGGTAGTTTGGGAGATTTCTATGACATAAAATGGATAAATTAGGAAACCATTCCTCTTCATCCCTATACTGTTACCGGATCTCCCGATTCAGCGGAAAATCACTGCATAGCTGCCCCACCTCAGCAGGAGGGCTCCTGCTCCAGCGGGCTATGTAGTTTAACCACTTTTGTTTCTTCGTGTGTTGGCTTAATTTTCTTTCTATACTTGGGTATATTACCTTAATTATATCAACTAGTTTAAAATTCACCAATCGTTGTGGTGGTTTTGTGATAGCCTTACGTATTCGTTTGGAAGTATTCCGGAAGGTAGGGCATGTCACTATCCGTGCACTATTTATTCATGGATAAACGAGGCGTAAATTGGTATCTATTATAATGATCCAAACCATTTTTATTTATGAGGAACAAGAATAAAAAAATTGTAGACCACTGTCCCGCCATAACGGACCTATTGTCGCTAGGGTGGCGGCGCAAGGGCGGGATAAGTTGCCGCCATAGAGGGATAGGAGAGGCAAAACGTAAATTACGAGAAATCATATTTTCTCCATCTTCGTGAAATACCTAAATAAGTTATAAACACCCTAGAATCTCAAATAAGCTGCTTTAAGCTTGAGAGGGAAGGAGAAAGATATTTCTAGGTGTGGATGGTGAAATCTTGCGAATTCTTAGAAAAATCCACTGTCAGGAAGCCCGAAAAATCCGAATCGAAGTCAAAAAGCTAGGTTTTTATGAATTGAGTAGTTTAAATTTGTGCACATTGTGTATTATATGTAAATTAATAATAGTGAAGGAATATTGATTGTATTGAAGTGTTAACCTAATAAGGGAATGCATGGGAGATATATATAGGAGATATAGGAAGGAGTACTAATCCTAATAGGACTAGGATTAAGGAGTACTAATCCTAATAGGACTAGGATTAGTACACAGTAAATACTAATATTATTTAATACTATTATTTAATACTATCTGTTATTATCCCCCCTCAAGCTGAGCTGAGCGGAAGCGAACAGAAGCTTGGAACTGAGGTAATCGTGTTGTCGGCTCAGGAGAGGCTTGGTGAGAATATCAGCCAGTTGTTCTTCAGTGGGTACATACTGCACAGTCATGGTGCCGGCCTGAACTTCATCGCGAACAAAGAGACAATCAGTATCAACATGCTTCATTCTGGTGTGTAGGACGGAATTCTTGGCCACACAGATGGTTGATTTGTTATCACAATAGAGAGCAGGAACAGTGTGAGTGGCGCGGAGTTCGCGAAGAATATATGTGACCCACATGGTCTCAGCAGCAAGAAGAGCAAGGGCGCGGTATTCAGCTTCAGTCGAGGACCGAGAGACCTTGGGTTGTTTTTTTGTACACCAGGAGATCAGGTTCGGCCCCAAAAAAATGAGAAACCCCGATGTAGATTTTCTGTCATTTTTATCATTCGCCCAATCTGAATCTGAGAAACCCCGAAGCTCCAAGTCCCCGGGTCGAATGAGTAAACCACGACCAAGAGTGCCAAAAATGTACCTGAAAATGCGTTTTAGACAATGGTAATCATGTTCACTTGGTTGATGCATGCGCTGAGCAACTCGGTTGACAGCAAACTGGATGTCAGGACGGGTAATGGCCAGATACTGTAGAGCCCCAATGAGGCTGCGGAAGTGGGTGATATCGGCAAAGGGGGTGTCGGCTCCATTCGTAGACGAAGAGACTGCCATCGGTGTTGGCTGACTGGTGCATTTTTCCAGTCCAGCTTTCTGCAACAGATCTTGAGCATATTTTGACTGATGAAGAAACAACCCGCTTCCTGTCCGAGAAACCTCCATTCCCAGAAAATAATGTAACGGGCCAAGGTCCTTCATTTTGAAGGTAGTATGCATAGCTCGAGTAACATCCTGAATGAGAGCTGCAGTAGAGCCTGTAATAATGATATCATCTACATAGACAAGAAGAATAACTGTACCGTGTGCTGAATGTCGAGTAAACAGACTCGTGTCGTGTACGCAACACGTGAAGTCGAGTCCCTGGAGGAACATTTTCAGACGTGTGTACCAAGCACGGGGGGCTTGCTTGAGCCCATACAGAGACTTCTGGAGTTTGCAAACATGTTGAGGGAAGCGGGGATCAACATAGCCCGGTGGTTGCGTCATGTAGATAGTTTCATCAAGCATGCCATGAAGAAAAGCATTGGAAACATCCAACTGATTGATGAGCCATTTGTTGCGCACGGCGAGTGACAGTACCAGGCGAATGGTTTCCTGCCGAATAACAGGACTGAATGTCTCGGAGTAATCAAGCCCATACTCCTGATTGTAGCCTTTAGCAACCAAACGAGCCTTGTACCTGGAAATACTGCCATCCGCATTGTGTTTAATTTTGTACACCCATTTACAGCCCACTGGGTGCCGCCCATGGGGCTTAGGTACAAGAACCCAAGTTTTCTGATCAGTCAAAGCCTTAAACTCGTCATCCATAGCATGACGCCAATAAGCATTTTTTGAGGCAACAGAGTAGGTTGTTGGTTCACTATTGGGAAGGGGTGTATTTGGTAGTATGGTAGCCTGAAAGGTTTTGGGTTTAAAGATACCGGCTTTGCCACGGGTTAACATGGGATGAGTATTGGGGAGTGGCACGGGCGGTGGTGATTTGGGGGTGGCCGGGAAGGACCCAAAACGGATCGGGCTGGAGATGTTGTGGGTATGGGGTGGTTCGGGGTTGGTTGTGGGTGTGGGTGGTGGTTGCGGGTGTATTGTGGGTGACGGTCGAAGGGGTGATGAGGGGTGGTTGGGTAGCGGGTGGAGGTGTGAGGGAAGGTGGTGAGGGACCCTGTGAGTATGTTGGAAAAAGGGAAGGACGCCAAGGAATGATGCATTTGTGGAGGAGGAAATAGACTCGTAGGGAAACTCATTTTCGACAAATTTGACATGACGAGATATGTAGACTTTATGAGTTGTGGGTCAAGACTGCGATAAACCTTGGAGGTAGGATGATAGCCCAAAAAAATACAAGGACGGGATCGGGGTTGTAATTTGTGAGTAATATGAAGGCGTAGCCAAGGGTAGGCAAAACACCCAAAGACGTGGAGGTTGGTATAATTGGGAAGTTCTTGGTAAAGGAGTTGATAGGGTGATTTGTTGGAGAGAGTGTGACTGGGCATTCTGTTAATGAGGTAGTTTGCGGTGGCTAGAGCTTCTACCCAAAAGGAGACAGGGAGATGAGATTGATGTAGAAGAGTAACCACCGTTTCAATGAGTTGGCGATGCTTACGCTCAGCCACCCGATTCTGTTCGAGAGTGTATGGACAGGAGGTTTTATGTATAATTTCCAGGGATTGCAGAAACTGGCCAAAGATGTTATTGACATATTCCTTTCCATTGTCACTTCGAAAAAGTTTAACATGAGAATTGAATTGTGTTTTGACCATTTTTTCAAAAGTGACAAAGGTGGTGTATGCCTGTGATTTGTGTTTTAGTGGGTACAACCAAGTGTATTTTGTAAAATCATCCACAAAACAAATATAATAACGAAAACCAGCAAATGAAGGAACAACAGTAGGACCCCATAGGTCAGAATGAATAAGTTGAAAAGGTGCAGTTGTACGCTTCTCAGATAAAGTAAAAGGTAATTTATGAGATTTAGCAATTGAACAGGAGTCACAATTGTTTACATGAATGGAAGAAAAACCTAATTGAGACATTAAAGAATTTATTATTTGAGTAGACGGGTGACCCAGACGACTGTGCCATAACAGACTGTGGCCATCAGCTGAAAGAGCCACCGGAGCCACAGGAACGCTTTCTGAAACTGGGTGGGCAGACGAACTTGTGCCAGGAAGAACGTACAGACCATGCTCACAGGGGCCCTGAAAAATCACCCTCTTGGTAGTATTGTCTAGGATGTGAAAATCATTAGAGGTGAACAAGAGTGAGCAATTATTGTCTTTTGTGAATTGGTGAACTGAAAGGAGATTAGATTTAATAGAAGGGACGTGGGTAAGGTTACCTAGGTGAAAGATAGCGGTGGGGGTTTTAATGGTACCCGTGCCAGTGTGAGAAATATTAAGGGACTCACCGTTGCCAACAGTAATACCATTGGAGCCATGATATGGATTTGGAGCGTTAAGCTTGGATAGATCAGAAGTAACGTGCATGTTGGCCCAGTATCCAACAACCATTCAGAGGAAGGGCCGGCTTGAGATGCATAATTGGCACGGTTATCACTATTTTGGCTCTCCTCATACCGAAACCAGCAACGAGCAACGGTGTGTCCTGTTTTCTGACAGATTTGACAAGTTGGACGATACCGCTCGTAAGTGCCCTGCCCGCCGCTGGAAGATGACTGCCCGCCGCTGCCGAAGGAGTGCAGGCTGTTGTTGCTGCCGTGCTGCTGACCGTCGTACGGCGGACGACTTCCCTACCGACCGCCGCGCCCGCGGCCTCCGCTGTATCTGCCGTAGCCGCCGCGGCTCCACTGCCGGCCGCCACCACGCCCCCCGCGATAGTTCTGGCTTGCAGTGAGGGCGGTGGCCGGCTCCATAACAGCGGCTTCTCGGAGAAGAAGTTTGCTCTCCAGATCCACGTTGATTTCTTCACTTTTTAGCCACGAGGAGAGAGTAGCCAGGTCAACGGGCGTTGGACTGATGCGAACCGCCTGTTTAATGGAGGAGTAAGCTGATGGGAGCCCCCGAACGACGCACATGACGAGATCTTTTTCGGGAATGATTTCGTTCACAGTGTTGAGGGCTGTGATGATGGTGGAGACCTCGTCTAAATACTCCGCCATAGTTTTCGTGCCTTTGGTAATTGTGTGGAGACGATCACACAATTGAAAAATATGAGAGTGGGAAATTGATGCATAGCGTGTTGCGAGGGCCGTCCACAGGGCTGAAGCAGTTGTGTAGGATCGGACGTGTTTCTGAACCGTGGGAGAGATGATCGCAATCAAACATGATCGGATCTGGCCATCCACGGCTTTCCAGGCGGCATGGGCCGGATTGGTTTTTTCTAATTTGTCCGTGGCCTTGATGATTGTCGGCGGCGGTTTTGTGCTTCCATCGACGTATTTGAGAAGGTAATTGGCCTCAAGGGCTGTAAGAACGGTGATTTTCCATGTAGGATAATTTATGTCTGATAATTTTTCGGGAATCAGGGCATGAAGATGCCTGAGAAGGAGTTTAACACCAGAAGTAAGTGAATCGAGAGGATCCACCTCGGTTGTCATGGCTGCCGCCGCCTAAGTGAAGAGAGGGAACGATCGGTGCCCTAAAGAGAGAAAAAAAAACTAGAGAAAAGAAGATCTAGGTTTTCTAGCTCTTGATACCATGAAGGAATATTGATTGTATTGAAGTGTCAACCTAATAAGGGAATACATGGGAGATATATATAGGAGATATAAGAAGGAGTACTAATCCTAATAGGACTAGGATTAAGGAGTACTAATCCTAATAGGACTAGGATTAGTACACAATAAATACTAATATTATTTAATACTATTATTTAATACTATCGGTTATTAAATAGGATTTATACGTAGGCCTTCGTGCACCAAATGATCTATAGTTTAAAACTCTCAAAAGAAGCCTTAGAAGATTAATTAAGACTGAGAATAGTCGAATTAGGGTTCTCATGGGATGCGTAATGATTGATACATGTAGGTGATGTTTGGGATTCTATGATGGTGTGATGTATGTTTTGCTTCATTATGATATTTGTATGTATATGAATGTTACATTATTGATCGCACGTGTTACAAATGAGATAGACGAATGACTATATGTCATGAATCACTTTTTGATTGTATGACTTGAGAATATACTTGTGGTGTGTTGATGAATAGTATTGTCACGTTCTGGTATAACTAACTAGGATCGGATTATCATGTCCGTCATAACTAATTGAGATTGGATTTCCACATCCGGCATAACTATGGGATCGGGGTACCACATTGTGCTATGCTAACAGTTTGGGTTTGGTTTCCATAAGAGGACCAATTACATGACATATTCATGTATATTAAGGAATGTGAAATGCATTTGTTGTTCTTCATGTCGATGTTATTGTATATGATTTATATATGCATGTCATGATATATTTGTGTTGACTTATATATGTTGCACTTAGGGTATCTGTTATAATGACGACTTATACTGATTGTTCGTCTGTTGAGTCTGGTGGTAAGGAGGTGGATGATGTAATATAATTTGTGACTATGCAATATGACAAGGAAGCAAGGGTATGAAGTGAGCGGTTAGTTGAAAGCTTGGTGTTGCATTTGGGGAATTTCTTTATATGGTTGAATGATTAGGGTATGATCAAGTATCTGGTAAGTAGGATGATTTAGAGTGCGGTTCATAATCGGGTATATCTGATAAAATTGGGAGTAATTTAAGAGGGGGGAAAGGTGGATAAGCGAGTCGTCTATTTCATGATCTAACTAGTTGATTTCATATTTTTTGTGGTGAGAGTTGTGTTGACCGATGATACCTACTAGTATGTGTGTTTATAGTGATACTACTTTTGCTGTCTTTTGACATAGTCTTGATGCATTGCTGACGTTTCATTAGGTGAAGAAAAAGAATTCCAATGACTTTTATTTTTCTCTTCCGTATGGTGGGAGTTGTGTCCTTTCTATTGGTTTAGTTTTGTACTCTTAGTAGCTCTTGTACCTATTTGGACATAGATCTATGTGGTCATTAAAATTACTCTGCAAGTTTTTACTAAAAGCGTGTCTAAAGATATTATTTATAAAATCATATTACGGTTATTATCTCGGTTATGTTTAAATTTTTCTGCATGTTTAACTATGGAGATATATGGGTTCTCCTATTTAGGTGTTAGAGTGGGTGCTAGCACGACTTGCTGAATTGGATCGTGACATAATTAATGGGATTAGCACTATTAAGATGGCATTTACTTTCATGTTTAATTCTATCTTGTTGGAAGTATTGGGAGGGATTTTTTCAGATATTTTGGAGATATTATGCCGTAAGTTGGGGATTTGTTTGAATGGTTGGCACTTGAAGGGGTCTTTTGAGAATTAGGGATGTGATAAGCAACTTTTTTTTTGTTACTTTATTGAATGAGGTAGGGGTTGCAGGAATTCGTACCTTCTGGTGGATGGTGGAGTAACTTACTGAAAGTATATGGACTAAGAAACTTACTTGGCGCTTTCGTTGAAATTTTTTGCACTATTTATATTGAATGATTCTATTTTAATTTATTTACTTGTCGTACTTTCATTTTTGATATGTTATATATTTAAATTATATAATAAATTACACTATAAATTACAATAATTAATAACTTATAATATTTTAAAAATATATTAAAAAATTGCTAAGGAAACTTATATGTGCTAGATAAATTTGAACATATGTTATTTTATAATGACAAAAGACATAGAATCATCATTGAAGTTGTTTCAAATTATCATAAAAACACCTTAACTTTACAACTGTTTTATTACCCCACAAAACAATTTTGAACAAATATTATTATATCATTTTCCGATCAGCGCCAAATTTTAAGAAGCAAGTGAGTTCACACACCAATCATTACATGACACGTGTTAATTCAATTCAAAATGTAATTTTTTTTCATTGTAAGTTTTTACTTTATCTTTTTCTTTCTATATTTCTCTCTCTCTTACTTTTTGAAATTTTAGTTTTGATATATTTTAAATTTAATTTCATCTTCCACCTTCGATTTTCAAGTAATTCATCACTCCATTTTCTTTTTTTTTTCTTCACCTCTCACCTCTCATGTCAAATTGAACCCCACTTTCATTTTTTTCTTTTCATTTTCTTCCTCTTCTCCGATCAAATTCTCTATAGAATTCATACTATTATTTAGACTTTATTGAATTAGTAATTTAAAAAAATTAATTATTTTTTAAGAAAATTTAAAATTTTGCCGAAAAATTGAAAGAACTTAATTGAAATTGGATAAAAAAGACTATATGATACTTCCTAATCATCTTGAAATCTAATGAGTTTATCAAATTGTTCGAAATGTAAGAAATATTAAGATAAAGTTTTAAAATTAAAGAGAGTAAACTTATAGCAAAAGGAAGGTGAAGTTGTGCTAAAAATGGGGACATTGAAAGTAAAAGGCTTCAATGGATAGAACTGACAATGAATTTTTGAAAAGAAAAAAAAAACAAAGAAAAAAAATAAAAAGGAAAAAAAGTTAAAATAATAAAAAGATACTTTATTTTATAATAAAATACTTGTAAATGAAATTTTACTAGTTATTTTAGGTTGTTCATCTTCTTTGAGAGAGTGCACACCACTCTCTATGTCAGGTGGACGAAAAATGATGTATTAATATCTATTCATAATTATTTAGTGGGATAATAGGACGGTTGCAAAGTTAAGGTGTCTTTTTGAAAATTCGGAGCAATTTTAGTGGTGACTTTATGTATTTTCTATTTCAAAATTACATTTAAAAAATATTAAAATAATATAAATTAACAACTTAAACTATTAAAAATGAGAAGATAACCACATATATTGAGACAAATGGAGTAACATATATTGGACTTCTTAGGATCGATAATTCTCTGAATCATCGTTATATTTAGAATCTTCTCTGTTTTAATTTTTTTGTCTAACTTTTCTTTTAAGTATGTTATGTATCCAAAAATTATAAAAAAAATAGTATAATAAATCACAATAATTAACAACTTAAAATATTTTTAAAAAACATATTAAAATTTGACTGACTCACGAAATTCGACACCTAATCGAATAAATTGGGACAAAGAGTAATATATATTATTTGATATTAACATAAAAGATACTATTAATTAAAATAATTTAAACTTCAAAATATTTAAGACATATAGAATAACAATAACAGCACACATTTTTCTATTATATAGAAAGGTTGTATGCTAAAAGTAATTTCACAAAAGCTAAGGGTTTAGTTGTCTTTGAGCAAGAATCATACTCACTACTGATGACATGTATATGTCTTGTAGCTTTTGCAAATCAATCCTACTTTCTTTTTAGGAATATTTCAGAAAATGCATGTATCATTTTCTCAAGTTCTCTATAAATTGTATGTGTGTATTCTTCTTATCATATCTTCCTCAACACCAAAGAAGAAATTGACACTGCATCTCTTAGATTTTACCATTATTTTGATTAAAAAAAAAAGAAGAGCTAACCTTCTTTTAAAATGTTTTTTGAAAAGGAGTCTCCTAATTTTCTGGTTGTTTCTAAGTAAATAAAATTTTAATTGTTTTAGCCGCGACTATAAATATATAAGAGGGGGCTTGTAAAGAAATGATTATGTAATATATAGATGATGAACCAAAAAGGTGGGATCTTGTGTAAGAGAAAGATATTTCATTATTCTAGAATTCATATTTTATGCATTTTTTAAAACTAATAAACTTAATCTTTGTTTATTAATCAAAATTGGATTGGATATTTAGATTTTGTTACATACTATTAGTTGTAAGTCTAGTTTAGTATTGGTTTTTCTTAACCAAATTCATCAAAGGCGGAAGTAGCTATTCTAAAAGTACATTTTATTTTATTTTTTATTTGAAAACTATAATATTGTAGTTGTAACATTTAAACTGGCTGAACTAACTTTAAATTTAGGGATGGCATGTCCTCCGTCCAAACTAGGGGCTCTGCCAATTTAGACTATCAAGTTGTATTTGTAGCAAGTAACTAGATTTAATGAGTCACTTTTGACAAAATTCAAATTATCAAATTAAAAGAGTATAGATTTTGTGTTTCGTGAATATACTATGATGTTAGATATTGGTGTAAATCTCATGTGGTTGAACACTGAACACATTCAAAAGTGATTTTTTTTTTATTTTTTGAAGATGGTAAAACCTATATATTGTTTTGGAATTTTTATTTCTCCGCCTTTATGTAGACAACTTTGGCATGGTAACATTCAATCAGTGCACAACTTTATTGCACAGATGTGTTTGTGATAGTGCATCAAAATTTTAGAGATCTTCCCTTAAATTATCAGCTTATTACATACATTATTAAAGTTTTTCATGCTTAACTTCTGAGTTATCGCTGCAAATTATATTTGTTACGATCCAAGGGTACCGCTTAGACGTAACAAGGCACACAATGACCCTAAAGGCATCATGTAAGTCACTTAGCATTATTATCATATAAGTAAAAAACAATAAAGAGTAAAAATACACTTTTCAAGTCTAAAGAGATTTTCATAAACACGAAGCGGAAGTCTAGACATTGTCTTATTTAACCATCTATTGCAACTTTGAATCAAACAATAGGGTCACAACCCTTTTACAATAGAAATCCAAATGTCAAATACAATGAAATGAAAGGAAACAAAAAAAAAACACCACTCGTCCTCAGATCCATAAGGACTCACCACAAACTTTGAAGAACAGTCAATCCAAACTTGAAGAAGAAGCTTAGGGTATGATGATCAATTGAACGGTTTGCCCTTCTCCCCATCTCTATTTATACTTCATATTTTATCGGTTATTTTTTAAATATTTTATCAGTTTTAATTTATGTTTATTTTTTCTTTTTATACTGAAATTTGGTTAACTTAAAATTGTATAAGTATTCTTGAAAACATATGAAAATGTGATGAACTCTCACAAAGTCATATGTGTCATATAAATTGAGGTAAAGGGAGTAATATATATTATTTTAAAATGTGATGAACTCTCAAAATTTCAATGTGCCACATAAATTGCGATAAAGGAAAATATTATTCGGAAATTACGTTAATAATACTATACATCACAATTTAAGTATTTAAAAATATAGAAAAAAAATTATATTAACTCTCAAAATTTGACATGTGTCACATAAGTTGGGGAAAAAATAACATGTATTATTTATAAAAAAAACATGTTAATTCATAGTACTATAAGTTGCAATTCACGCGTGCCACATAAATTATGATAGAGAAAGTAACATTTGTTATTTGAAAATTATATTAAGGTACTATAAATCACAGCTTAAAGTATTTAAAAACATATTAAAAAATTGATCAACTCTCAAAATTTCGCATATAAATTGAGGCAGGGAAAATAATACATATTATTTAAAAATTGTGTTAATTAAGAATACTATAAATTGCAATATTAACAACTTAAAATATTTTTTTGAAAAAAAAAAACAGACTGAAAAATTTAATTTAGGTCAAAATTTTACATGTGTTCATAAGTTGGGACAAAGTGAGTACTATATATTATTTGAAAATTACGTTAAAAGTATTATAAATAACAACTTAAATATTTAAAAACATGAAAATATATATTATTTGAAATTATGTTAACTGAGAATACGTAAAGAACTATTTTTAACAACTTAATTTTTCTTTTAAAAAAAATATTATTGATTGACTCTAATATTTCACATAGATCACCTAAATCACAATAATCAGCAATTAAAATATTTTAAAATATATATATATCAAAAATTGATTAGCCTACAAAATATCACATGTGTCACCTATATTATTTAAAAATTAATTAACAATATCTAATCATTAGTTGACTCTCCAACTCTATCCGTATCACATAAATTAAAATAAATAAATAAATTCAAAAAATTAGTAGGTAAATTCAATATAATAATGTTTAGTTAGATGGATATTATTATTACTTATCAATGGCATTTTTATTAACGGCTCATCTGATGCAATTGAATTTTTACACATAATTTTTGGTGTATTAAGCAAAAGCATATATCGACGTGAAAAGGAACATGATGCTATGTTGTTATGTGCTTTGAAATTTGACACATATTGGGCAGACATTTTATAATTGACAAAAAGCAATTGTTCTTTACAGTTATAGGATTTTTGTTCCATGACTATAGCAAAATTTTCTCAACTTTCACTGAAAGGTAAAATAAAAAGTACTTTTCAGTTTTTAGATATACAAAGTCCAATTTATTGTATTTTTTAAGACTTTTCAAAATTATAATCAAAATAGATGTAAGATATTCCTTCTGAGAGCAACTATTTTAAATATATAATATATAATTTTAATTAAATTTTTATTTTAATTAAATTAAAATGTATATATTTAAATTATTAATCACCATTATACATAGATAAATAAATAAACAAATAAAATATTAATATAATGTCAACATGATGAGTTAAATATAATTTAAAAATATCAAGTAAAATAAATTTAAAAACTATACCACAAATAAAATCACTACATACGTAAAACTTACCGTAAAAATAAATTAGTTCTTCATACATCACAAAAATTTTCAATGATTCCATCTCTAATTTTATCACGCTATACTTTTACAGTAGTAAACGCTCTATCTTGTATTTCTATTTTTGAAAGTATCTTCCAAGGTCCCCCATCTTCTTCTTCAATTTCTATATAATGTCTTCATTTGCAAAATAGTTGGCGTTTTTATCAATGGTATAATGTCATCGTATGAAATTGTTTATAGTCATAGTACTTGTAACAAGATGAACCTGAGTGTCGAATTTATAAATAATATATAAAATAACAATCATAATATATAAACATAAGTAAAATAAAAAGTTTATGAAATATGTTAATTAATTAATCGGAGATATATTGATAAATCTGTAAATATGTGAGAGATATTTTAGTCTTCAAAAAAATAATTTTCTGCTTCTACTTTTTTTAAGAATTAGAAATTTTTAGCTTCTTCTCGACAGTAGAAAAGCTATTTCTACTTCTATTTAAAAGCACTTTTAGAATTTATCAGACACATAAAAATTTTAAAAAACACTTTTTTTTGAAAAATTAATTATTTGACGAATCCTTAAAACTAAGAGAGAAAAAACAATTTTTTGAAGTTGGAAAGAACCTAAAAATTAATTTTCTTTTATAAATAGCAGAAGCACAAAGATATTTTTTATTTTTTTAAGATCAAATTATTCTTTACATATATGCATAGTTATCAGCATATCCTTTATTAATTAACATATCTCATAAGTTAAGTTAATTTTCAACCAAAAAAATATTTTTTATTTTTATATGATAACTTTTTTGTTTTGTTTGTGTTTATATATATATATATATATATATATATATATATATATATATATATATATATATATATATATATATATATATATATATATATATATATATATATATATATATATATATATATATATATACTTATTATTTTGCATTATTTTTACCGTATTAAAAAAAGTAATAATTAATGATTTAAATCCTCCCAGAGAAGAAAAAAAAAATCTTTTCTTAATATATGTATTATTTTATTTTAACTTTAATTTCTTAAACCTTAGAGTGATATAACAAAAAAAAAAGAAAGAGAATTGCTAATATGGACTCCAAAAAAATATGGAACAAATAACAAAAAGATTCATCTTTTCCATATTTTACAAAAATATCTATTTATGTATAATATTGATTGTAAAACTGAATACGTACATTTTAATTAATTAACATTGATACTTGCTTTTTTTCATAATTTGACTCTTAAAAATACTTTTATTTTAAAATAAGCCAAACACAAATTACTTATTAAAAGCACTTTTCAAATGAATTTGTCAAACACAAATTATAAAAAAAAAAAACATTTTTCTTAAATACTATTTTAAAAAAGTTCTTCTACAAATAAACAGTTTTTAGCAGTAATGTCAAACAAGGTCTAAATCAAGATATATCATGATTTCAAGTTGTTATAAGTTATTTTTGTCATATTATTAATCTCCGTTTAATTAGTATATAATTAAATAATTTCGATTATAGTACTGTACTAACTAATTGAGAAGTGAGAAAAATTAATAGATCCTCAAGAAGGTCTGACTTATTCGTGAGAGGTTGAAAAGGGCTTACACTATATTTGAGTCATTGTTATCCATTGTATTGTATTGTATTGTATTATTACTATACCTACATTGTTTAATGTTTGTTTTGATTGTTATCTAAAATGTATTGTACTGTATTGTTAGATTTCGTTGTTACATAACAATGAAAACCTCTATTTTATGGAACAACCAATTTGGTGTGTTCCATTGTTACTTAATTTCTTTTTTCAATTATATCTTTAGATAATATTTCAAAATACTATTTTACCCTTTACCTTAATTATTTAAATCTAGTCAAACCTCATATCATATGATAATTAAGGATATTTAAGTAAATTTATATTACAATACAGTACGATACAATCAAACCAAACAATTAAAATATTACTAAAAAAAAAACAATCTAGCCAAACATTGTATCTACCATACAATACAGTACAATAGACTACAATACAATACAACATTATGAAACATTGGGTAACAATGATCCTGACAAAGTGTAAGAGACAATAAAAGTCTTATTCCAATGTCCGAAGAAGAGAACTAGAATTTGATGTTGATGGTTGGGTCTACCTGAAAATTTCTCCCATAAATGGTTTAATGAGATTTGAAAAGAAAGAGAAGTTTAGTCCACGGTATGTTGGCTCATATAAGATTTTGATGCATCTTGACAAGGTTTCTTATGAAGTTGAGCTGCCTATCATTTAGCATCAGTACATCCAGTATTTCGTGTATCTTTGTTGAAGAAGTGCGTTGGAGATCTGACAGTTATTGTTCCTTTTGAGGCTAGGGTAATAAGGAAAATCTCTTATGAAGAGGTTCCAATTGAAATTTGAGACTCGTATGCTCGAAAGTTGAGAAATAAAAAAAGTTGCTTCTGTAAAAGTTCTTTGGAGAAATAAATTAGTTAAGTGTGCTACTATGGAGACCGGAGCCATATGATTTCTCGCTATCCTCAAGCTTGAGGTATTATCTCCTCATGGTTCATTCTTTCAGATTCATGTGTTTTAGTCATTCTCATCCATATGCATGCATGTTCATGGAAACTTAATTGTGATCACTACTAAAGAAAAGTAAATACCGACCCCAGATTATTGACTTTCGAAAGTTACTATTCCCTAAATATCGACTTGCCAGCTACTATCGAAAAAAGGTTGGTCTCTTTTCAATACCGACCGCTGGAGGTCAGTTTTAATTTTATGTCAAAAAAATCATTATTTATTTTCCAACTTCTTGAGATCACTTTTTTATATTTTTTTATTTTCATTTTTATTATTTTCGTCTTCAGGATATTGGTATATTTAAATTTTATATTTTGAGATACCAACATTCGGAGGTCAGTATTGCAATAAACCGTTAGACCATATTGAGAACTAGTCATCTCTTTCATAAAGACCTTTTTCGTATTTCCTTAACGGGAATTTTGAATTACTCATTCAACATAATTTAATTAGCGGGTAAATTTTAAATATTTTTTTTATTATTAGCTATTGGGTTAAGTCCATAATTTATTTAAGGAAAAAAAGACAGATATATCTCCGAATTATCGTAAATGGTATGCAAATACCCTTCGTCATACTTTTGAGACATTGGTTCCTCTATCGTCATAATTTTGAAATATTGGTGCCCCTGTCGTCATACTTTTGGGACATTGTTACCCCTAAATCGTCATACTTTGGAGATATTGGTGCCCCTGCCCCTTCGTTAGAGTGAAGGGCATATATTCTCAAATGTATGAACGACAGGGACACCAATATCCCAAAAGAATGACGGAAAGTATCTACATACCATTTATAATAGTTCAAGGATATATTTGTCTTTTTTCCCTTTAGTTAATATACAATACTACTTGGCTGATATACATTAAAATAAGTTAGTAAGGTTAGTCGCTTTTAGTACATAATTATTTTCGTAAAAAGATAGCCATATTGTTATTATTAAATTAGCATTATTGGTTGAGAAAGACTAGCATCAAAAGTCAATATTGAGTTGACATCACTTGTGTTGTTCGTGATTAAAGAAAAAAAATGCAAGGTTATAAGTGATAACGTATTAATTAGTTGACCATTATATGATATGTCATTGATTATTTTTTTTAGAAGTTATTACCGGTGTTCTCTTTGGCAGTATGCCAAGATTTCCGATAGAGGAATATTAATATGGAGCCATTTCATTTTGGGATAATTATTGTGATTAATCATTGGGAAAAATAAAGTTGTAAAAAGGGATGTGTGGGTGTAATTTCTGCATAATTGTTACTCCTCTATTTACAAAAAGAAAGACTTTGTTTATTTTTTATTTGTTTAAAAAAGAATGATGTGTTCTTTTAATAACAATTTTTTACGTGACATGTTTATCACCACAAGATTGAAGGACAATTTTGTACATTTGACATAACTTTAAGTTAGGACCACATGATCAGAAGTTTTCTCTATTTTCTTAAACTCCATGCCAAGTCAAACAAGACCATTCTTTGTAAAACAGAGGGAGTACTATTTTGGTGGGTTGTGACTATCTTGGAAATATTTTTATAGGTATGATCTAGTTCTCGATTTATGAGATAGGAGAAGTTAGAACTTAATCCCACGATTAAGCCATATATTCTTATTTGGTCTTCCATTAGAGTGAAAGACATATATGCATGCTTTAATTTTTGGACATTGGGAATACCAATGTTCCAAAAGTCTATATGACTGATGGTATCTGTATATCATTCTCAATAGTTTGAGGATATATTTGTCCTTTTTCCTAATAAAAATAAAATAGTAATAATGTGAGTAATCATTTAAAATTTATTAGGTATAGATTCATAAAATAATTTGAATTATATTAAATATAAGATATTAGTTCGAAACTTCAAATGAATATTATAAATTAATATCATTATATTAATTATTTAAATTCAAAAAATATGGAATTAATTGAAGTCCAATTTTATTGGGCTAAACCGTCAAATTGAAACATACATGATGAGCGTAATTTGCTAAACTCAATGATATCTCATTTAAGAGGCTTGTGTGAAAAATAAGTAGAAAGTGTCTATCAAGTATTAAAATATACAAAGGTGACAAATTTGACTATACAAGGTTAAAACTTCTAGTAATTACAGATTAAGTTAAGTTATGGGTAAAATGTATTTGTTAAAAACTTCTTAATCTTTAATATAATACAAAAATAACCCACCCTCGTAACCTCCCCCACAAGGAACGTCAATTTTAAATTCATTTTTCTTTCTCTTAGAATTCAAAGTCAGAGAATAAAACCTCTCAACTTCATCTTCATCCTTCTCCATTTTTTTAACACCATGATCAAAGGGCTCATCAATAACATTTGTGAACTCAACCACAGTCTTTTTAGGCTTAGGGTTAGATGCCCTATATTTATTGTACCATGAGTATTGGGGGAAACTTGATCGGAAACCTTTTGTTGGGTAATAAGTTGTCCATATCCATCGGATCTAGCATTAGAGAAATCCCCATCACCAGTTCTAGCTCTTTTCACCTCCCTATTCTTTCTTTTGAGCTTTGACTCCTCAATTTGTTGGGAGTGCACCATAAGACGTGAGATATTCATATCACCAATGAGCATTGCCATACGACATTCTTCCTCTACCAAGTCGGGGACTCCAATTGCAAACTTATTCATCTTATCTCTTGAGTCTGCCAATATAGTTGGAACACACTTGGATAGTTGGGTGAACTTAAGAGTACATTATTTCACACTCATACCTTCTTGACGAAGGTTAATGAACTCTTGCATATTTAGTTTCCTCAACTCTAGGGGAAAGAATCTATCAAAAAATGTTGCTTTAAATGATTCCCATTCTGTTTGTTCTTCTCCTAAGTGCATCTCACCCTTCCACTAATCATAGAAAACTTGATCAACACTTTTCAATTGGTAAGCAGCTTACAACGTTTTCTCTACCAAAGTCATTTTGATCAACACTTTTCAATTGGTAAGCAGCTAACAACGTTTTCTTTACCAAAGTCATTCCCATTATATCAAGTATTTTGTAAATCTCATCCACAAATTCTTGAGGGTCCTCTTCCGCTTTGGATCCATAAAACTTGGGAGGGTTTATTCTTGCAAAATCTCTCACACTAGAAGCTGCGGAATCCATATTGGTGTTCAGAGGAGCAATAACCTCTCTATTGGCTTGATCCATCATGACTTGAGATAATAATTTGATAGTAGACCTAAACTCCGCATGAGTAATAGTTTCAACCAAAGGATCAACCGGAGGTTGAGGAGGAGCTTGGGGAAGAGCTTGGAAAGGAACCTCTTGCTGCTTTTAGACTTTCTCAATTCCTCCTATCATTTTCCCTTGTATTAGCCATACCCTGAAAACTATAGGGCACAAATTAGGAGAAAGACCTAATAAAGACAAACTCTATGGAACGACTTAGTGAATAAACAAGTAAAGTTTCCTAAAAAACGAAAACCTCCTTCTCATAAATATGGCGCACTTCAAATTTATGTACAAGACTCTACTAGAAGTTGCTTATGAGACATCATCTTAGAATCATTCTAAACCTTGTGCTCCGATTACCAAGTTTTTCACGACCCAAGGTACACCCTAGATGTTACATATGGCATACTAGATCCGGAAAGGCCTAACACAAGCCACTAAACATATCATAACATAAATTAAGTAGAAATGATGTAGAAATTTTAAAACTCTTTCCATACAATCGAAGTCTTTTATAAAACTAAGCAGAAGTCTAGACTTTTCTCAATATAGCCATCTATTACAATACTTCAATGAAATAGAGACACAACCCTTACAACATAGTCTAAAAAGGTAATTTAATAAAGGAACTACAATGAGATAACATTCATCCTCAAATCATAAGGACTCACCAACAAGCTAGGAAAACAGTCAAATCCAAGCTTTATCTCCAATGATGACCGCCTTAAGAATCAGGACGGACACTTGAGAAAATATAGGAAAAGAATGGGTTAGTACAAAAATGCACTCAGTGTGATAATAATGAATAAAACCTTGAAAACATACAAAAATGAGATATTTCGGCGTAAATCATGCTATATGACAAGTTTGAACATCATCTTAGAAATAGTTGGAAAGCATAACTCATAAATGTAGCCCATATAGGGCTATCATAGCATAAAATAACCACTTCATACACACCCCCGATGTCTACTTGTGCAATGCATGGATAAGACCCCGTAAACCCCACCCATGTTAAGCAAACCCATCTTATTGTTGCATCCTCAACTTAATTCTCATATACAAGAAACCTTCACCCTTAGTCAACATATCATGCAAAGCAACTATAGTAGCAATCCATCAAAACATACATCACATAAGAAATGCACTTTCTAGACAACCTCAAGTCATACTTGTGAAATGAATGGACAAGACCCCATAATCCCATCCATACTAAGTACTAATTAGGGTCATTACATTTATAATTCTTGGTTGGGGACTAGTCCGCCTCTTGAAACCTTGGAATACTAGGAAATACTTCATTTAGTGTATCTTAGTTTCTCATTAATTCGAATTCTATAAGTTACTTCCTTAAGCATGTCTAAGTTCATTATTATCTTGAGCACTATACTTCACTAAGTACATCTTAGTTCATCGTTGTTTTGAACTCTAGGAGATGCTTCTTCAAGTATGTCTTGTCCATTAAGTTTGAACTCTAGGAGATGTTCCTTCAAGTGTATCTTAGTTCATTAAGTTTGAACTCGAGGAGATGCTTCTTTAAACACATCTGGGTTCATTATTAATCTTGTTGTAGTTTATATACAGACTTAACCGACATAAGAACATGTGAGCTATCACTTAATCCCTACTGGTGTTACCCATACTATTAAGAGTTGGTTTACTTGCCTAAGGTAGAACTGATTGGTTAGCTTAGTTGGATCCACTATCTAACTACCATGTAGGGCACATAGCTACGAGATACGGAAATTGCTACTAAAAATCCAAACTCCACTAGGTGAAGGCTTCCATATCATGACACATACTTTGGTAAATTTGACTCGACTAGGTTAGATTTCCACGTTAAAAGCCTGGACTCAACTAGGTGGGAACCTCTATCGCATTTCAATATCTACTCGGTGCTAGGCCTAAATCCCACAAGATAGTTATTAAGTCTCTACTTTGACTCAAGCTCCATGGAAAGATGTCCTTGACAATCAATCCTAGTTAGTTCATTAGATTAACTCTGTATACCATGCGTGAGCAACTATCACCTTCACTCTTAGATTCAATTGGGTGAGAAAATCCCTTTATAACCATTACTATGTGGGATCACCCTTTCAATAAGCCTACAAAAACAACCTAATCATAATGAACAACACTTCACTCTCAAGTCATCCTTAAAGTATTTGCATAAATCTCACAATCATGCATACTTCTCACACTTAACCTTTAAAGGGTCAAAAATCATATTCAATCAACATATCTAGAGTTCAAGCAATAGACATGGACATAATAATAATTCCATGTGAATCTATCACCACATACATCAATTCAAACAGTTCACCTTTCATCACTAAAGACCCACGTCATATCATCAACTTTGAGAAAATATGGGAATTTCATAGGTTCTTGGGGAATTCATCACAAAAATATAGGAAATTCATCAATTAATACATAATATACCATAAATAACACCCATGACTTTGGAATCAAACCCTAACCTTGCAGATTTTCTATCTTTTACATTGGGGTTTTGAAGGGACTCTATGGATTAAGACTATACATGCCTTAGCTATGAATCTCAAAAGAAATTGAGTAGAAAACCTTGCTCCTTCAAACCCCTAAATTTTGTCCTTCTTCTTTTTCTTGGAAGTTTCTAGAGAGAGAATCTTTTAGAGAAGATGAATTTTTTGGGAATATAATTTTGGTCTTGGGATTTAATGAGTTGTATGGATTGTTTAAAGTCTTAAAAAGTCTTACATAGGTATATTAAAGCTATACAAAAAGACTTCACTTAATACTAAAATAAAAAAATTTACCTAAAATAACCCCAACTTTATGTTGGGTGCCAGGCTTTATGACCTACCTCATGAACCGTCAAGGGCACCACGGCCTGTAAAGGTTCCCATGGTCCCTTGACCAATAGCTATGTTACCTTCACATCACCCCCACAAGGTGAAGGCAACCCCATGAGCTTTCCCACAAGTCGTGGTTTTCACTACTGGCCATGATGTGGCTCGTAAAAGGGAACTAACCTAGGGGCAGCCTTGGTGATATACTTCCTTACCACCAGGGGTGATACCAAGACTTATGAAGTCTCTCATTTTATAGGGAAATGTCTTGGTATCTTGGAGCAGCCCTGGCTCTTTTCTTGGCCCTTTCCCTTTAGCCTTCTAACATAGTCGTATTTAGTCTACTAAACTATGGGATATTACAGAAATACCCCATGAAGGCCACTTCAAAGACAAGTTAGATCACAATTGGTGCACCCTTAGCTCTACCAGTCTTCGATTGGTCATACCAAACTCTAGAAATACCCTTAAGTTGGTATGAAGATAGTTCCACACTCTCAACATCTGAAACATGCATTACCTCAAATATTATCTACAACTCTTCCACAAAGTTTTTGGATCCGCAATGACACTTGAACTGGTGAAGTATGGAGAACTCATCCTCAAAAACTCATGGATCCTGAATGTATCATCCACATCTTGTCGAACCCCTCTTCCCCAGCTTAGTTAGTCATCACTTCACCCAACCTCTGGATAGCATCCCAGAACTCACCGCTCCTTGGAGTTGCACTTCTGGTGCACTGGGAACCCCTTGATCCTAGGGATCAAAATTCCTCCTCACAGGACAACCTCATACCACGCTTCGTGGAGGCATGATCCGAAAGATACGCACAACACGAATTAGAAATAAACTTTATAGAGATGAACTCTACCGCACAAACAGAGTATTAAAAAGCGAGATAGTTTCTAAATTTTGTAGCCTCATAATTGTATATGTGGCGTTGTATATGTGGCGTCCTTTACACCGATAACAAAGACTCTACTGACACATCTTCATAGACACCCTAGGACTCTCGAACTAGGTACTCTTATACTAAGTTTGTCATGACCAAGCCTACATCCTGGACTAGCTCAACTCTCAGCGATAGACTTACTCACCAACATATGAACTCAAAAGTAACACGTTTCTCGATGTCTCATAATAGATACTCGAAGTATTTTAAGTAAAATATTCAATGACCAAAAGAGGCAACCCATTTCTAGAATATTAACAACTGAAATGAAACAAACTTCTAAACTACTATTGTCTATAAATCCTTTCAGTGCTAAGATGGATGTAAGGATTGTCACGCCCTGAGGCTACTCTGTTGACGTAAAACGAGACTTAAGATCATGAATGACCCCAAGCTAATCCTGTGTCTAGAATATGTCAAGCATACTGATAATATTGAATATAACATATACTATGTGGAAGCTAACAATGAATAATTGTGAGTGGGGAAAGCACAACTATTTTGTATCAATAAACTATATAGATAGTCTAGTGATGACTGAAACACCACTTAACAACTCAAGTTGCATCAAAGTCTCTAACTGAGTCGAGTTGCTGGGAAATGCCCCAGCTAACTTTAACGAAATTGAAAACTAAATATAAATACTAAAATGAAAATAATATATATTGTTCTCAAATTATGAGGACTCACCATTGAAATTGTTGATGGCGAACCAGTACCGATCTAGGCATGATCTAGATGTTGAGTACCTAAACCTACATCATGAAAGGATGTAGTGCAGAGTAAAAGTTAGTACTTGGAATGTACTGAGCCTGCAATATATAAATACTAAGGGCATCTCCAACCAATCCTCTATTTTACTCTCTAAGTATAGAGTTCTCTACTTTTTCAAACAACCAACTCCCACCCAATTCTCTATTTTACTCTATAAAAGAAAATCTTTTTCTCTCTCCTCGATATTATACTATTATTTTTATTTAATTTTATTTTCTTATTTCAGAATATAAATACTTTATTTATTTTTTCTCAAATAAATACTTTATATAATTTTTAATGTGATATTAAATTATATTTTAGTCTAAATTTTTAAATAGCATAAATTCCAAGAAAATATAATGTAATACATAAATTTGGGGACAAATTCAAATAAAAGTGACATACAATTACATAAACACTCCATTTTCAAAACCATTTTGTTGCTCCAATATATGCTCTATTAATGCATTACGGAGTTCAAAATGAGCATTTTTGCCCTTAATTCTTTTATGCATAGCTAAAAGTTATTCAAACCGGAAATTTTCATCTACCACCATTTTTATAGTTGGAATTGGAGCCTGTACGCTATCTTAAATTGGTGCATTGATATCACATTCATACTCAATTATCATATTATGTAGTATAATACATGTAGTCATTATATTATGTAACACTTTCTTTCTCCAAAAATGTTATGGTCTTGCAATAATTGCGAAACGTGATTGCAGAACTCTGAATGCACTTTAAAAATCTTTTCGACACGATTCTTGTTTAAATGTGAAATATTTCTTCTTTTGGGAATGAGGATCACGAGTAGTTTGAACAATTGTAGACCATTTAGGATATATACCATCAACTAAGTAATGACCCATATTGTAATTTTTTTATTGAATAACATGATGGGCATGAGGCGCAATACCGCTAGCAAGACGGAAAATAAATGTGATGACTCTAAAACATTAATATTGTTATTGGTGTCAGGCAAACCAAAATAAGCATGTGATATGTCATGTATTATATTGTATTCTTATCTTGTATTTAAATTATTATGTTATGTATTGTAGTGTTATCTTGTATTTAAATTTTTATATCATGTATTATATTTTTGAATTAAAATTTTCAGCTTGACATTTTAATTTTGTGCATTCTTTATTATGAAAATTGATGATAAAATAAAATTTTGTTATTGATAAAAAATAGAAAAAAAAAATTAAAATACTATTAATTTGAAATTAAAGTAACATATATTAAAGATGTTTTTGAATATTATATTACATTTAAGAAAGAATTATGATTATTAGATATTTAATTAATGGAATTATATGTAAAATAATATGTTAATTAGAAAGTAATATAAATAATAATAAAATAATGAAAAAAGTGAAATAGAGAGTGTGAATAGTAGTTCTCCAAATTTGGAGAACTACTATTAACCTCTCTATAAATGGAGAATAGAGGGTGATTTGGAGGTGGTTTTGGAGTATTCATTCTCTATTTGACCTTCCAAACATAGAAAATGGAGAGTAAAATAGAAGTGGGTTGGAGATGGTGTTGAACACACACGCGTGCGCGCGCACACACATATAAAACTGAAAAATACCTAATTAAGCAATGCCATAAACTTAGCAAGAATGTAAATACTGAAACATAACTGAAAAGGTAAGATAGATGCAATAACCAAGTACTAATCATGAACATGACATGCTAAACTTAGTGCTGAAACATATACCGAAAACCTAATCAAATGCACTAGGAGTCTAACTGTGGGAGCTAATATTAACCGACATAAGCCACGTGGGCTAAACGTGGAGTTTGATGTATATGCTTCATTGAGAGGACCCAATATACCTTGGCATGATTGGCGTGATCACTAAATTTGATGCCTAATAGAGGAAACTTATACTTCTATGGGGGCATGTAACTCTAAGACAACGGGTAATTAGTTCGATACTTGCAATTACATTTGATGTATGTAATTTGCTTGAAAATAGAGATTCTGGGTCATATATATTTTTCGTATTTCTATATCAAAAGAGAGAATAGTGTAAGGTACAGGTTCGTTTAGCTATGCACATAGATTATACCAAAAGGAGGTTCTATGAACTAATGTTATGATCGAAGAACATTTGTGTCATTGAAGATGAACCAGCCTATCCATGAATATTCATCACTATAGAGCAACATAATTATCCCTATGTGACATTGATTTCCAATCCCCTCACCCATGATTTCATGTAATTATTTGAATTTCTTAAATCATAGTTTAATTGTGACTATTGACAACAAAACCCTTTTCATAAATTTGGTGAAATTGTCCACCTAATTGTTCTTATTTATATAAATGAATTGATTTCTTTTCCAAATTTATTGGAAGAATTCCTTTCTTGTGGGATTCAATCTCGAATCTTATTTGGGTATTTTTATTGACTACGACCGCTTACACTTTGGATTTATTTTAGAGAGTAGTTTGAGTATTATCGAAAATGGCGCCAATATTAGGGAATGATGGTTAAAAATTCCATTCAAGAAATTATTTTGTAAATTTGTTTAGTTGTAGTAGATTGTTCCTTGGTGCTGTTTGTTGATTTGCAAATCTTAAGCATGAGAGATCAAGGTAGTGTCAGTGATACTCACTATGTCCAAAATGACAATATGGGTTATTTAAATGATATTCACATAAACATTTTTCAAACAATGGGAGCCATCATGTTACCTCCCACAACTGGGAGGAAGTTTTTCATGTAACCAAAACAATGTTACAATTGCTACAACTAAGAGGAATGTTAGGGGTCTTAACTCATGAAGATCCCCACGAACACTTCTGGAATTCTATGGATGTGTATGGGCCATTTGTGTTAAAAACATCTCATAAATGTCCATAAGGTTGAGGTTATTCATGTTGTCTTTGATAGGTTAAGCTACTAGGTAGATGGTGGAGTTGTCAAAGCATGTCCAACATATGGTGTTCTGGAACATTTGTTGCTACAATACTTCTGTTGAAACGTTGATTCAGTCAATGTAGGTGTGGCTAATCAACTTGCCTAAGGTGGATTAATGTGAAAACTATATGAAGTGGCAATATTGTTGCTACATGAGACCAAGTGTCTACTCTAAAAATGAACTTGAGCAAAGAAAAAATTGAGAAGGAACATGAGAAGATGAAAACATGGCCAAAATGATGACCCAACTCAATTCTTTGTCTAAACATATCATGGGAATTAATTGAATGTGATTGGAACAACTAGTAGGCAGTGCCCGGAGGATGCCAATTTTCAGGATTATACAATAGGAAGTATATATTTGGGAATCCAAACTGGGGTTTCTCCCCTAAAATATCAACAACAATGTGGGAACCAAGGTTGTAACGGGGAAAGAGATGGTGGTTGGAAAGATTGGAAAAGTGGAAATTGGAGAGACTAGGAGAGTAAAAATAGGTATATTCCTCCCTATAATTGTCTACAACCAAAAGAAACAACTACTCCTGAAGGAAATCGAACCAAGGAAATGCTCATAAGGATCTTCAACAAGATTAAAGGGTCCGACAAGGTGTTAAAAGAATTAAAATGATTTTGCACCTTATCTTAAATGGTGACCTCTTGTGTCTATCAAACAGCTAAAAACTTAAATGTGTCGAATGCCCCCTCCCATCTTAATCCAAGTTAAAAGGGAATATTTCCTAGTAATACCATACTAAAACACCAAAAATAATTGTTTAGAAATTGAGAACTATCTCATGAAACAATGTTAAATAAGGCACTTATTAAGAAGTAACCCAAGATTTTTACTTCTGTTTTATTATTTGCAGTAACGTGTGCTATGAGTGCAAATAAAAATGAAGTCATAGTTTTACGAATGAAATTTTAATGATGCCAAAGCCATATCAGTAATCCACTAAAGGGAGTATGCATACTCAATCTTGTCCATCTTTTGATCTTCAAAAGGTGAAAAAGTGTACCATCATGTTCGCCGATCTGAGCTACGAAGACATATCCACCAACATACACTATGAAGACTCCATCAAAATTGTCAAATCAGCCTTCAGGTTTGGTATCCTTTCAGGTCTCTTTGGCGTGCTTTAGATCCTTCAACGATTCAATAAATGCTCTCAACGACGTTAGTCGTAAACCGCCTAACAAGCCTAACATAATAAGGCCAAGGGTCTTTTCATTTCCAAAAAGAAACCCTTTACTATCTTTGAGTTTTTTTTCTTCCTTAAGCTTTCAATACCATATTTAGTGTGAGAATGCCTCATGGGTGTATTTTTTAGTACTAAGAGTGCATTGGGATTGCTTCCTTTTCAACCCAACCGTACGTTCCCTCTTTTCTTGTACGTTGTGTCTACTTGAGGTTGGTGATCGATTCATATCTCATTTTTTGCTTAAAATTGTACATTTATATATGGGATAAAGTCCATTTAATGTATATTGTTGGTTGATTTCATTGGGTAGTGATAATTTTTTTTTATTAAAAGTGTGCCCAAAAGCTAGATATTTGAGTTTGTTCCTAAATTTTTAAAATTGATTGTCTATGTTATATATCAAAATTAATTATTTATATGTACTAGGTATTGGTTGAATTTGATGTGGATGAAGTCTGATTAGCCAAATGTTGCTCAGATTATATGATCATGCACAATAATGGATGGAGTGACGATTTTTTATGCGCAGATTGTCAATTGGAGTAATAATTTATGATAACTGTGGGATGAATAACTACCCAAGGGTAGAAAATGCATGTGAATAAATTGTAAAGAAAAGGAGAATTGGGTATTGTTGTGTATTGTGGTTTTTTTCATGAAAATAGGCATTGGGTTGAACACTGCGCATTCAGCGGGCTTGTCTTATCCCCCAAGGCAACTAGGAAAATTTCTCAGTAAGACCTAGCTCACCTTTCTTACTTGAATGTGTTGTAGGTGTACTATTCCAGTTAGTGCACTTGTCTTAGTCTGTTGAGACCTACACGATGATTTCCAAGTGGGAGTGGACATCATCCTTTATGCCTATTTCCTTTGATTTCGCATTGTCACTTTTTTGGGTAATTGCCTTAGCCCACCGAAACAAATTTGGCAAATCATCGAGTTGGAGTTGACTCCACCCATTGTGCCTAAGTTTTTTGGAATTGTGTAATCTCAACCTCACCGAGCTCACCTGAGCTTGCCCAATCTGTTAGGAAAACCTCTTTGCTCGTAGGAGAGCCTTAGAACATTTTTGATCTGTGTTCTCTTTTTTATTTTGATTTAAATTAAACTTTACCATATCTATGATTGAATTATTATACTTTGAAGGTTATCGATAAAATTAAGAGTAAAATGGTGGTGTAATCTAATATTGAGTCAAACAAACTTCTCGCATCCTCCTCCAAAAAGGACTAAAAATGAACAACTCCACTCGTTTAAAAACATGAAAATAAGAAACCAAGAAACAGGGTTGTTAGGAAAAGTACTAACATAATATCAAATTTGGTGCAACCTTGCCAAGATCACGCACCCATTTCTTGATTTGTCACAATCATAGCTCCAAGACTCCTAAATAGGCTCAAGGTTATAGGAGATTGAACAATCTATGAGGAGAGAAGAACCTTTGCAGATGGGGTGGTCAGTATATACCCGTCCATCTAGGACATGTTAAAATTTCATGGGTTCAATAGGCTCATGAGACCTCGACCTCCATATGTTTAAGCATGGGTACGGGAGTTCTATGCAGCACACAGAGGAACTACCAATGTAACACTCGAAAGTCCAAGACATGTTCTAGAGACTAAAATAGGTTTCAAAAGGTTTAGAAACTGTTTTAAGGTCAATTTTAAATTATATAAGTCATTTAGGAAGTTTGGAAACCAAAACGTCAATGACGTCCGAAAACTAGGTCAATGAGTTGCTAGTGTGACTTAGCCTATTTGACTACGTTTTAGGAGTCGTAAAATGATGAATTATTGTGGTAACATGTATTAGAGTTAGTTCATAATCGAAACATCCGGGTATGACTCCCCAAGGACCAACTAAAGGCCCTTGAGGAGGACCCTTACAAGTTGGCAAAAAGCTGCCAACATGCAGTGTGCACAGACTAGTGCAATCGATGATCGTCTGTCAATCAATGGAGCGTCGACGGCCACATCAATGAACACTTATACTAATACATGGGAGTCATGTTTTGCACAGTATCTAACAAAAATGACAGACCAGCAGGACGGTTGGTCCCTTGGTCCGTCGATGGACAAGCGGGGCGTAGGTGAGGTCTCCTTGGTGAGTGAATTGTTTTGTTGCTCGTTTTATGTTAAGTTGAGTTAATTAAATAGGTGGTTATTTAATTATTTGGGGATTTAGGAAATCCTATTAAGTGGGTTAATGACCTATATAAAGACCTAAGCTAATTAAACTAACCTAAGCCCTCATAATTCCCAAACCCAAATTCTCCTCCTTCTCTCTTCTTTCTCTCTCCCAAGTTGAAGAACACCATAGAAGACAAGGTCAAGGTGGTTTCTAGGGCTTCAATCACCAATTTTTCCCATCAATCTTCATCAAATACTAAGGTATGATATTCCTTTAACCTTTGGGACTTCTTTCCCCAAAAGGGTTCCTTCAAATTGATTTCAAAATATAATTTTTCATGTTGGTCTTTTCTAATCTCGAAATTTATCTTTCAATTTGATTTGTTTATGATTTATTTTGATTAATATGAATAGATGAACATGTATTATAACTGAATTATGTTATTTCTTGATAGATTGGTCTAATTTTTTAGAAGATGATCTATTTTTCTTAACCCTAGGTTGTGATCTTGAATTGAACTATCTAGTATTGATGTATTTGTTTTAGTTAATATGTGAATTACTATCCTATTATGAATAAATTGAGACGAATTGTAAGTCCTACCATGCTAGTTCTTGAGTAATTGACCTAGATAATTAACTAGACTATGAACTTGATCTAAGTCTCAAACTCTAGGCTATAAACTAGTGATAAATTGTGGCATAATGATTCAATTGGCCTTGTTATTATGTTGATTATTGTGGTGTGATTATATTACACCCATTGTTGGGTTGATTTGAGGGTTGATGGTAAGACCTTGATGATGGCATGGTCATGGAGATTGGGTAAGTCTTGTAATATATATTCTTTACTTCGATTATGGTAACTTGTGCTTAAGTAATGATGTTGTATTGAAGTAGACCTTATATTAAGATTGATAGGGTTGGTATAAATGTTGAACTGAAATTTCTTGATTATGTGATTGTGAGATTATGCTTAAGTTATATTGATATAAGGTTTGTGATGAATTACCTATGTACCTTACTATGAAATAATGATGTTAATGTGCTAATCTTACATGTGAGGGTTGTAATGAAAGGTGTTCTCATGCAATTATCATTGAGCTATTATGATTATGATGATTATATAAGGGATAAACCTTATGACCTACATTAAGCTATGATGGTTAATAAAGTATTAAAGACATTTCTAAAGGGACTCTAGCTTAACACCGAGTGAACTAGAGTGAGGAGTGTCCCTTTCCACTTAGGGAAGATGGGATCACTAATGTACTCTTGAGATTTAAGACTAGAATGCATTTAGCATAAAGAGGGTCGAAACTATATCTCCTAGTTTTTGAATTATATTACCCCCATAGGAACACTTGCCATGTTCATGTTTTGGTACTACCTTGGCAAGTAGCCCGCCTTCCTTCGGTGTAGGGTTCCATGACACCGGATTCCACATTAGCTCATGTGGTCTCTGTCGTTTAAGGCAAGATGTTACCAAAAGGTAAAATGAACTAAAGGAATAAACTCTAACTAGGATGACCTAAGGGGTTTAGCTTAGTCTAGGTAGGGGTATGAGACTCTACCTAAATATTGCACTAGTTAGCCTTGAGGGAAGTCTTAGGAGGATGTTCTTATATATTTATATATGTTTATAATTGTATATGATATGTATATGATGATCTTGCACATTGATGATACTATATTATGATTGGATTCACCTATGAATATGCGTTTGGTTTTAATTGCTAAAGTATGATGAGATGTACTATTAATGATATGCTATGTGAAGTTGGAAATTGGTCATGGTTCTTGTTGAGTTTACTTGGTTGAGTAAGGTTATAGGGTCTTGCTTAGTCATTTCACTAGTTGACTTAATGAGGTTTCACGGGTTATGATCTTGCTTTGGTTATGTTGTAATAAACTCTTATTCATGCTTTTTGATGTATAGCTTTATAATAGGATTGTCTTGACTATGTGTTCAAATTATGTGGATATGCATGTTGGCTTGAATAGACTTAGTATTGTTGGTCTTATAATACGTATTGTCTTGACCTAGTAAATATGTTCTTCTGATTGGTATGATCTTCTTGGATGTGCATGAGGCTTTTAAAGTAAATTTCATACTTAAATGAAATCTTCCTTTTTAACATAATTTTATGATGTATGTGCATATGGTCTCGTACTTAGTACAAGTGGTGTACTAACCTCATTTTCTTCCTTTTCCATAACATTTTAGGTTTCGGTCGTTGAAGGGATTTTGAAACAACTTTGAAGGAAGACTTGTAATTCTTACTCATCCATGTTGGGGAAGTCCTCACTTTTCAAGGGCAATTCCACTATCAAGCTAATAAAGTTTTTAGTTTTGAGACTTCTATGTTCTTTCCTTTTCATTTGAGTACTGAAGATTGTATAGCCTTTATATGGCTTTTATTGTATTGATGTATGGGCTATGCCCAATTGTGATATAATTGTTTAGATGGTTATGAGATGAGACATCTGATTGTATGACTATGTTATATCTTTTGTGTGTGTGTGTGTATATATAAATATATATATATATATATATATATATATATATGTGTGTGTGTGTGTGTGTGTGTGTGTGTGTGAGTATGCGCGCGAGCGTGCGCAATTAAAGTACAAGACTAAGTAATCTTCATATACGAAGGGTCTATGTGTACTGGATATGAGTATATTATGTGTATGGTAGAGGTCTATGTAAACCTCAAGATAGATCTATAAAATTTCTAAAAATTTCCGCTTTCTTAACCTATGAATGTAATGATTTAATTTAAGAGGCTAGTCTTATTCCTCAAAGAGGATGACGAAGCCGGTTACGTCTAGGGGTGATCCCCGGATGTGAAAAACTTGGTATCAGAGCATGAGATTGAATATCTTTAGAGTCGATGTCTAACTTAACCATGTTTATCTAGATTCATATTTATAATTGTGAAATGAACCACACTTATGAATAGGAAACTACGAGATGCTTAGGAAACTCTCCTTTTCTTGGAAATCCAATATCGTGTCTCTAGAGTTTTAACTCTATGTGCTCTTAGCATATAATCATTTTATTGTGATTATAGGCAATGAAAACTCGAAGAAAAGCCGCTCGAAGGCATTATGAATAGATTGTCAATACCGGAGTTCCTCCCCAAGGCAATCAAGTCCCTCCTCTTGAAGAAGTTGCTAATGATGACCAAGCTCCGGTCAATCCTTCTTTTTTGAGGGATGGTGACATAAGGGATGCCTTTCTCCAAATGGCCAAGCCATTACTACTCAAGCACAAGCCATCACTATTCAAGCTCAATCCATGACGGCTCAAGCTAATCGGGAGGTTGTACCCCAAGCAAACCAATATGTTGTCACCATGGCCTCTCGTTTGAAGGATTTCACTAGGATGAATCCCCCTACTTTCTATGGGTCCAAAGTGGAAGAATACCCCCAAGAGTTCATTTATGAAACTTACAAGATCCTCCATGCTATGGGGTTGACTACTAGTGAGAAGGCTGAGTTAGCCACTTACCAACTCAAGGACGTGGCCCAGACTTGGTACGTCCAATAGAGAGACAATAGGTCTTTAAGGGGTGGACCGGTGACATGGGAGGTTTTCAAGAAGGTTTTTATTGATAGGTTCTTTCCTGGGGAGAAAAAGGAATCTAAAGTGGTGGAGTTCATCAACCTTCGTCAAGGAGGTATGAATGTACTTGAATACTCTTTAAAATTCACTAAATTGTCGAAGTATGCTCCTTTTTTTGTTTCCGATCCTAGAGACAAAATGAGTCGCTTTGTGATGGGAGTGTCAGCTATGCTACATGACAATATGAACATTTTATGGTTAATGCTCAAAAAATAGAATACACAAGGGCTAAGAGGAAGAGAAGAGATGCCAAGAGGCCAAAGTCGTTTCATGGTGGTTCTTTAAAGGGTAGGATTGATATTTAAAGATAACCTTATGTTTATGAAGAGCTTTTTCTAATTGAGTTCTTTCCAAATTTCTCAAGGCTCGTGATGAAAGGGTGTCTAACCCTAAGTCTCAAAAGGGTAGGGTTACTAGCTCACTAAACAAGAAGTTTACTTGTGGAAAGTGTGGCAAGAAGCATTATGGTGATTTCCTCATTGGGACGGACAGTTGCTTTGGTATGGAAAGAGTGGCCACAAGGTTAGGGATTTCCCTAATATGAAGGGGCAAGATAAAGGTAGCGGGCAAGCTAGTGGTTCTAATGTTGATGCTCCGAAGAAAAATCATTTTATGCACTTCGCTCAAGGGGTGAACAAGAAATTTCTCTCGATGTGGTGACCAGCATGTTAAAAGTCTTCTCTATTGACGTGTATGTTTTACTTGATCTGGGTGCAACACTATCTTTTATTACTCCCTTGATATCTAGAAAGTTTGATATTTTTCCCGATATTCTAAATGAACCCTTCATGGTAACTACCCTGGTAGGTGAGTCGGTGGTATCAAAAAGGGTGTACAGAAGTTGTCCTATAATGTTTCCCAATAGATTAATTCATGTCGAATAGTAGAACTTGATATGGTCAATTTTGATTTCATTTTAGGGGTGGATTGGTTGCATGTTTGCTTTGCTTCCATAGATTGTAGAACAAGGGTGGTGAAGTTTAACTTTCCAAATGAACCTGTCTTAGAGTGGAAGGGGGAAATTTCATTCCTAAAGGTCGTATAATTTCTTGCTTGAAAGCTTGTAGGATGATCTCTAAAGAGTGTTTATATCACATTATACGAGTCAAAGATTTAGACTCTTAATCCCTACCATTAAGTCAGTCCCCATAGTGAGGGAATTTCTGGAGACCTTTCTAATGATCTTCTCGGTATTCCTCCCAAACGGGAAATTGTTTTTGGTATTTACTTGCTACCAAATACCAAACCCATTTCAATTCTACCTTATCGGATGGCTCCGGCCGAATTGAAAGAGTTGAAGGCTTAACTTACAGATTTACTAGACAAAGGCTTCATTATACCTAGTGTTTCTCCATGGGGTGCTCCGGTTCTATTTGTAAAGAAAAAGGATGAGTCCCTTAGAATGTGAATTGGTTATTGCCAACTCAATGAAGTCACTATTAAGAACAAGTATCCTCTCCCTCAGTTTGACGACTTGTTTGATCAACTCCAAGGGGCAAGCTACTTTTCTAAGGTTGAATTGAGATCGGGGTATCACTAACATAGGGTGAGAGGTGAGGATATACCAAAAAGGGCATTTCAGACTAGATATGGTGACTACGAGTTCTTAGTAATGCCCTTTGGTCTCACTAATGCACCGACGACATTTATGGATCTTATGAATATGGTGATTTGAAGTTACCTAGATTTATTTGTCATTGTTTTCATTAACGACATCTTGGTATATTCGTAAAATATGGGTGAACATATGGATAACTTGAGGGTGGTGTTACAAGTGCTTAAGGGAAACCAAATATTTGCTAAATATAACAAATGTGAGTTTTGGTTGAGGTCGGTAGAATTTTTTGGTCATATCATCTCTAGTGAGGGGGTTGAGTTTGATCCAAGGAAAACTGAGGCAGTGAAAAATTGTCCTAGACCATTGACTCCAACCGACATTAGAAGTTTCTTGGGTCTAGCGGGTTATTATAGAAGGTTTGTGGATGGTTTTGGTGTATTGCATCTCCCTGGACTATTTTGACCTAAGAGAATGTGAAATATGAGTAGTCGGAGGCATGTGAAAGAAGCTTCCAAATCTTTAAAGATAGGCTTACCACCGCTCCAGTGTTGACTTTACCAGAGGGTACCAATGACTCTGTTTAGGGTATGTGCTTATGCAATATGAGAAAGTAGTAGCCTATGCTTCTAGACAACTTAAGGTGCATGATAGAAATTATCCTACTCATGGTCTTGAGTTAGCAGCCGTGGTATTTGCCTTGAAAATATGGAGGCATTACTTGTATGGTATTCATTTGGATGTATATACCTACCACAAAAGTCTCCAATATGTGTTTACTCAAAAGAGTTGAACCTCCGACAATGAAAGTGGTTGGAATTATTGAAGGTTAAGACATGAGTGTTCTCTACCATCCCAGCAAGGCTAATGTGGTTGCGGATACTCTAAGTCATATGACCGTGGGTAGTATGTCGCATGTAGATGAAGCCAAGTAAGACCTAGTGAAAGATGTTCATAGGTTGGCTAGACTGGGTGTTAGATTGGAAGATTCTCCTAATGGTGGTTTTATGGTCCATCATAACTCTGAGTCGTCTTTGGTGGTTGAGGTGAAGTCCAAACAACACCTTGATCGAACATTGGTGGAGTTAAACAAATCGGTTCTTGGTAATCTTAATGAGTCATTCTCCTTAGGGTGGGATGGTGTCTTGAGGTATCAAGGAAGGTTGTGTATCCCAATGTAGATGGTTTGAGAAACAAAATTTTTGAGAAAGCTCGTGGGTCTCGTTACTTCATTCATTCTTGACCTTAGGGAGGTGTTTTGGTGGGAAGGCATGAAGAAGGAAGCGGAGTTTGTTGCAATGTGTACAAATTTCCAACAAGTGAAAGACGAACACCAAAAGTCGGGTAGTTTACTTCAAGAAATACAAGTCCCTACTTGGAAATTGGAAGACATTAATATGGACTTTGTGGTAGGTTTTCCTCGGACACATAACCAATATGACTTCATATGGGGTGGTTGTGGTTAGATTGACCAAATCTGCTCACTTTATTCCCGTCAAGTCTACCTACTTGGCGGAGGATTATGCAAGGATCTTCATAAATGAGATTGTGTGTGGCCATGGTATTCTGTTATCCATCATATTGGATAGGGGAGAACAATTCACATCTAGGTTTTGGAGGTCATTCCAAGAAGGGTTGGGTACCGAGGTGAAGTCAAGTGGAGAGCACTATTCAAACCCTTGGGGATATGCTTAGATATTGTATCATTTATTTCAAGGGAAATTGGGATAAGAACTTGCCTTTGGTTGAATTTTCATACAACAATAGTTACCATTCATCTATAGCTATGGCTCCTTATGTATCCTTGTACGGTAGGAGATGTAGATCACCAATTGGATGGTTTAAAGTAGGCGAGTCTTCACTTTTGGGTTCCGATTTTATTTATAAGACTTTGGAGAAGGTTCATATTATAAAGAATCACTTGCAAAGAGCCTATAGTCGGCAAAAGTCTTATGCCGATCATAGGAGACAGGAGTTAGAGTTTGACAAAAGTGAAAGGTGTGTGTAAAAATATTGCCTATGAAAGGGGTGGTGATATTTGGCAAGAAAGGGAAGTTGATTCTCGTTGTGTTTGTCCCTATGAAATCTGCCAAAGGGTTGGTAAGGTTGCATATGAATTGAAACTCCCTAGTAAACTATCTTCAGTTCATCCGGTTTTCCACGTTTCCATGCTTAAGAAGTTTATCCGATATCCCGAATCTATTCTTTCTATTGAGGGTCTTGGTGCCCAAGAGAAACTCTTTTATGAGGAGGTTCCAGTTCAAATCCTTGATAGGCAAGTGAAAAATTTAAGGAACAGAGAGGTGGCTTCTGTAAAGGTGTTATGAAACAATCACCTAGTTGAGGGTGCAACATGGGAGGTCGAGGCCGACATGAAGTCTCTTTGCCCTCATTTATTTAATAACTAAGGTTAGATTTTCTCGCTAATAATGAAAATAATGACTAAATTTGAAGTTGCTTTGATTTTTGGTGAAGTTTTGCAAAAATGTACATTTTATTGTGTCGTTCAAGTGACTTACAGTGAAATTATGCCTATAGACTAAAAAAAATTGAAAATTCTTCTTGTTTTGAGTCAATTTGTGCAAGTTGATATAATGAGTCTTTATAAAATGATATTGACATGCTGGTAGGTTGAGTTTGGCATAATTGACTCATGTATGGCATGTTGAGCTCATGTTGTTATGACAAGTAAAAATTCCTCATGTTTTGATTATGAGATTTATGTGTAGTAATTGAAGTCTTGCTATGATTAAATCTCATGATTGATGTTATAATGTATTTTTATTGGTTGCGTTGCTAGTCTTTAGTCTACTCCTTCCTTTTAAGAATTTTAGTGTCATTCGGGGTGGAATGTTCCTAAGGTGAGGATAATATAACATTCCGAAAGTCTAAGACATATTCTAGAGCCTAACATATGTGTCAAAAGGTTTAGACACTATTTTAAGGTCAATTTCAAAAGAGTAAAGTCGTTTAGGAAGTTTGGGAACCAAAACGTCAAGGGACGTCCGTGACATCTGGAAACTTGTTCAATGAGGTGCTAGTGTGCCTTAGCCTACTTGACTAAGATTTAGGAGTCTTAAAGTGATGATTTTGGTGGAAAGGGTATTTAACACCATTAGATTTAGTTCATATTTGAAACGTCCGGGTACGACTACCAAAGGACCAACCAAGGGCCCTTGAGGAGGTCCCTTGCAATTTGGCAAAAAGTTACGAACAAGCAGTGTGCACAGACGAGTGCAATCAACGGATCGTGAATCAATCGACGGGAAGTCGACAGCCACCATCGATGAACACTTGTAAAAATCCATGGGAGGTGTGTTTTGCACAGTCTCTGACCAAAATGACGGACCAACAAGACGGTTGGTCCCTTAGTCCGTCGATGGACAAACGGGGCGTAGGCGGGATCTTGTTGGTGAGTGAACTGTTTTGCTGCTCGTTTTAAGTTAAGTTGAGTTAATTAAATAGGTTGTTAATTAGTTGGGGTGTAGGGAAGCCTAATTAAGTGGGTTAATGACCTATGTAAAGACCCTAAGCTAATTAAACTAACCTAAGCCCTCATAATTCCCAAACCCAAATTCTCCTCTTTCTCTCTTCTTTCTCTCTCCCAAGTTGAAGGTATTCAATCACCAAAGTTTCTCCATCAATTTTCATCTATGTGATTCCTTTCCACTTTGGGACTTCTTTCACCAAAGGGTTCCTTAAAATTGATTTCAAAAAGATGAGTTTTCATATGGGTCTATTCCAATCTGAAAATTGATCTTTCAGTTTGATTTATTTATGATTTCCTTTGGATAATATGAATATATTAACATATTTTATAACTCAATTACTTTATTTCTTGATGGATTGGTCTAGTTTGCAGAAGATGACTTATTCCGTTAACCCTAGGTTGTGATCTTGAATTGAACTATATAGTATTGATGTATTTGTTTTGGTTAATGTGTGAATTACCATCCCATGATGTTATTGTTTCAATTTATGAATAGATTGAGATGAATTGTAAGTCCTACCATGCTAGTTCTTGAGTGATTGGACTAGATGATTACGTAAACTATGAACTTGATCTAAGTCCCAAACTCTAGTCTATAAACTAGTGATAAATTGTGGTATAATGATTCAATTGGCCTTGTTATGATGTTGATTTATTATGGTGTGATGATATTACATCCATTGTGTGGTTTATTTGACGGTTGATGGTAAGATCTTGATGATGGTATGGTGAAGGAGATTAGGTAAGTCTTGTGATCTCTATTCTTTACTTCGATTATGGTTACTTGTGCTTAAGTAATGATGTTGTATTGAAGTAGACCTTATATTAAGATTGATAGGGTTGGTATGGTATCGAATTGAAATGTCTTGATTATGTGATTGTGAGATTATGCTTAATATATATTGATATAACGTTGGTAATGAAGTACCTATGTGCCATACTATGATATGATTATGTTAATGAGCTAATCTCACATGTGAGGGTTGTAATGAAAGGTGTTTTCATGCAATTCTTATTGAGCTATTATGATGATGATTATATAAGGGATAGAACCTATGACCTACATTAAGCTATGATGATTAATAAATGTATTAAAGACATTTCAAAAGGGATGCTAGCTTGGTATCGAGTGAACTAGAGTTAGGAGTGTCCCTTCCCACATATAGAAGGTAGGATCACTAATGTACTCTTAAGATTTGAGACTATAATGCATGTAGCATAAAGAGGGTCCCAACTATATCTCCTAGTTCTTGAACTATATCGCCCCAATAGGAATACTAGCTAGTGGATCCACGTAGTTGCTATGTTTATTTAGGTACTACATTCGCAAGTAGTCCGCCTTCCTTTAATGTAAGGTTACATGACACCGGATACCACATCAACTCATGTGTTCTATGTCGGTAAGTCAAGATGTTCCCTAAAGGTAAAATGAACTAAAGGAATGAACTTTAACTAGGATGACCTAAGGGGTTTAGCTTAGTCTAGGTAGGGGTATGTGACTCTACCTAAACATTGAACTAGTTAGCCTTGAGGGAAGTCTTAGGAGGATGTTCATAAATATGTATATGCTTATAATTGTAGATGATATGTATACGATGATCTTGCAGATTGATGATACTATATAATGATTGGTTTCACCTATGAATATGTGTTTGGTCTTTATTGCTAAAGTATAATGATATGTACTATTAATGATATGCTATGTGAAGTTGGGTAATGGTGTTCTTGTTGAGTTCACTTGATTGGGTAAGGTTATGATACCTTGCTTAGTCATTTCACTAGTTGACTTAATAAGGATTCATGGGTAATGATCTTGATTTGGTTGTGTTATAATGAACTCTTATTCATGCTTGTTGATGTATAGTTTGATCATAGGGTTGTCTTGACTATGTGTTCAAATTATGTGGATATGCATGTTGGCTTGACTAGACTTAGTATTGTTGGTCTTGTAATACGTATGCTCTTGACTTAATAAATATGTCCTATTGATTGGTATGATCTTCTTGGATGTACATGAGGTTTTTTCAAAGTAAATTGCATACTTGAATGAAATATCCCGTTTTAGCATAATTTTATGATGTATGTGCATATGGTCTCATACTTAGTACAAGCGGTGTACTAACCCCATTTTCTTCATTTTCCCTAACATTTCAGGTTCTAGTCGTTTAAGAGCTTTTGAGATGACTTTGAAGGAAGACTTGAAATTCTTACTCATCCAAGTTGAGTAGGTCCTCACTTTCCGAGGGCAATGCCACTATCGAGCTAATGAAGTTATTTTAGTTTTACGTCTTCTATGTTATTTTCTTTTCATTTAAGTATTAAAGATTGTATAGCCTATATATGGCTCTTATTGTATTGACGTATGGGCTATGCCCAATTGCGATATTCTGCTTTACATGGTTATGAGATGATACATTCGCTTGTATGACTATGTTATATATATATATATATATAAAGAGAGAGAGAGAGAGAGTGGTTGTTCATCCAGTGGTGAGCTTTATTAGAGTGTGGTTGTTCGTCCAAGAGGGGGAGATTGTCGATGATGGTGATGTGAGAAAGTATGATAGGGCTGATAATTATTTTGCCGAGGATACTAATGAGGAGGAGATGAGGAGAGAAAAGGTTGAATAGAAGGTTGCATTAACGTGGCTGAGTTGCAGGACAGTATGGAGACGATGGTCCATGCAATATGGAAGACATCACTTAAGGATACCTCTACAGTTGGCACCAGAGGATTCCCTTCAGACTCCACCATTCATCTTAATAATATATCGGGCAATGATGCCTCGGTTAAGCCTACACGTATACCTCCAATGATCATATTGTCCCGCACTAATGACTAGGATGATTCCACTCCTTCCGAGATTCCTAATAAGAGCACTCCAAAATCATAGCTTGTTAGGGGAACTTTTAAACTCTCCTCACATACTCTTTTACTTATTTTGCATTGAGTATACACCTTTTACTAGCTTTGTTGGGTCAGGGCACTTGTAAAAATATTCTCCATTTTGTTGTTTTTTTGTTGCTTTTAATTTTTGGATGATTGCAGTATTTTGTTATGTTACGATTATAGTGTGTTGATTGGTTTATCTCATTTTGTCTTTCTCTCAAACCTCGTGATTTTGGAAATTATGAAATACTTGAGTTTTCATTGATAAAAGTTTGAGGATCAATTTTGTTCAATATCGAAGTCTTAAAGAGTACTCATAATGAGCTTAGTGTGTCTTGAGCATGTGTTGCAACAAAAAATCGACGTGGTTGAAACATTGAGCGATCTTTTTGAATCTTATGTTGACTAGCTGCATTCTGATACGAGCCTTTCAATAAACATCACAAGTAAGCTTTTGATCTTTTTACATTGTGCTAAATTGTTGTGTTTGAAGTGCCATGTTTAGAAGGTTTCACTTGGAAGCATGATTGTGGACTCCTAAAATTTGTGTTGTTAGTTCAAATTAACTAGCCTTGGTATGTGTAAGGAATGATCTTAGACGGAAATTCTGAGATGGAACCTAAATTTCTATATCCTCTTCTGACTAGCTTGTGAGGGTGTGTATCCATTTTGGAACCATTTGAGCCTAAATCATTTGTTGACAATCATATTGAAACCTCTTGAAGCAAATATCCCCCTAACTTCTCACCAAAATCCTTTTTGAAGCATGAATTTGTTTGAATATCTAACTTAGGCTAAAAACCTAAGTTGGGGTGTGGAAAGAAGGAAGAATGAAAAAAAAAGTGAAATAAAAAGAAACATGAGACTAAATTCAACTTTGAAGTGTGTCATAAAAAAGAAACTCCATTTGAAAAATTGTAACAACAAAGAAAGTTTGGTGAAATAAAAAGGGGTTTCCAATAGAACGATTAACAAGTCAAAGTTTGAGTTCTCAAATGAAATAATTGAAAAGAACATGAGAAGAGGTGAAGATAATTACAACAGTAATTTGAAAAAGTGAAGTTACTGAGCCAACTTTACCATACCTTAACCCTCACCCCCATTACAAGCCTAAAACACCCTTGATATTATACATTAACTAGGTTGTGTAATGATTGAAGTGCAAACCTATGGGATGAAGATTGCATGTATTTCTCTTTTGGTAGAGTGAGAGTTGTAATGATTTTTTACTTCTTTATTGACTTTCTTTGTGAGAGCATGGAATTGCTATTGATGTGAGTGCACTTGAAAGCATGTATTGAATCATGGTCTAGCATTACAAAAGAAGATATAGTGAGATTGAGCTTTGTTTGATACCGGCTAATCATCATTTGATTAAGTGTAACATGTTATAGAGAGTACTCTTATAATGGCACTTTCATGTTAGATCTCATTTGGAACTACCGTAGACACCTTTGTTGAGCAGATTGTTGATATACTTAGGACAAGTAAAATTGTAAGTTGGGGATTGATGAGTGGTAGATTTACACTCATTTGAGGCCTATTTAGTTTAACATTTAGTGTCCTTGTTGCCTAATTATTTAATTTTCTAATAATATTTTGGTGATTTGCAGCTATGAGGGCTAAAGGACAAGGCAAGAATTAATGTTTGTAAGAAGAGACAAAAATATGAAAAGAAGTGTAAACTCCACTCCACAGTGTTGATCACCTAACATGAAGGGTGGATCACCCAAGTTGCATGACCTCGCCTAAATCAACATTGCTCAACACTTGAATCACTTGAGTTAGGTCAGTGAACATAAAGATGAATGGTCACACACCGAATGTGAAAGAAAAACTTGTTGACTATTACTCAAGGTGACAGTACTTGGAAAAAAATTAAAGTTGAACAAACGTGGTACTCAACAATCCGACGAATTTTAAATGAAAGCTCAAATCAGCTTGCCGACTGAGGTTCAAATGCCTGAAACCTAAAGCAAGAGAAAGGCAAGTTAAAGAGCAATTGGCAACTTATTGATTGTGCTCGGCAAGACCAACTAACGTCATCGAAAGGGTCACGCATTAATTTTTGGGAATTTTTTTTGAAATTATAAATAACCTAAACGAGACAGAAATAGGGTTGGAAAATTGTAGGATGGTTCTAAATCATTTAGATAAAAAAATATTTTTAATTGGTGAAAAGCATTTTTAGTTTTGGGGTTTCAACTTTGCTGTCGAAATTGACAAATTGAATTAGAAATCAAAGTAGGTGTTACCTGTAATTGTTTAAATTCATGTCACCCATGGTTTCTCTCACACAAGGTGTAATGTTCTTACACCTTGTGATGGGTTATTGAAACCTTAAAATTTAGGTATGTAATTATGGGGTTGGTTATCTATTTAATCTAGTTGTTATTGTGTTATGCTCTATTTTCTTATTTTTCATACATGGATTTGGGCTACTTAGCATGGTTTTAACTTATGGTTTAATTCAAACTCAATTCCTACTTAGGACCTCCGAATGATGTTCGAAAGAGATTGATTGGAGTGGGTAATTAGTGTTATACTTGTAATTTAGTTTTGATGTCTATCATTTGCTTGAATATAGAAATTATGGGTCAGATATATTTTTCCTCTTTCTGCATCAAAAGAGAGAATAGTGTAAGATATTAAGTTTTTATTTATGCACATAGATGAGACCAAAATAAGATTTTATGAATTGATGCTATGAAATCGAAAGAAGATTAGCGTCATAAAAGATGACCCAGACTATCTATGAATGTTCATCATTATAGATCAACACAATTACCTCTATGTGATATTGAATTTCAATCCCCCCCTAGGTTACTTGTTATTTATTGAAGTTTATGAAATCATAGTTTAATTGTTACTATTGACAACCAAACCGTTTTTATGAATTTGGTATAATCATCCACCTAATTATTCTTATTGCTACAATGAATTTATTTACATTTCAAATTTCTTGGTAGAATTCCTTGCCATGTATGACTCTATGGGATTCAACCCAGACTCTTAGTTGGTTATTTTTATTCACTTTTCTTTCACAACAAGAAAGAATTGAATTAGCTTAGTTTAAGCGTTGTCAGAAAGTGGCTTGGTATTTGGCATGAGTCACTTACTTGGACAAAGGATCAACCAAAACTTAAGGAACCTCGTGCTCCACATTCTCACCTATATCCTTCTCAAATAAGGTGTTTGAGGGGATATATCCTAAAAGTCATTGGATAAGAGATAGGAGAAAGGAATTTATAGAGATGAACTCTATGACATGACTTTAGAGTAGAGAAATAAGTGAAGTTCCCTAAAGTCTTTGTCGCCTTATATTAATAAATGTGGCACACTTCACAGTCATGATCAAGACTCTCTTTGACGCAGCTTGCAAAACAGCCTACAACCTTTTCTAACCATGATCTCAAAATACCAAATTTGTGTCATGACCTTAGCCTACACTCTGGACGTGGCCGACACTCAAGAATCATTCTTGGCCTCCAAGTGAACCCTCATCCTGGCTAACTACAATAGGAAGACTAACATAAAAATACATCAGTACCAAATTGAAAGAAACATTTAAAAATAGTTTACTGAATCTCAAAACTTTGGTGGATAGCTTTTAAATAAAAACATCTAAAACGAAAACACTCTCCAAAATTGTCTACCTATGAAACCTATAATGTATACAAGGATGAGCGTTGGGACTAGACCGGCGTATCATCAAGAAAACTATTAGTAAAAACTCATACAGAAAAGAGCTCTCACTCATAAGTAGACGAGCAGATGAAGTGATCTCAACTGACTATTATGGTGGATCCTAATAACTTTTATCTTCATAATCAAAAGATGCAGGTCGAATAATATTTATACATTGAATGTACGAGTGTGTAATATAGTTGAATAACAATTATTTGAAAGAGAGGACTACAATAGATAACAGAGCACTCAAGATGAATATAAAGAAATAAAATAGTTAAATCATTTAAAGCCTTATAAAATACTTTATGATATCTAGACTCAACTTGATAAGTGATCTATATAAATACCATGTAACTCTACTGGGAGATTGTATACCCGACAACCATAACTATAAGTTACGTAAGGATACATTGAATCACTCACGTTACAAATTTTCCCTGTACCTTTTTGGGGTACTGAACACCTCAACTAAGTGGATCCACTAAGTTATGATTATCAAGCAATAAGGAATCTTCTAAAAAGTATGACCTTTTACCCATGTTGGCATACATGGTTTATGAGGACTTTGAGTTGTCTTAACTCGTCCCCATATCTTTGCTCAATAATACTCCCAATAACATATGCCCATGTTCATATGTTTAAAAACATAACTCTTCCTATGGTTTGAGATAATTTTTAAAACTACCCACTTAAAAGAGGTAATTGCTCTTGAATATCTTTTGAACTCATAACTCATTTAGAAATCTCAGTTTCTTTTCTAATCAATGTAAAAATTGATACACCTAGGAATACATAATCCCCTTAGACTCTTACTCAATTCATATTTGAAAATTCTTTCTCAAAAACATATCAAAATCATATTTTAATATAATTATTGATGGCTCGAGAAGCCATACTGCATAAATATTGATGGTATATCTAGATACCATACTGATCATAAATTAATGACATATTGTCATGCTAATCATGTTTTAGAAACTCTTTTGTCAAAACTCAGTTTAAGAGCTCATGTGTTGGCTTTAAAAATCTTGTCAAAATTTATAACTCAAATCACAGGGTTCATGTCGAATTAGGGACATGAACGGTTCAAATCAGGTATCTTAATAGCAACAAGGATCCTCATTACTTAGAACTCAAGACTCATCAACTCAAGAACTCAAAACTCATAACTCAATGATATTTCTTCTCTCAAAAGTACTCAATTCATAGGGTTCATGCTGAAATATAGACATGAACAAATAAACTCAAGAATGTAATGCATAACATATAGAAATTCAATAATTACAAATAGAATTGCAAAAGGCAATAGGAACTCAAGAACTCAAATCAACTTATCTCAAGAATACTCAAATGTAGGGATAGAATCCTAGATTACTCTTTTACTAATTTGAAAATAGATGTAGGGAGTGAGGACCAACTAGTCCAACACTATGATAGTCTTACATACCAGGAAGAAAAAATCTCTTGAACAAGCCTTGAAACTCTAACTTGAAGGAGAAAAATCAAGAAAATGTTTCTTGATATTTCTTGAAATGGTTTCTTGAAATTTTATGGCCCAAAATTGTGATTTTCATTAGTTATTCATAATTGTATAGAACAATTTTAGTTGGATTGAATGAAATTCTTGGAGAAAGACTTGCATTGAAATAGAATCTTGAAAACTATTGAAAGAATCTTAAATGGCTTCTATTTTGATTTCTCCTTAGGGTTTTGCCTTAGGATTTAACAGAGAACTAAATGATGGATTAAGAGATGAAATTTTGATTGTTTTGGATTCCTAATTAGTCAAGAAATTTTTTAGTCTTCTCTTGGAGGTACGAGGACAAAAAAACCCTTTTTATTGTTTTTCTGTCGTCTAATTTGTCACTACAACGTATCAGGATACTAAAATGGTCCTAACTTGTTACTCAAAACTTGGATTATTTCGAAATTGTTTACATTGGAATAAGATTCAAATTGTAACATTTCACAATTTGAAATAGCTAAGAAGAAGCTAAGAACTTGAAATAGTAATTTTTGGAAATACTCTAGAAATTTACTTTAAGTTACAAAAAAAATAACTATTTTAATCAACTTCAAATGGCCATAACTCATATCATGATGAGTTAGGTGTATTTTCAGATACGGTTGGAATTATCTTTTCGACACCGCTGAGTTTCTGCAATTTTGAGTTTGTATGAGTACATAATTCCCTTTGGAAAATGGATTGTTGGATTAAGAAAAGTCTAAATCTGGAAATTTGAAGGGTAATTTAGTCTTTTCCTTACCTAATTATTCTAATTTGCTTTTAGGAGTTCAATTGGGGTAAATTCATGTTATAGTCAGTTTTAAAAAATCTAATTTCACGCTAGGTCTTGGAGAAAAGAGAAAGGAGAAGAGGAAGTAAGAACGTTCAAGATTCGTTCAAGATTCGTCGAGATTAACTTGTAGATTTCATCATGGGTCATCCCTACAAGGTATGTGAGCTCATGATTTGTATCATAGAATTTAAAAACTGAAAAACATAGAATTAAGTTCTTGATGTGTTTATTGAAGTTATATTAAATCCTTGAATTTGTTGAAATCGTTGGGGTGTTGCTTGAATCGAATCCATGAAATTAGGTCGATTTTGAATAGAATCTTGTGCACTTTGAACATTTAATTGATTCTAAGTTATTGGGGAAAGAACCCATGGAGTTTAAGGGTTAAGAGCTGAAAAAACAAAGAAGAAATATCATCGGACGAAATCAAAAAGGGCCTCCGCGTTGCACGCCCACTTCCCAGGTTTGGAAGTTTTTATTTCACGTCTCCGAGCTGGGGAGTGTTCTGCCTCAAAAGAATTTTCGAAACCAAATTTTAAAAGCTTCTTCGCGTGGTGTCCGCGGCGCGGGTCCACTTTTAAATTTTAAATTTTGGTCTTTTCTCATCTTTAGCTATCTAAAATCGTTCCTAAACATCATGAGATATTTCCAATCATAAATCACAAATCCTTGAATCCATAATTCAATTCAACGACCAGTTAGGAGTCAAGTCAAGAGAAATTAAGATCATAGTCAAGAGAGTCAAGAGTCAAGTGAAGAGGAGTTCATAAAGTTTTCTAAAAGTCTTTTGCAAACGTTTTAACTTTGTTTTATGACTTAAGTTTTGAGTTCAGTAGAGAGAAAAGTTGAAGTTCATTTCTTCAAAAGTATATGGGGACTAAGCATTTTGAAGAGATTTAAAAAAAAAATTCATAGTTAAGTAAAAATGGAAACTAAGATTTATAAAGACCCTTGGAACTAGTTTTCAGAATAGAGTAATCGCTTTCTAAATCAAGCAAGAGAAACTTTGATTTCCAAGGTAGCCTTTGAGATACGTTTTTGAGATTAATCTCAAATCACATAAAAGGTATATTTTTTAAAAAATAAGAGATAATAATATTATATTTTTGAGAACAGTATTGAGCACCAACATGGGGAAGAGTTCATACAACTCACAGCCCCCATAAACTATGTATCCATCATGGGTAGAAAAAAGTCATACTTTTTAGATGATTCCTTTAGTTCTTTTTAGCATAGACTAGTGGATCCACTTAGAAGTTCAGGTCTTATTGCCTTGTAAAGGTATATGATGATCTAGCAGAGTAAGGAAAATCGTTGTATCATTATAATAGCTCTTACGTGATGGTTGTCGGTTAGAGAAACTCCCACAGAAGTACTTTGTATTTTTAAATACACTAATTTACTTGTATTGTTAAATACATCTCAAAATAATTTGTATCTTTGAATACACACAGAGTTACATCATGTTTTAAACACCTTTTCTTTATATTGCACTTGTTTTAAACTGCTTTATATTGAAATAAGTTCTTTGAATTGACTTTAGCCAGGTAAGTTCTTTAGTTTTCTTTTGAAGCCTATGTTGTATTTAGCATTCCAAATTGCATACTTGTACATTCAATGTATTGATGTCAGTTGTCTTGCATCGTACATTATGATGCAGAAAGAGGTAACTAGGATTGGCATCCCAGTGCACCGTTGATCTAGTGAGCAGTTCAAAGTCAGTTAGTGAGCCTCCTTGCTTTCCGGCGGATCCATTTTCATTGCTTTCGATATCAATTTTAGTTTATTAGGATGTTGTAGTGTTTGTCCCAACATCCATCTCAGTTGTTTTATAGTTAGTTTTGAGTCATTCAGTTCTGTATTCAGATGTTATGCTATGGGACTTGAGTAGCCGTTTTGGTTAGTTGAATGTTTTCTTTAAAGACATTATCAGATTTTATGTGTTCTTTATTTGAAGTAATCTCTAAAGTTTAAGCCTTCTGTTGAGTAAGTAAGTCAGATCAAGCAATGATTCTCGAGTGTCAGTCCTTCCCAGGGTGTAGGCTCGGGGCATGACACAAATATCTTTAATTTGATAGCTTATGGATCATGTAACTCTTTATATTCTAAGAGATATAGTCTTTTGAATATGACTCAAGTAAACTCTTACATCAAAACTTAATCGGTAATGAAACTTTTAACTCAACTTTGTGCATTCAGTTTTTCGTGACCTTAATTTATATCTGAAATGATTCCCATACTAAATAATTTACCTTTACAAATATGGAAAACTTAAGAATCACCCGATATGACCCTACAAGTAAATGAAGAATGGTTCAAGTATTAACTTAGAAATTTTTAGGTAATACAATATCTCCCCTTGGGATTATTTGTCCTCGAACGATGGCTAAATTGAGCATGGAAGGGAATAAGGTTGCTCTTACTATCTTTTTTTTTACTTTTAAAATATAATAATTCCTCATTCTTTTGTCACTTTTACCAACATAACTTTCATGCAGTATTACCACGAAAATGACTCATTATTCATCGTAAAACCTCTTATCCTTCTTCCTTCACATTTATAATCTTAGATGGAATAAACACACCATCACTATTACAATAATAAATATCAATCCTCTTTTCTACCCTTCACAGAACTACTATCAACAACAACACCCTCAACTAAAAGGGATCAATGAGAGAGTTTTAGGGCAAAAGATCATAAGCACAATTAATTTGAGATATCTCATAAAGTAATATGCATGGCATATCATTATGTTGCTTGCAATTGACAGTAAATCATAAATTTGTGAGACTCAACATATCGTGAGACTTGAATGCTTATATGAATAGGTTCGTATCATGAGGCTGATATCTATAACTTTATTGATTAAGCTTGAAAATAATGGGCGAAAGTCTTTGCCCCATATTCTGAAAACTCAGCATAGATGTGAATCTCTCTGAAGTGTATGAGAATAGGTTATAAACATAATTCTGATATAAGAAACATCATCATGATGTTGTAATGACTGAACTTTGAGGAATACACTAGAGTAAGAATGGATTGATGTACCTCCTTAACTCTTTTGGAGGACAGCACTATCTAATTCTCAACACTTGACTTGACTTCTCAACTTATCACCTCCCCTTTACGTAGCTAACAGTTGAGAGTTATGGATCTATTCCATTCTCTCTAAAGTGATCTACATTTTTTTACTCTAATACTCGGGAATAATTATCTCATGGCTAAGAAAATTTCCATACGCAGGTACTAAGACTCATTCTAAAACCTCTTTCTAAGATGCTTCTATTAACCTCTTCTCATTGTCTTATAACGTTGCTTCATCCAACTCTTTAAGGGAAATATTATTCTCACTTCAGCCTATTCCACATTGACAACTCAATATACTAGCTAGGCACACATGGAAAATCATGAACTTAATTGGAACCTCGTCTAATTACGTAAAATATTGATGCACCTCTAAATGTTCTTGTTACTCTTATGACTTAGTGACACTTCACTTTCCTTATCAACAAGTAATAATACCACACTTAAACCGATCATGTTCATTGTAACTAACCTCTTAATTCCTCACCTACTCTGTATCAAGTCTACCAAATCTAATTTCAAGAATGACATCATCACCCTCATGTTGCCATTCGTTTTATTACGATGAACATCTCCAATTCAAGCTTAACATTATTACTAAACCTGAATATCAATATTATAGATTGCTTACTATACTAACTTACAACTACTAGATAAAAATTTAGAAACATTCGCCCAGTAAAACTTCATGACAAGTAGTCAATCTTTATCTCTCAATCTTCATACTAACAAATTACAATCACATTCAAATTCACAACTTAAGTACTATTTACTCATTCACTATACATCATTTTCTAATTATTTCTATAACACTTTGAATATTATGGCATCTCCCTTAATAATCATAAGTCTAGCTTAGATCTATCACCCCACGTATATTACTCTTCTATTCAAAACCTACACTTGGTCAATACTAACAAAATGACACATCATCATAGCTTCTTTTCTACTTAAAGTATACTCAAACTCATCCCCACAATTAACTCTTACTCTACCACCTGTCATGGAATTTACACAAACTCATCACTTCTTAGTCTATCCATAAGGGAGAACTCCTCATTAATAACTTATTGGTTGCATGACTACAACAACATAATTTGTCTCTTCACTATCTACGTTTCTTAGATTACTAAACCTTTTCATTCATTCTTCTAACTCTAGGCACTTTTACTACTAGTTATTATAATCTCATAACTCATACTATTTGTTCGGGTCCAACTACAACCCAACCTATGAAAAACACTTACTCATAAGGGTATCAACTAAAGAAAAGTTTAGAGAAAAAGAGTTTGGAAATACTCTTCGCTTTAACCTCGAACCCATGATTCATATGAATTAAAGTGCATTCTTTCAAAACTCAACATTTAACCCACTCACGCGCTTCTCTCAAGCCTCTCTACACTATCATGACTTTCTCTAGATTTTTGCTAAGAGTTAGTCATTGATAAAGATCTGCCTTTACTTTTCAACCACCTTGAGTATGAGGGGTAGTCAACTGGATATGAGAAACAAACTAGTTTGAATGAGTTCCTTATGACATAGTTCTATTGCACGATTTTGAGTATGAAAGAAGGGAAACTTTTCTTAACTGTTCGCAGTCTCTCATTTATAGAAGTGGGTCCCTCAAAACCATAAATAAGATCCTACTTGACACGGCTTCATAGACACCCTAGGATACTTCAACTTTATGCTATGCTAATAAGTTTATCATGACCTGAGTCTACATCATGGACGTGGTCAATACTCAAGAACCATTGTTGGTCTCCAAGCGAACCCTCATCGTGGATGACTATAAGAGGAAGACTAACTCAAGCATACATAAGCATCAAATTGAAAGAAAAATTTAAAACATTTTACTAAATCTAAATACTTTGTTGAATATAGTGAGTATGAAACATAAGTTTTTAATAAAACATCTGAAACAGAAAGACTATAAAAAAATATCAATCTATGAAGCATCTAATGTATACAAGGATGAGTGTTGGGACAAGACCTGCGGCTTCTCAATAGAACTACTAGTAACAACTAATAAAACTAGAGCCCTCCAGAAGCAAGGAGGTCTCACTCATAAGAAAGTGAGCAGATAAAGTGATCTCAACTGACTCTTGTTTGGGATCCTAATAACCTATAGTTGCATGATTAAAAGATGTAGGTCGAATGATATTGGTACATTGAATGTACGAATATGTAGTATAGTTGAATAACAAATAGTTGAAAGAAAGGACTACAATAGATAACAGTGTACCCAAACGGAATATAAAAAAATAAAATAGTTAAATAATTTAAAGCTTTACAAAATACTTTCTGATATTTGAAATCAACATAATAAGTGATATATAAAAATACACATTAACTATTTGTAAATTCTCTAACTGACAACAGTTACTATAAGCTACGTGATGATACAACATTTTGCTCACGCTGCTAGAATTGTCCTATACCTTGTCGGGGTATAGAACACCTCAACTAAGTGGATCCACTAAGTTATGCTTGAAATCAATCACCAATCATCTAAAAAGTATGATCCTTTTATCCATGTTGGCATACATGGATTATGAGGACTTTGAGTTGTCTGAACTCGTCCCCATATCGGTGCTCAATGCCACTCATAATAATATATACTTGTGCTCATATGTTTAAAAACATAACTATTCCTCTGGTTTGAGATAATTTCTCAAACTACCCTCTTAAAAGAGGTAACTTCTCTTGAAATATCTTTTGAATTCATAACTCATTTAGAAATCTTAGTTTATCTTTTATCACTATAAAAATTGATATCTCTAGAAATACATAGTCCCCTTATACTCTTGCTCAATTCATACTTGAAAAATATTTCTCAAAAATATATTTTAATATGATCACTTATGACTCAGGAAGTCATATTGCATAAATATTGGGCTATATCTAGATACCATACTTCTCATACATTGATGGCATACTCTATTGCCATACTAATCATGTTTTACAAATTCATTTTCTCAAAACTTAGTTTAAGAACTCAAGTGTTGACTTTAAAAAGCTTTTCACAATTTGTAACTCAAATCATAAGGTTCATGTGGAATTATGGATATGAACAACTTAACTTAGGTATCTTAATAGCAATAAGAAAACTATAAACTTAGAACTCAAGAACCAGAAACTTATAACACTTAACGATATTTCTTCTCAAAAAATACTTAATTTATAGAGTCCATGTTGAAATATAGACATGAACGAATCAACTCAAGAAAGAATTTTATGCATAACATATAGCAATTCAATAGTTAGGAATAGAATTTCAAAAATAAACAAGAACTCAAATCTACTTATCTGAAAAATACTCAAATCTAGGGATAGAATCCTAGATTACTCTTTTACTAATTTGAAAGTAGATGTAGGGCGTGAAGGCGAACTAGTTCGACACTATGATAGTCTTATATCCCTGGAAGAACAAGGTTGTTGAAGAATCTTCAAGAAGAACTTGATAGAAGCCTTGAAACTATAGCTTGAAGGAGAAAAATTAAGAAAACCTTTCTTGAGATTTCTTGAATTAGTTTCTTGAAACGCTATGGCCAAGAATTATGATTTTCATTAGTGATTCATAATTTTATAGATAAATTTGAGTTGGAAAGAATGAAATTCTTGGAGAAATACCTACCTTGAAGAAGAATCATTAAAAAGATTGAAAAAATCTCTAATGGCTTCTACTTTGATTTTTCCTTAAGGTTTTGCCTTAGGGTTTGACAGAGAAGAGAATGGTGGATTAATAGATGAAAAATTAGATTGTTTTGAGTTTATAATAAGACAAGAAATTTGTGTAAGATTTTATTAGAGGTAAAAGACAAAAACAACCCTTTTTAATGTTTTCCTGTCGAGAAATTCGTCACTACAATGTATCAGGTTACTAAAATGATCATAACTTTTCACTCAAAACTTGGATTGTTGTGAAATTAGTGGCATTGGAAAGAAAATTTCACTAAATTTATTTCATAGTGGGCCACATAGATAATTATATTCTAAAATAATAATGGTCATTTAAAGTTGACCCAAGTAAGCTCTTACATCAAAACTTAATCAGTAAGAAAACTTTCAACTCAACTTTGTGTTAGGAGTTTTTAGTGAACTTAATTGATATCAAAAATCATTCCCATAATAAAGAATTTACCTTCACAAATATTGTTAATTTATTAGTCACCTGATATGAACCTACAAGTAAACGAAGAATTGTTCGAGTCTTAACTTGGAAATTTTTGGGGTGTTACAGTTTGACCCAAAGTGTACCCTGACATTACATGATGTATATGATCCCTAGAGCTCATACACAAGCCACTTGACATATGTACAACACAAAATAAAAGTCAAATATAGAATATTAGTAGAAAGTCTCATATCAGAAAAGAGTTTGATACAAAAGCGAAATTCTAATCATAGTCTTGACAAGTCAATCTAATAAATCAAAAGATTGTTGGGATGCAACCAATAAACCATTTACAATCATCCAAAAATGAATGATATAAATCATAGTATAGGTGACACGATCCTAGAAACATGAGGATTCACCAAGTCTTCATTGACGATCAAGAAACTAACCACAAGTAAAAGTAAGAGAAGCGTCTGATCCTATATTATGAAATAATGTAGGGACAAGTATTCATTAGTATATGAAATGTAGTAAGTATGACGATATGCATAAAAACATGAAACATGAGCATATAATAACGTCAGAAAATGATATGCATAACCAAGCTAAATCATATTAAAAACCTTTAAAGTCTCATAAGTTATAAGCATGGTCGATGCATCTTAAAAACCTAATGAAAGCTTCATGAAACCATTGAAATAACTTGATTTATTGGTGGGACGTTTACCATTAACCGGCATACACCACGTGAGTTATAACATGAAATTTGGTGTTTTGCTCCCACACCAAAAAGGTATGTCCTATTTGCCAAGGTAAGGATCATGAACTTCTAACTTAGGTGAATCCATTAGATATGTCGTTCTAAGAAAAATCCTATGGGTGCACGTAGTTAGGAACAAAGAGATTGCTTCCAGAGACCCGACCTGTACTAACGGGAATACCTCCATCTAAATGTCCTCTAGGTGCTAAGTTAATTTCTAAAGGAATTAGTCATAATCATATTATCATGCTTGGAAAGTTACCATTAAAACTACCAATCCAATTTTAAGTCATCATAGAGTAGCTCCTTTAAACCATGATTCATGCATATGTGAGAAATCCTTTCACGAATCATGATTTGGTAAGTATGTGAGAAAATCTTTCACAATTCAATTATGCTTATCTTAAAAGAAACCTTAGATCATGACCATCTTCAGGAGCGGCTCAAGCATATTAGTAGCCTAAGGCAAAAATTAAATGGGACTTTAAATTTGAATTGTTAATAATATTTATATAATTGATTTCTGTTAGTTTTCAACTGATAATATAACTATCTTATTTTAAATTATTTTTCATGAGATATAGTATTCTAAATATGTCAAATTTCTTCTAATAATTCCTTCATTTTCATGAAAAGTTTATTTTTCTACAAATAGTATTCAATATTTGTTAAAATATAATAACTTATAACCTAATATTATTAAAAATGAGGCCCCTTAAATTTGAAGCATAAGACATATGTCTTTTTTTAACACTGTCAAGTCACCGCTGACCATATTTCTCAAAAAAAGATACATAACTTTCATTATTCACATTCATAACTTTATGGGCTTTCTTTTTTTATTCATACTCAAAATTATGAATAATACATGAAGTATTATAGAAATCTAGTGGAAGTCATGTAGTTTAATCAAAACATACATAGTAATATTGAAGTTGAACAAGTACCTCAACATCAAGTAAGACCCATGGATATCACATGAAACCCTAAGACATTTAGGTGAAATTGAATTGAAAACATGGAAATCTTTTAGGACTAAATTGATGAACAAGATACATTGGTGAACTTCCATATACCTTGAAAAACAAAGCCCAAAAGCAATGGAGAAAAGGAGACTTAAAGATTGAAAACCTAGGTGTTCTTCCTTGTGCATAAGAAAATATATAGAGGCTGAATGTGGATAGGATTTAAGGATTTGAGGATATGAGAGGATGAGAGAGTTTGAGTAGATTTAAGAGTTGAAAGGTAGTTATGGTCTTAAAGTTAGGATCAAAACGACATTGTATAGGTACAATATGCATAGGAAAAGACTCAATTACCCTTAAGAAGTAACTACTAGAGCGACCTACGAGTTGGACCTACGATCCATAGAACTTTCTACGGCTTGTACTGGTCAACCATAGAATCAACTTCAGAAACTCAAAATTTGCTGAACTTCCTACAAGACCTTTCTTGGGTCTGTCATTCCATCTACCGTCCATAGACCTATTCCGTAAAACCACAGTTTAAGTCTAAATTCTTATTAAGTCTGGATCTTTTCTACGAGTGCTTCCTACGGCCCCTGAAACCAACTACGATCCATCAAACCAGTCTTTATACCTAAGGTCTTAAATAACATCTCTAAATTAACTTTACGAGTCACTCCTACGACCCGTCAAACTTCCTATGGCTGATCTTGTCAAGTCGTAGGTTCACTTACTAGGACTTGAAGTTTCAAAAACTTAACTCATAGTCTACCACTTTCTTTCTATGGTCCGTGGAACCTTCTACAGTCCATAGATAGTACTCGTAGTCACTGCACCAATACAAGAATTGAAGTAAACTTAAAACTCAATATAGATAGTGATCAAGTTTAGGTGGCCCAGGTGGTCTTTTCAAAAACCAGATAGGGCTTTGGGTATAGGGGTTCATTGTGCACACTGCTCTCACCAATCCCATAAGAGCAAAGCTCCAAGTATTGTGAAGAGGTCTTCTCATTGAAGTAGAACATAAGATAACTCCCTTTAATATCAATATTGACTCGACTGATATTATACGTATAATCGCACATGACCACTTACTTTATAATAATTTGATTGTTGAGTGTAGATACTTAAAGATCCAAGGGTGACCTTATGTGTTCAGATATCAGAATAGAGTGGCTTATGCAATGGTTAATGAAGGGATTACAAACTAAGGGAGAGTTGAACATAAGAACTCTCTCCCTCTCTTTATATATATCTAGTCTTGAATTTTTCAAAACTCTGAGATATATTATTTCTTCATACATAGAAAACGATACATAAGTTATGTATCAGATATATAAGTCATGCATGAGATACATAAATATAAATCAAATTCATATTGATTTAGGTTTGGAGTAATTGTGGTTATGTATCAACAATAACATCTATACCAAATACATTATACACAAACAAAGTTGTAATGTATTAATAGAGGTGAAATGATGTATCCGGATGTCAAGAGAGAAGGAAAAAGAGAATTTTGTAATTAGTTCAAGTGATAGAAATTTTAGAGATTATGTTAATCTTTTAAGTCGTGTAATTACATCATTTTTCGAAAAGCCCAAGTGTTTCGAAGCCCAAATGTTTCGAAGCCCAGCTAAGAAAATAAAGTGGGACCTCTGTTTTTGTTTGTCTTCCTTTATCTTATCTACTGGGCAAAGAAGGCATGGTGTGTAACTCAACGAAGTATCATCTAAGTGAGCGAAAAAATGGCTTCTCTAACACAGCAATTCGTTGGGTTGAAGTGCCCTCCAATGTCGACAACAAGGCTTGTGAATCCGAGTAATTATCATCATCATCAGAGTAAGCAGAAGCCAAGAATTGTAGTACAAGCTGCAGCAGTAATCGCAAATGCACAAACAAGAGAAAGACTAAAACTTAAAGAGATGTTTGAGGATGCCTATGAGAGATGCCGCACTACACCTATGGAAGGTGTTGCCTTTACTGTTGATGATTTTCACTCTGCCCTTGAAAAATATGATTTTGACTCCGAAGTTGGTACTAAGGTGAGCTCTCACATTTCAATTTTGCTCAACTACATTTGCTTTTAATTGATTGATTGAAGTATACTATTGAAATCTGTGATTGATTTTTCTGTTCATCATTGAATTTTTTAGCTTACTGATTGTTTTTTTAGGTCAAAGGAACGGTTTTTTCTGTAGATGCAAATGGAGCTCTAGTTGACATAACTGCAAAATCATCTGCATACTTGCCTTTACGAGAAGCTTCACTTCACACCATCAGACATGTAGAGGAAGCCGGAATATTTCCTGGCTTGCGTGAGGAGTTTGTGGTAGTTGGAGAAAATGAAGCTGATGATAGTTTGGTTTTGAGTTTGAGATCAATTCAGTATGACCTTGCATGGGAGAGATGCAGGCAGCTTCAAGCTGAAGATGTTGTCATCAAAGGCAAGGTATGTGTTTGATGCTACAGCTCTTTATGTCATGATTTTCGATCTTATTTTTTTTTTAGCCATATCTTTGAATAGCACATTCGTTCATTTCTATTTCTCTGGATGGTTTTGCAGGTGGTTGGTGCAAATAAAGGTGGAGTGGTCGCTCTGGTGGAGGGCCTTCGTGGTTTTGTTCCATTCTCCCAGATATCAACGGTTAGTTGTATATTCACCACATAAAAGTATAACCTATTCTTCTACATCTTCTGTCATCTGGATCAAACATATTCATATTGTAAAAGAGAAATGGGAGGAAAGAGAACTACTTGTTTCGCAGATTGAAACTCAATTCAGAGTGGCTCATTTTATAAGAATTGTTATCCCCATCCTAATTACCAGATCCATTTTAAAAAGATTTAATCTCCTAACTAATAAACAAACCTCTGGAATATTCTACACGATTACTCTATCCCTTTACAACAGTTAAAGTACAAATGTTTTTGGTTTTTGGCTTTTTGGTTAAAAGTGAGACAGCTTTCATGTAGCAGAAAGAGATTTCTTTTCTGCAATGATATGGGATCTGCCCTGAAGAATGTTGGATCAATGAATTAAAGTTAAAGAAATGTTAACTGGGTCTAACAAACAATTAATTGTACTAACAATATATAATAATAAATAAAAAGATTAGCTATAGCAAGTATCTGAACTCTAAATTAAAAGATCAACTGAAGTGGCATTATGAGGCCTAGGAGAAACATGTTAAGCATAGTAAGGTGTCAAAAAGAGGATATTGTTTCTCTGTCTTAGTGCCTATAAATTATAATAAATGATTCCTACAAGGAGAACCATGAAAATTCAAATTGGTTTGCAATAGTACTAAACATGAGGGATATCTTGTTGATTTGCAAGTCAAAAGGCAATAGAATATAGGCCTTTTAAGTGCAAACCCCAACAAGACTAGTATTTATGTAGAGAAGGGTAGAGGAGCAAATCCATCATCCAACGAGTTTGCGCCACCGACCCTTGCGGATGTCGCAATTATTTTTTAAAATAAGACACAGTAGAGCTATAGTTGTATACACCATAGGCTCTATTTTGCTATCCATTATCAACTCAGCTTTTTCACCTATGAATTTACATATTGATTCAAATCAAACTATGTTTATAATTTGGTGGGTTGAAGCTTTGCCTTTCTGTGTTTCCAACAAAAAATTACTATGATTATTTGACACTCATCTCAAGATTTCTCTTTCAGTGTGCCATATCCTAAAAACAATTTTTTGATGTTTCAGAAATCAACTGCGGAGGAGCTTTTGGAAAAGGAGCTTCCTCTGAAGTTTGTTGAGGTTGATGAAGAGCAATCGAGACTTGTTCTCAGCAATCGTAAGGCCATGGCTGATAGTCAGGCACAATTGGGCATAGGGTCAGTTGTTCTTGGAAGTGTTCAGAGCTTGAAACCATATGGTGCTTTCATTGACATTGGTGGGATCAATGGCCTTCTTCATGTGAGCCAGATTAGTCATGATCGTGTCTCAGATATTGCAACAGTCCTCCAGCCTGGTGACACACTTAAGGTGTGTATAGAAATTTCTTAAGCTGTGAAATATCTTTCCACTTTTGACGAAATCTGCAATTATCTGCTCAATCTCGTTGCAGGTCATGATATTGAGCCATGACCGTGAGAGAGGTCGAGTGAGCCTTTCTACAAAGAAGCTAGAGCCTACACCTGGTGACATGATTCGCAATCCAAAGCTTGTCTTTGAGAAGGTAAGTATTTCAAAGTGTTATTTGTTAGTCTGTATTTATAACTACATCACGAATTCATAGTTGTGCATTATGCCAATGTTTGCTTGATTTCAGTTCTCATGATGCCAAAATAGTTTCTTTGTCTACTATGATTATGCTGTGCAGCTGGATATTCTTCAGTATTTCTTTGCCTCTTGTCTCCTTTTCTGTTTCAGTTGATCTTTCTTAGTGGAAATAATTTATTCTTTCGAAATACCAATAGTTAAATCATCTCCATTCTACTCTATCAAAATGATTCAGTTTGCATTTTCGTCAAAATTCCATACATGTTCTGAAAATGCTTTAAGAAGTACAGGGCTTTCCTTTTTGTCGAAAATACAGGGTTAATTTAATATCTACTGTGGCTTCTTGCTCCATCCATTTTCTTCTTATTTTTTTCTTTTGTCAGAAGTACAGGATGATTTGGGATGGCCTTTCAAATAAAAGTCCGTTTCAATATTCGATAATGTAAATTTAATATTTTAGTTGTGAATTAGAACTTGTAATTTGGTTTTTATAGGCTGAAGAGATGGCCCAGACATTCAGGCAGAGAATTGCCCAAGCTGAAGCCATGGCCCGTGCAGATATGCTGAGGTTCCAGCCTGAGGTATTGTAATTACTAATGTGATAACTGCTTGGCATAACAAAAACTGAAAATATTATGATTTGAAAGTTTTCTCCCTTTAATCTTACATGGAGCATGTCAATATTTTGTATATCATGGAGAGGTCACAACAGGACACTTTTAGGGCAAGACCAGGCAATTCGACTATCATCACCACTTTAAGTGGGGTAAAATGGGTGGGAATAGAACAGGACACAGTTTCGCTACGCCAAATCTGTTTTGTGGTTACACGGCCTCTTCTTTGAACGTGTCTTCTTTTCCCTGGTTACTTGTTTAGTGAAATCCAATACTAGAGATTTTGTAACATACAAAGTATTTAAATTCCAATAGCTAAGGACATAAGTAACTTTAAATCAACTGTTGAAGCTATCTTGTAATAGAACTCTGCCAATTAAGTTCTTTCTACGTTTATGTGAATATATATAACCTGTGAAAGTAGAAAGAACAGGATATGGGGAAGAAGAAGGTGTCTTGTTCTCATTGGCTAGAGGATATAGAGATTAGTTAAAAACATGCTTTAAAAATATGGAGAAGGGAGAGGAGGATGAAGACAAAGATTGGCTGGTGAACGTTTGACCCTTCGGGGTGGCCCAGTGGTTTGGGCTTCAGACTTCCATGTTGGAGAGGTCTCAAGTTCAAAAACCCTTGCCAGCAAAAGCAAGGGGTTTGCCTTCTGGGTTGAGCTCTTCGCACTGGGCTTGCCTAGTACGTGTTACCTCTCTTGTGTGGTTTGCGAGCTATTGCATAGGAGTGAGAGTTTTATACCCTGTGCGCAACCAAAGGATAGAGGTATTTCCCTTGTCAAAAAAAAACAAATGAAAACAAAGCGAGAAGGAAAGAGAAAAGAAGCAGCAAAGTTGAGGATCGTACTAGCCCTGAGAGTGAAAGAAGATGTGAAGACAATTGCTGAAAGGCTGAAGTTACAGAAGCTACTGAATTCTCTCATCCTTACTTTCCACATCAGGAAATGTGAATTGGGTGAGAAGAGAGAAGGAAGTGGGGATAGGAGAACAAAGAAACGAAGGAACACGCATACTTTAGTTCAACTTCTTAGGTTCTAGCGTTTTGGCTCAATCGTCTCCCTTTGTTCAGCTAACCAAATGTGGTTTGATATAGAGATTGCTGATTGGTCATACTTTCTCCTTACAAATTTCGGTAGTAACACCTCTATCCTTGAAACATAATACTAGTGAAATGAAGCGAAATGTTATAGAACATTTCCAAACACAAAAGTATCATATAAATTAACTTGTATTCTGATGCGCTTCAAGTGAGAGTTAAAGTTATCGTCATTTTCTGTGTTGAAATACTTGCATGTGATTGAGAGTACTCACTTCTGTAACCTCTTTCTTTGTAACTTCTCAGAGTGGATTGACCCTCAACTCTGACGGGATTTTAGGTCCGCTGACCTCTGAACTACCTGAGGATGGACTGGACTTGAGTGAGATTCCACCAGCTGATGATTTATGAGTTCTAAATCAAAACCCTTCGTTTGACCCATTTGTTGCATAAGTTGTATAAATAAACATTGTTTGTAGGTTTAGGAACTAAGAATTGTACCCGCAGTCATTCTATTGTATTTTATCATATGATCCTCAATTACTTGACTTGCAGTTTTGTTCTAAGAGAAGCAGCGCTAACATCAGTAACTATCAAAGCATGCTTGGTTTTTTTTTTTACGATATCATGAATTGTCTTAATACTCTTAAACTAAATAGAGTAAAATGTATTGTTTTGGCCAAAAACATCCTTAAACTATACTCTAGCTTAAACTACATTTTTAAATTATCTTTTTAATAAAAAATGGGTAAATCACACAAATGTATCATATTAAAAAATTATTTATCATCTATGCCAATATAATTTTTCTAACTAAATATAACAATTTTTAAGATTTAAAAAATTGTTTACAATTAATCTTCTTTCGCTCTTTCTCTGCATTTTTCTCTTCCTCCTCTCTTATTTTATTTTTTATTTTTTTGAAATTTTCATTTAAATAATTTTTTTAAAATTAGTTATTCCATATTTCACTATTTTTATTCAAAAACACAACAAGAAAAAGAATAGAAAAAACAGAAAATTGTACAATATCATGTTCTCAAATAGGAATTTCAAAATTTTAAAATTATAGAAACAAGAGTTCATCATCTATGGTCATTATAAAGATTCAATTTTACGAATTTGTGATTAGTTTGGATAGATTCTTCCTACAAATAAGTGAAATGTCATTTGGATTTTATATCCCAATTTTAAGAGGGTTTGGGTAAGTTTATTATTGATTTTGGTCAAGTTTATAATTTATTCATGAATACAACAAGCTTAGTTCAATCTATAGATTATTGTCTTGTTTTTCGTTAGTTACATTTTCATTTATCATTATTTTTCTCTTCTAATTTAACTTTAATATTGTGTAATACACTTTTAACGCAAATTTAATTCATTTTACAGTTTATTATTTGTTATTGTTATATTACTTATTTAATTCATTATTGATATAAGCTTAAATCACTCTATAGAGCATTGTATTGTGTTTCATTAGTTACATTTTTTATCTATGCTTAATTCAACTTTAACTTGATATTTGTGTATGGACTTTTAATACAAGTTAATTCATTTTGCATTTTATTGGCTGATTTGTTGTGATTGAATTACGTCTTTATTTCATTATTGATACAAGTTTTATTCAATTTACAAATCACATAATAGTCTTTCGTTTGCTACATTTTGCATTCATGTTTAATTCGCTTTTAATTCAACTTTGATATATGTGTAATACATTTTTGTATTCAAGTTTAATTCATTTGACAATTTATTATATTTCTTTATTTGTTACAATTAGATTGCTTGTCTAACTGATTGGTTATCTTAGTGATAAAAAAACAAAGATAATGTATATGATATAAGTTTTATTCTTGGATAATATGAGTTTAATTCAGTTTATAGATCGTTGTATTGTCTTTTGTTAGTTACGTTTTTCATTCATTCTAAATTCTCTTCTAATTCAACTTTAATATTGTGTAATACAATTTTAAAGTAATTTAATTTATTTTGCAATGATTTGATTTATTAATTACTATTGAATTACTTGTTTAATTCATTATTGATACAAGTTTAATTTACTCTATAGATCATTGTGTGTAATACATTTTTAATTAACTTTAATATGTGTGTAATACATTTTTAATTCAAGTTTAATTCATTTTTCAATTAATTATGTGTCTTCATTTGTTAAGATTAAATTATTTATTTATTTAATTAATTATTAATACAAATTTTATTCATTCTATGAATTATTAACTGCTTTACGAAAGAAAGTAAAGAGAAACAAAAGGAAAAAAGTAACAGAAAGAGAGGGAGTGCGCAACAAAAAAAAAAGCAATTAAAGAAAAGGAAGAGAGGAAGAGCAACAAAAAGAAAAAAGAGAAAAATTAAAAAGTTGATAGAGAAAAAAAAGAAAGAGCGAGGGAGAAAAAAAATCTAATAATAATATACAATATTATTTTATATTGCTATAAATGGTAATAATTAAAAAGTATATTTAAAATAAGTAATTATCTTTAAAAAAAAATGATTCACTCAAGTAAGATATCCTAAAAAAGGATATCCCTCAAGTATTTAAATAACTTCCATCCTATTGCTAATTTGTCAAAAAAAACAATAGAATCGACACAAAAACATGTTTAATGCATTCTACTCTCGACAAGGCTCCTTATATCAGCTTTGACTAGTATTGGTAAAATGAGTTCATATTTTAGTAACCCGTCAAATCAGCCCATATTTTAATAGATTGGGTGAGTGATTTTTTACATGGGTAAAATATGGTGTAGGCTCATATTCAACCCATAAAATATAGGGAAAATGACAGAATTTCACATTTAAGTTCTCTTATTACCATTATCCTGTATTAGTTTTACAAATCCCCAAAATCTCTTATTTTTACGTATCGGATTAATGTATCAGCGCATCAAATGAATGTATTTCGCGCATCAGATTAATGTATCTTGCGCATCTGATTAATGTATATCGCGCATCAGATTAATGTATCATGTATAAAATGTACATCAGATTAGTGTATCGTGTATATAATATAATGTATCTTACTTAACGATTAATGTATCTCGCGCATCATGTTAATGTATCAACGCTTATATAATTGTATCACTTTGAGAGATTTTTGTAATTATAAATTTATAAGGGAAAAAATGGTAATTTTGCCTTAAAAGTATGTGATTTTTGTCCTTTGCCCTAAAATATATGAGTAAACAATGAATTAGATAAATGAGTTAAGCTTTCATCTTTTATTCACTTAAAATTCATGATATCACTAAAATTGTAGTAAGTTTTTTTTCTTTTTATGATCTTCAATAAAACTTATTATTTTTTAAAAGGTTGCAACTTTTTCAAATAGTTGTATTCTTTCTGATAAGACACCATAAACATTTGATCACACTATTCTTTGTTGTCTACAAATAGAGGAATTTCCTTTTATTTTAAAACAACAAAAATTATGTTCTTCTTCTACTACTTCCACAAAATTGAATATTCATGTACTTTGCTCCTATCGGTGTATCATTAATTTATGTTTATGATATTAGTTGTTGTTTTTGTGTACATGTTTTAAACTCTGTTGTTTATGTTTGTGTAAAGTTATTGTCTTTGGTTATATTGAACATATACACATATAGTACGTATATTCGTTGTGCAGAAAATAATTATTGTACTCAATTTCAAGAATTCCTATTTTGATATTGTATTTTAAAATCTATAACTTAATACTATGTATAATCTTATATATTATCTATTTCTACATAGATATAAAATTTCTCAGTTATCGACTGAAGAAATTAATTATTCAAGTTCAAAAGTTATAGTTTCTTTCGTGTTCTAGCGTAATTTTTTTTTAAATATGATAACAAATTTTTGAATTTTCTCACAAGACATATATCACAATTATATAATCTATGCAACTTAAATGTTTCTTTTTATTACGAAATGCCTTTGTATATATTTTCTTATTTGCTTCTTTATTTTCCTTTTAATGTTGATTAATGAACAAATGAATTATTATTTCTTGAATAATTCATTAATTAGAGGTTCTTGAGTTATGTGATAAAGACAATAATGAAATTAATGTTGGAACATTGCTAAAAAAATTAAGAACCTATTTTTTCATTATTTTTAATGTGTAGATATTAATAAAAAATTATTTGCAAGTTCAATGCAGTTATTATTTATTACAGAACAAAGCGCGGGTAAATTACATAGTTTCTCTCTATAATTGAAAAAGTCAAGTCTTTGATCCTTCGATATGTGTGTGTGCGCGCGTATATATATATATATATATATATATATATATATATATATATAATGTACATTTCTTTTGATAATTATAATTATATTTTTTTATTATTTAATTTTATATTGGATAACAAATAATAGTGTTAAATAAGAAAATCATGTATTAGTATTGATATTGCTTAAAGTGCATTATAGATGTTTTATTTCTAAAATATAAATATTCTTTTATTTTGAAATAAAATAATATTTATCCGTTATTATTACATAAATTTATATTATATTGAAAATTTATAGGATTTTTTTTTTACTTTTATGATACAGTAAAACTAAATAAAGTATTCTCAGCATTTTTCATTCAAAAAAAAAATTAAAATATTCTATCCATATTGAATTCTTAAGTAGATTACTATTTACCAATGAAAATATGGTTAAATATGGGTAACCTAATATTTTATCTAATCCATTTTTACCCATATGAAATATAGCGGTTGAATTATTACTCATTTTATATTGACTCATTTTTAACCCGCTCATTTGACACCATTACTCGTGACTAACAAATTCCTTTAGCATGAGATACAACTGATATTACTATAAAATATTTTTTGGCAATAATATGCAGATCTTTTTTATTAGCATTTTTTTTCCATTCATTCTTCATTTGATTAATTGAAATGTTTCTTTTTATTGAATATCCAAGAATGGTGTCAACACGAGACTTTTACTTTTAATAATGGAGAACGAAAAATCAAGTGTCAGATATGAAAAAATAAATTTTGATCACCTCAACTATCATATTGTTTCAAAATTTTATTGATCTAATTACATTTTAACTATGCATAGAGTGAAGATAGTGGTGAAATTGTAAAATTTTAGCATGATGTGGATGAAAAATAAAAAGAGAGAATCGAAAAAGTGCGGGAACCAATTTTTGGAGGGAAAATGAAAAGTAATTTCTCCATATTGGTAGAAGAAATGAAATTGTTGTCCTCTTATATTATGAAACATTTCGTTTACTCCTTAAAGTATTAAGCAAAAGGTGCCCCCTCGCGCCGTTGTCGACGCTCGCTCGGCTTTGAATTTGAATGAATTTGGCAAATGATGATTGATAATATTTTTGAACAAAATTTATTCTATCAATCTCATTAATTATTTTCTTTCTCTTACAAATTAGTTCAGGATGTTAGTTAATTAGTTAAAATAACATAATTAATTTAGCGCAACAGAATTTATTTTGAAATTTTCGTGTAACAGTAACGTCATTTTGAAGGGATATGTTTCTTCCAGAAAAATGTTATTTTTTCCAAAAGACACAACAGTCTGAAACGACATGTCTGAACAGAAGCGTTCACACTATTGTCAAACAGACGCATTCCTTGCTGCAAGTGGCTATAAATAGAGATGTTTTTTTTTTATTTTCAACACTGAAATTTTTTTCTTCTCAGCATTCAATTTCTTAAATAAATAAATTGTCTATCGACTAAGTTTGTTGTTTTTGCGTTCGCAGAAATTAGTGAAGTTTGAGGTACCACTTCTTCTCTAATAGGTTAATCCATTTTATTTTGGGAGGAATTAATCTATAATCTCGGATACTTGAGGAGATTAAATTTCTTAAAGATGGGTTCTGTGGACTCTGATTAATATTTTGTCTATTTCATTTATTTTCTGTTTGTGCTTTATTTTTCCGAACCTGAATACAGGGATAACAGATTTTACGCTTCAACTTCATTAGTTAGATAAGGAGAAAAATTAGATCGTGACTCTTGCAGGTTCACACCGTTGTAACTTTATTTCTTTTTAGCAAGCAAAGATCTCAGAAAATTCAAATTTTCTTTTTTATTTGTGTGGGGGGTGGGGTGGGGTGGGGGGGGGGGTCCAATAATAATGAAATTATCAAGAAAACCTTTTGTTGGTAGTGTGAACTGCATATTTTTATGAGAATTTCGTTAATTGTTGGACAAATTTAATATAAAGATGAACGTTGTTAAGTTTTATATATTTGGGGATTTTTTTTGTTAAAAAGGAATAATTTGAGTATATAGTAAGTCTGCATATAGCTTATTTTATAAGTTTATGTGCAATCATCGCAATACTTGTCAAAAATATATTAACTAAGATCAAGTAAGCCCTCAAAATGTAAGGTACATGCAGATAAATTGTAATAATTGGGTATATAAATATGCACAAAATTAAATATTAATAGTGAAGCATAGAAATATGAGGTGTTTGTAACTTTAACTTACCTAAGAGACAACAAAGTATATATTTCAAAATGTAGTACTCCCTCCATTTAAATAAAAGTGGTCTAGTTTAACTTTATTTGGAGTTAAAAAAATTAAAAGATTGTTTACTCTTGTGGTCCTAGATTTAAAGTTAAGTGAAATGTACAAAAAAAAAGTCTTTTAATCTTATGACATTAAATATGTCAAGTGGAAAACTGAAACTAAAGTATTTCTAAAAGGGGGGGTCATTAAAAAAAAACTTAAAAAAGAAAAGTGAAATTGTTTTTTTAAAACGAAAGGAGTATGTTTTTTAAAAAAGTTTTATTTATCATTTAGTTCTAAAAGAGGAAGGTTTTATAGTTGAAACTTGGATTATGAGTATACCCTTCAAAAGTTAAATGTACATTTTATTTACCCATTTTATATATTTACTAATTAGATAATTTATCTGAAGTAATCTATGACCTAACTAAGAATATGAATGATCATTTTCTAATATCTGAATATTAGCCATTTGGTATTGTCACATATATTTAGAACTTGAAAGATTGTAAAATCATTACTCTTTAATGAATTTTATCTTTTATATATTTTCGATTATAATATTTGTACTTTGATATAATTGATTTCTCAATATTGAATAACTTTATAGGTTAGTCAATGTCCCTTTGTGTATTAATTGGTATATACACGTGCAAGGTATAAGATACTAAATTTGATGGTCTATTATTCATTCTTTGGCCAGTAACAACTAGTTTTTCCTCGCTCTATATATGGCAATCATAGTCGGGACATACTTAACCAATTGAGTGAACTTCAAAGCATATTCATTCACACTCATAGTTCCTTGTGTAAGACTAATATGAACTCAAGAACATTCTTCATCTAAAGGGAAAAGAAACTGTTAGAAATCTCTCCTTTGAATTTCTCCCAATCAAGAGGATTGGCATCAGTAGTCTCTGTTCCTTCCATTATTTGAACAAAACTTGAGCAACCCCTTTAAGTTGATAAGCGTTCAATTCCACATTTTCCACAGGTAACATCCCATAATATTTAATATCATGTACATCTCATCAATGAACTTGTGGAGATCCTCATATATTTTCAACCCGTGAAATTTCGAAGAATTCATCCTAGTGAAGTCTTATCCTTATTGTCATTGAACCCACATTTGGGTTCACGGAGAAACAACTTCTCTATCTTTTTCTAAAATCTTCAGCTCTGATATCTAATTTTTCACAATCCAAAGTACGCCCTAGACATGACATGATGTATAAGACTTCAACAAAATGTACTATATTATATAAGAGTTTGACATAAGAGCAGAAGTCTACATATTGTCTTGACAAGCCAATCTAATACATCAAAAAATAGTGATCGGGACATAACTCGTACACCACGTACAACATATGAAAACTGAATACATATGAAAAACAGAAAAAAAATAAAATAAAGCAGCCCTCAAAATATGAGGATTCACCAAGTCTTCATGATCTACTAATCAACTAGCCACGAGCGTGAGGTGAGGAAGTATCAAACCTTATATTATGAGACAATGTAGGTAAAAGTACGCATTAGTACATGAAATGTACTTAATATGAGTGATATGTATAAAACATGAGACATAATCATAAGCAGTGGCGGAGCCAGAAATTTTATAAATAGGGTCCAAAAAATAAACAACAAAAGCTCTTTTTAAAATGGGAAAAAAATTGTTGCAAGTGAGATTTGAACAAGTGAGCACGGCTCATGAAAGATGTTTAAACCCACATTCAAGACATAAACCACTAGTCTATGACAACCTATTATGTCAAAGGTATCCAAAATATGTTATTTGATCACTTCGTCTATCATTTTACTTGTATATGTCGTATTTTTTCGGACGAAGAGTGTCCAACATTTTCCTACGCCACTGATCATAAGGGGACATAAGGGAAACGTGATATACACGACCAAGCTAAAATGTAGTAAAATATTCAAAGAATTGTAAGTCTGCACATGGTCAATGCATAAACATCATTATGAAGATTCATAAGACCTTTGAAGTAACTTTATTTCATTTTATGGGATATAAACTTTAACAACTATAAACCTTGTGAGTTATAACATGAAATTCAGTGTAATTTCCACACCGGGATGGGAGATTCCACTAGTCAAAGTAAGACTCCATATCATTAATTCATATGCTATTTGTGGATCCACTAGTTAGGTCATTTTAGACATCTATAGGGGTACATAGTTTAGAACTAGAGGTTTTTAGTAGAGTCCATCCTATTTGAGCCTTTGCTTCAAAGTTTTCTCGATGCTAAGTTAAATCCAACGAAATAGAGAAAGTCAAGTATCAAAACATAAAATTAAAAACAGCAAAAATCATAATACCAATCCAAATCATAAAGTCTTATAAGAGTAGCTCTTTTAAACCATGATCCATGCATATGTGAGAAATCCTTTCACCAATCATGATTGTCTAAGTATGTGAAAATTTTTCATAATTTTATGATGTTTATCTCAAAAGCAACCTTAGATCATAAACATCTTTATCATAAAAAGATACATAACTATCATAATTCATATTCATAACTTCATGAGTTTCTTCGTAAATTCGTAATCAAGATATATAGAAATTAATTAGAAATAATGTAGTTTAATCAAAATATGCATAGAAAGATTGCAATTGAACAATTAAATTGTCATCAATTAAGACTCATGGGAATCACATGAAACCCTAAGCAATTTAGGTGAAACTGTATTGGAAACCTAAGAATCCATTAGGACTCATTGGATGAATGAAATCTCACATACCTTGATGATGCCCAAAAACAATGGAGGAAAAAGGACATTTGAAACTTGAACCCTAGTTTTCTTCCTCGAGACTTAAAAAAATTGGAGTGGATGACTGTAGATACAATTGGGGATTTGAAAGAATGAGAGGGTTTGGGCAAATTTAGGAGTTGAAGGCTAGTTATAGGTCTTAAATTAAAGGTTAAATGACATAGTATAAGAATTAAATGCATAGGATAAGACTCAAATACCCTTAATTAACTACTATAGTGACCTTCAGATTGGACCTACAATCCATATAACTTTCTACGGCCCGTACTGGTCAACTGTAGCCTAAACTCAAAAAATTCCAAAATTTGCTCAACTTTCCACGAGAGCTTCCTATAGGCCATCAAAATTTCTACGACTCGGAGAGACAACATGTAGAACTCAAATCCCAGTCAATATTTCACTAAAGTCTGAGACTCCTCTATGAAATCCGTCTACGCTCCATAATCCTTACGACAATCTGTCATGTTCACTCGTAGGTCAAACTTCAAAACTTCAATTTTTTCCTAAACTCAAACTCCCTCCTATGAGCGCCATCTACGACCCGTAAGAGCTTCTACAGACTAGTCTCATAAGACACAACCAATGGGTTCAATATTGATGAAGAGCTGATCTCATAAATTAGTGTATGCTTATGCCAGAATTGGGACAAAAAAAAAAAAAGAGTGAAAAGAACATTTGCAGCAACCCAAGAAACATGAAAAGAGGTAAAACGTAATTCAATTAGAAATTCCACCCCCACCCGCACCAGCTAAATTTAACAAAAAAAAAAAAAAACCGATTCACCCAATTCCCCTTCTACATTGATTGAAACTCGCACGGCCCCACATTGGTCTGAATCTGCCCCGCTCCCATCCCAACCTATTGTCATCCCTAGATAGAAATCAAGAGATTTTTAAGAACGCATAAGACCTGCTTAGGAAAGCTAACTAATTTTTGAGTAATTACAAAACATGTAATTTTATGTTAGACTTGAAGAATGACAAAAATTAACTGAAATGAGGGAGTTAATATGTTGCAAGAGATGTAACAATCAACTAACATCATCATCCAAACCATGATACAACTAGTGGGTGAGTGAGTTCTCAGCAAAACCCCACCCTGACAATAATATTTCATCTCATTATAGAACCATTTCAGTTATTCCACTTGAGCCCGCAATCTGATTGATCAAAGCTTTGCACATTTTACATTAAAGCAGAATGATCTCCTTCTTAATGCAAATTACTCACAATCAAGTCAAGCTTGAGCCAACTAGCGACAAGACAATCATCTAACCATTTACCATAATTTCATACAAAATTTGAGAGACCGAGTCCAACAAAAACGCCAAAATCAGTTTGATCTGAAGCCATATATTTAGATAAAAAATCAAAACTTCATCCTTACTTACATCGAATAAGGACAAATACCAACCGTGTCTCACTATAGGCATTGGTTTTTTTTGTTTTTTTGAGAATGATAACTTTCACTATTGCCATCGTATAGAGAGCTTTTCCTTAACTAGCTTTCTGCTTTGCTAGACTTCTTGCTTTTCTTTTGTTTTTGCTTCAGCTGAGTAAGGCCTGAAGATGTGATTTTGACATTACCCATAATTGCAGCAACAAGCTCAGGATCTGTGCATGCCTTCATCAATTCCTTCTCTCTGCTCGTAGCCTCAGCCATGTGACTAAACAAATTCATGGCTGTCTTGGCCGCTGCAAAGGAGAAAAATTGTCAAGAAAATAAAAGCCAAGGCAATTAAAAAATGGTTCTAGTGAAGCAGCATGTAAATGAGAATATAAGCCAGAATCCTATGCATACTGCAGCAAAAGTATCACTTCAACGTAACACCTTAACAGACGAGTAAAATAAAAATATTTTCCAAAAAACAGTGACAACATGAAAGATGTACCTTTTCCTCTCTTAACAGTGCCTGGCACCAACTTCACGCGATATTTGTACGACTGTACTGCATTATAAGGACCACAGACGGGCACAGCATATAATAGAATATCATTTGGCAATGGATTTCCAGTCAAGTAGTCCACATCATTTAATTTCTCTCTCTCTTCTTCACCAATCTCATGGATATCCTCCTCCTCCATGACTATCCTGTCCCTGTCATTAGCAGCATTACCCACATTGGTTAAAGAATGGGGATCCCCTCCATTCGATGTATTTTGCAGACTCTCGTCTGCATTTTCTTGACAATCCCGAGAGAGATGACCCGCCTTTTTACACTTGTAACATATTTTTGCAGCATCTTCAATCCCTATTACCAAAGAAACAAAACAAAATCACCAACTCAAAAGTAAAAAGAACACTCACTACAAATGTTGCATTACTGTGTATTTATTTCAAGTAACCCTTTATTATCAACCTGCTTTCCCCCAATCAATAACAAAAAGCATACAATCTACAAGGTGCTTCCAAATAGGCAAGGTACAGATTGGGAAATTGAACCACTCTCATATATGGAAGAAGTTTTGGCATTATCTGTCCTAAGATGCACCAAAATTTACAACAGATGTAAATAGCATTGCAAGTTACTTTCATTTAATGCACAACTCTAACACCCTCTTTTTTGTGAGGGAAATCCGATTTCTGAATTTAATGCCATGTGTCACTGAATAACATCTATCAATTCCCAAAACGTGTCTGACAAGAGACAGACAGTACAGGCAAATAACTTTTTTGCAGTAATCAAACACAAACTTAAGTCAAAATTTTATACTGCAGTCAAATATAGAAAAAGCGAGTGTAAGATCCCACTCGGCAGCAACGGCGGTGCAGTGGTGGGACTATTCACCCTTGACCAGGGTCTCGGGTTCGACCCCTGGGTATAGAGAAAATCTTGTTGGGAGCATCACTCGAATGGGCCCTACAGTGCGCGATCTTAATTTAGTCGGGGCTCCAATGAGGGCTCCGGACACTGGGCGGGAAACCATATCTACATATATATATATATATATATATATATATATATATACTAGTCTCTGGGTACGTGTGTTGCACTTGTATCCAAGCAAGGGCTGATTCATTGTTATGGTTTCCAACACTTCCAATATTGAGCATAAATCTGTGTAAAAAATCACTAAATTGCAACAAATAGTCAACATGAACCATGAGTCATTTAGTACAAAATTGAACACAAAATATGATTTTAAGACATTAATAATAGAATCAACAGTGAGAAAAACATATTCAATAAAACAGCGGCAGAACTAAGATTTACACTAAAAGGGATTCAAAATATGAAGAACTAAACACATAAAAGTTCAACATCTACTATATATACATAAAAAACTATTTAAACCATATGTATAAATAGTGTAATTTTCCGTCAAAGAGGGTTTGAATTAACCCTCTCGGCCTTACCTGATTCCCCCGATAAAACAAATGGGTCAAGAATGATTCTTTCAACTTCATCTCATATCATTTTCGATAAGATTGTGCTTTGTAATAACAATAAATACAAGTGAATAAATTCATTTTCTGATCAGGATCTTTGTGTAGCCCATAAAATTATTGTGCCAGGTAACTTTTACAAATCTCTATGACTTCATTGCATTATACGTTAGCTTCTAAATAACTTTAGGAAATGATTGTTCAAATTCATTTTATACTGCAGCATATGAATCTGATATATTATTATACATGAAAGGTAACTTTCAAATTACTTATCCATTTTTTCAAATTGATTAAGGAAATCAATGCATAGATTTTGAAAGAATACAGTATGCCTGCATTTGAATCTAGTCCATATTATTGAACCATACAAAGTAACCTTTCAAATTCTTAACCTTTTGAGAGTAACTGAGAAAATTAATGCATTGTTTTTTAAAAGAATGAATTATATTAATAAACCTTCTCACTTTTAGTATTTAGTATAACATAATATCATTAAATACATTATATTAAATAAATTAAATATTTTATAGTATTATGATTGAATGTAGGGTAAAATGGTAATCCAACTTTGCACTTTGGTGCTTCCCACTTTTAGTAATATATATATGATATATGATGATATGATATGATGATTTGCAGAAAGCCAAAACAACTTGCTACTGCTTTTATTTTGCTACTCTATTTGAGCAGCCATAGAACTTACCAGTAGTTGCTTTTGCTCCCTTATCTGACTCTGCATCAGCCTTTTCAATCTGGATTGTTGGATCAGCCTTTTCAACTTTTCCAGCAGACTGCAAATTCATTGGAACTGTAACTAATGCAAGCATTGCTGGATAATGAAAATGCAAACATCTTGGAGAAGTTCATATATGTGCTCATTGTTGAGTTCGTACACTTCTGATGGAAACCCAAGCGTGACCAGAAAAAGTTATGGTAAATGATAAGAGGAAAAAACACAAATAGGAAAATAATGGATCATCTTTTCTTTTAAAAAGTAAGAAAAACAATAGATCATCAAATGCATGATATGCGTATCAAGTATGATAACAGGATCAGTGACTCCTAAGTAGAGCTACCAGTGTAATGGGAATGAAAGCATCTAATCATGGACTGGTAATGGCCATTGGTGAACTTGAACAAATAGTCATGTTGGAGATTTTTTGCTGGAAGTAGATTGTAGTTGTGCTGTGCAAACAGAAACAATAAATTACCCAAGCTTTTTAGAAAACATAAGAAAAATAAAAGCAAACAAATGATACTGTCAAAAACTACTTCAAAGAAGATTTATAGATCTGACACCAAGAAGAGAGTCTGGACAGGTAACAGGAAAGACCTTTGGAAAAAGAAAAAAGAGGCAGTGTCAGGGCATAGCATCAATAAGTCCCAACCAGAATGGAAATATGAGAGGAACGCATACTAACCAGATTAGATCAAATAAATTTCAAACATCACGGTAACTTTTCAAAGTAGATCCAATATATCAAAGAAGTGATGGACTATCAAGTGTAGTTGGACAGATTTGAAGAAAAAGATAAAGAGGAAAATACTTCAGACAGACAATCTATCTTTTTTAGCTCATACATTTGTAGAAGGAAGTTTGAGGTTGATAACTCAACTTTCTTCCTGGATTTTCCGCAGTTGTATTATCATCATAGTGTATAATAAACTCTGTGATAATCATGGAATACCTCGAGAGCAAAAAAAAACAATACTCGCTTGATGCAGGTCTCAATCCACATTCACCTCCACTATCATCTTTTAGAAGAAATTTGAGGCAAGGAAGTAGTATTGGCCAAACTATCAAATAAACTTCAGAAGCCACGTAAAGGACTATTTGATGCAGGGTATCTATATTGCCCCCACCACCCCCACGTCATACAAAGGAATTTCTTTATATACCTGATTCATATTGTTCAGTTTACAAGACCCAAAGAACTGTATGAGATGGATCCAGAGAACAGGATCAGAATGAGCATCTTTACCTTTGAAGTCTGACTTTTTCTTAGTTCACTCCAAACCCTATAACCCCCCACCCTACCTAAAAAATGATGGATAGTAAGCACATGTTTGTATCAATGCAACATGTATGTGTCTCACTTCTATGATATCCACAACTTTAGGTCACGTCGGTAAAACAAGATACTCTTTATTTTACAAGGTACCAAGATACTCCTAGCAAAAGTTGTTCAAGACCCAATGCAGGAAGCCAGAGACAAACCATTAAGCCTACAAAAGTAACGAGCAGAACAAAAGAAGGAAAACCAAACCACTGAAAATGAAACAATTATGAAAATACACACTGTTCATAATACTCACAGCCAGCAGCGCCATTCGAATACGACGCTCCTCCTCATCCTGATCTGCATATTTCTCTTTTATCTTCTTAAGTTTACCCTTTTGCCCACGACTGACTTTCCCGCCACCAGACTTTGCTTTGTTTACATCTCCCTCACACTGCTTCTGAGTCTTCTGATTATCTTCAGACTGCTTTCCTCGCACAGTGGGTGCACCCTTAGAGCTATCACTGCCTTTCTTGAGCTTTCTTCTCTCAGTTTTTGTAATATAAGGCTTTTCTCTCTGTGTTACTTTTTTTTCTTCATCATTATGCTGCCCTGGAGATCCCAAGGGAGAATGGACCCCATAATTCTTAGTAGATGCAGTAGAAGATCCAATTTCGAGAGCTCTATCAATAAGATCCTCCAGCTGTGATGCCCCAGAAGTAGCCATTATCCCCAAAGAATCTGATGTACCATCATTATTATTGCAATTAACTTCAACAGAAGAGTTGACTGAATTGCTAGCTTGATCATCAGAGATGCTCAAGAAGATATTGGATTGAGCTTCAAAAGAAACACCTGGAACATTTGACCTATCCTTTGGCATATCTGTTATGCCCTGCATATCTACAACGGGTGTTTCCATCGACAACTCCTCCTCCGAGTCGGATTCAGGAATTGCTTTCGATGGCTCACCTTGTTCAGCATCATTTAATCCTTCCTCTTCACCTCTAACTCTCCTTTCATTCAAGTGAAACCCCAAAGAACTTTCATCCATGCGAAACAATATTCCAAAGCCCATAACAAGAGGGTGTGGTGGAAGAAAATTCTTTTTGCCACGGATCATGAAACTTCCTACTGTTAGATATTCACCTGTAGGAGCAGTTTTACTGACCTGATGAGGATAAACCCACCAAGCGCTAGTCACTATCTTTGAGTCCCAAGCCTGGCTTTGGCAAACCTACAGTGCAAATTTAGTAAATATTTGTGAGGTTGTTGCTTCCCACCTACAGCAGATACAATAATATGAAATCTGCACAACTTACAGTGTAGCATCCCGCTTGGTTCAATGTGAGAGGAGGTATTGGCATCTCAGGTTTGTGATTCTTGATCACAGTGCTGGAAGCTCCATGGAGATCTGCATGAATGTACCTATTGCAAGGAAAATATTTCCATATAACAATCACATACAAAGGAACAAATTCCCTACATTCTTAACCAGATTCACAAGACAGTTTTAGTATCTAATGTCATATAACTAGACATACATGAATTGGAAATTGATAAATTAGGAACAGTGTACTTACAGTTATTATTAAATTCGAAAAAGAAAAAGAAAGAAGTCTGGTCAGTATAAATGAATAGGTGGGGACAAAAGGTATTGTAGCACCAAAAGTTTGGATCACTATATCCTGATACAGAATGCAAAGTTACCACATTCTATTACTCTAAATTGCTTATATTTGATAAAGTGTTAATTCAGTTACTCCATTCTACAGTCGAATGTAATCCTTTCCTTTTTGGGTCATCATAAAAATTTGAGGATATCACAGCACAGCAAGTAACATCTCCAAACTCCATGCATCCTATATTTATGTCAGTGCTTGACAGGGCACAGATTTTAAAATGTTGATGTGACTAGTTTATAATACATGGAGAAAACATTGAAGTAATGATTAAAAAGATAGTTTCATCAGACCGTAGGATAAGATTTGAGTAGAAAAAGAAATCTTAAGTTCTTTAAAATTGTGAAAGTTATATAGAATAATATTATTTTAAAATGGTGCAAACATTTTGGAACGGCTCAGAAATGAAAAGAGCATCATATATACTGAAACGGGAGGAACATAACTTTTCGGTGCATCAACATCTAAAAGAAAAAGGTAGCAGCCGCCCCAATACGATTTCCCAATAAATGTTTGATTAACCACACTTTTGACTGTCGTCTCCAATTTACATAAAGAATCTTAAGTGGTTCTTAATTCAAACTTACACTTTTGACTCTCTTCTCTGCCTTCTCTCTAGACTATTCTGTGAAATCCCAACGGTAACTTCTCGCCGGATTCTCTAGGCGGAGAAGCTGAGATGAGCATCAACATTGATCTCTTTGGTCTAGCAATAAATCCAAACAAACACAAGCCTTTTCTTCACAAACAACCCCAAAATCCCCAATACAACGAACTCTCAATTTCCACAAGACTCCCTCCGTGCTTCAACTAGTAATACTCCCGGCACCAACGCTCCTAGCGGTAGAGATAAAAGCAATTAATTCTCTTACACTGGATTACTAAAAACATCAGCTCACAAAAGGAAGAAGTTTGTCACAGCATCCTGAGGGAGCATCAAGAAGGCTACACAGAACTTTGTGGCCAATTTCTTTTGGCTGGGTCCGAAACAGAGTATCACCAACACCGGCCGACAACATACTCAAGTGGGGCAGGGCAGTCATCGTTGCAGCACTAGTAGCAGGGTTGGAGATTGACTTTGCCCGGATGATGTTGGCGTAGATACACGAGAGAGTGTTCAAGACCTCCACTACTTGCCCTTTTTCTGTGTTTGATCTTTTAGATGTGCAGGGACGCTAGAGTGCCAATCTAGCACTTCGATAAACTCATTTGACCGACCGAGACATTAGATATAGGTCTCATTAGAGATGAGGCTAAAGTGGCGGCACCCCGCAAAGAGCCCTGGGTCAAGGTTCTTTCATTGGACAAAAATCTTGCAAACACGGTGGAGCAAGCACAAGACGTTGACCCCTCCATACCAAAGCACACCAACCACACCCCGGCCTCCTCTTCTCATGCCGCTAGCAGGGCCCCTAACTCTTCTAGGTCCACACCACCCACAGCTGTAGCGGTGATTCCCTTAGCTAGAGTGCAGAAACTAGAGGCCTAGATGGCCACCTTGCTCCATCATATACAGCTTTGGATGCAAAAGTCCATAGCGGAGGCCGAGGACCTCATAGAAAAAAACGCCTCGACACATTTGAGTTGCAAGTTCTGGCACGACCAGCCCCCACCACAGATCTCACAGCCATTTAGACGGAGTTAGCTAGCCTACGAGCTGATGTAGATGCTATCTTCGAGATGCTAGAGACTGAGCCGGAGCATGCCCCAACAAATCTGGCTGAAGATACTGTCCTTGAGGCCTTATTCAAGGCACATGCTGAGACACAGCCTGAACCACGTGCTTGTGGCAAGAGGCACCGTTCTAACGACCCCGATGAGGCGGGTGATGAGGCTCGTGCAAGGAGCAAACGCAGGTGGAATAAGCTAGGAGGGCCTCGAGAGTGGATGAAAAGATGCGCCAGAGGAGGCTGCAAGAGTTAGTTGTTGGGGCATCAAGTTCCGGGCCTATGAGTGGGGCAGTGAACACTACTGGTGGTGCCGATAGAGTGGCGGATGGCACTACTGATGGTGTCGTCCTTGGAGATGTGGGCACTGCTGATGGTGACCCAATTGTTGTCCTTGCAGGCTCCGAGAAATCGGACCCACCCGTTTGTTGATAGGTCTTCGACGCTATGCGCCACAGGTTTGCTTCACCTGCCATTTTGCATTCTATGATTTATTGTGCATTGGGACAATTACACTCTTTTGTTGGGTGGGGTAAATGAAATGTGAGTGATAGGGTAAAGTCTGTGTAGCCCAACTCACGATTCTCTTTTGGGGTTTTCTTGCCTATATTCTTTTTCCCCAAGAGACTGTTTAAATTTTTGTTGAATCGGCATATATTAGTAAGTGAATGTGTAGAAGCATGAAAGATTGAAGCATGATCGCTAATGAAAAATGAGACACGTCAAATTAAAGTGCTTGCATGTATAGGCTCAGATAAGTTGAATGTGATAGCTCTAAACATGACATGAAAATGCACCAACTGCATGACCTGTAACTAAAAATTGAACTGGGAATTCTGATAATCTGATAATGCAACGATGTGCCAAGTGAGTGTGAGAATATTTGATCGTTCGACAGTTGGTGCCTAATTAGAACTTGTCCGGTTAGTCCTGCTAAGGAATCTACTCTAGAAGCTAGGAAGTGATCATAGGCCCTTGTTCGGAATAGTCCACAACCAACCTAAAAGAGTTGACCAAATGAAGTGAATGTTCCCTTCGATCCAAATACTTTGAGCCTCTATTAAACCATTTCTTTCTAACTCACCAACTCGCCTTCCCAGGGTCTAATGTTTTGGTCTCAGTCCCTCCTTGGACATGTGCACCTCGACTTAGGCAAAAAGCCTAAGTTGAGGGCGGCTAACGCAAAAGTGACCTCGTCTTGGACCTGACTGACATCGTGTATTGTGCTCCTCGACTCGTGGAGAAGTCATGAGTTGAGGGTCGCTATTAAGAGAGAAGACCCAAAAATAGGTGTGAAAAGAGATGGATGTTGAAAAGAAAAGAATAAGTAAAGAGAAGGATGTGACTTGGCGAAAATGAAAGAACAAGTGAAAGAAAAAAAAAAGAGAAGAATTTTTTGAGAAAAAGATATAAAAGATAAAGTCACACCTAAGGTTGAAATGAATCAACAGAAAGAAGAGAAAAAGAAATAAGGTGTCAATAATAAAAGAGGTGGAAGGCCTAGTTGTAATGTCAAGGAGGGCAGATAGTCACTAAATGCACCCAAACGTACCTGAGCCTACATTACAAGCCAAGAAAGTCCTACCGTGATCCTAGAGTCTAGTTTGGTGAACCTAAGCAGCGAAGATAAGGAAAGCCTATGGCGTGGAGCACTAACTGTATTTGAGCTTATTCTTGAGCGTGAGTGTTGAAATAAATCCTTGTACCCAAAATTCATAATCACCGTGTGAAAATTGAGGATTATATTTGAAGTGAGGGCACTAGTTACATTATGAGAAAATTAGTACCTTAGTGATAGGAAAAACTGCGGAGGTGTTTGTTGACTGGTAAATTCGTGTCATGATACGATCATGAGTTAGCTTGTCAAGACATAGACGTAGGCCTGCACCCGAACAAGGAAGAGTTGGGATAAATAGCCATGTGATTGCTCGAGCTTAAATTGCCTGCTTCTATGCAAGTGTCGTTTAGGGTCGTAGTGCATCGGTTGAGGACAAACAACGAATTTAAGTTGAGGGTGTTGATGTACCGTGAGTTCACGATATTTGTAATGCTTTTCACTTAAGGGTTGTGTGTGTCTTGAGCCTTTTTGTATTGGTTTTAATAAGTTGTCTTATTTTGCAGGAAAGATGTTCAGGCATAAAAAGGAGACAACTGAAAAAGTGCAGAATAAGGAACCTACGGAGGGAATCAACGGACAGTCGATCCATTGACACCCCGTAGATGAGGATCATAAATGAGCAGCCCAGGCATTGGAGAAAATCAGGAAACTCTGACTAAGTGTAGCCACGGCTAGCATTGACGGTCCGTCGTACTGGCGGAGCGTAGTATGATACTGCGAGGGTTTCAGCACCTGACACTTGAAGATTCTACGTGTTGATGTTCCCTCATTTGATTTAGAGAAGATGCAAACCGGAGGTTAAAATATTTTTCTAAGTTCTGGCTGACTGAAAAGAAGCACGGACCATCAATCGATCGACGGTCCGTCAGTTGGTCTCGTAGATTGAAGTCGTGTGCCTGAACAAACTGTTCTTATTTGAATTTCTTTTTATTAGGATTTTGTTTTTTTTAAATAGGGCACAAAACGTCGTTTTTTGGGGCTAGCTACAACTACTATTGTTCTAGTTTATGTTTTGGAGATCAGTTGTTGCAACTTTGGCAAATAATTGATTTTCGGAATTGATTTTTTGAAGCTTGTTAAAGAATGACAAAGTCCTACATCGGTGGTTAATGAGATGGGTGGACCCCTTATAAGGTTTGGGTAACCTTCCTCCTTTTGAGCTAGCTTTTGGGGTGTGAGTTAGGTCTAAGACCTAATTTCACATGATATCATAGCAGGGCCCGTCTCACCTGATGTTGGGATCCCCAAAAATCAAAATTGTCCATGCACCAGATGCTAAGCACTAGGCGTGACCCCAAAAATCAAAATTGTCCACGCACCAGATGCTAAGCACTAGGCGTGAGGTGGAATGTTAAAGAATGACAAAAATCTCACATCGGTGGTTAATGAGATGGGTAGACTCCTTATAAGACTTGGGCAATCCTCCTCCCTTTGAGCTAGCTTTTGGGGTGTGAGTTAGGTCTAAGACCTAATTTCACAAAGCTTTCGGTTTGCAATTCAAGTGCAATTTTTGGGTTTACTATTCTTATTACGTAAGTTCATGATTTCTTCATCTATCAACATGGATTATGTTCTTACTAATATGGGTAACAGGTAACTAAATCCACAACTAGGGTTGCGGAAACCAAGAGCGGTTAACAAAGTATAACTAGTAATTAAATTCTTGAATACTGTTTTTTTATAATTCATTCGCTTAGAAGTCTTTTTAACGAGTGCACACGTTAGAACTCGCCTTGTTGCTACTTGTCAGACCAAGGAGATAGTTAATAAGAAAAGAATTATCAACATAGATTTAGTGTGATACTATCTAATAGGCTAGTGTAGATTGGTGCGAGGGTGAAAACTAAGTCATACATCAAAGTGATGTCTAGTATGAGGTAATGGTAAGGGTTAATAAACTATACACACGTAGTCGGACCAAGGTGCGCGGTCAAATTCTCTAGATGTCGGACCAAGGATTTAGAGATACATAACTTATCACTTTGCATGTAATACACTGGGAAAGGATTGTTATTACTAGGAATACCGTGTTATGAACACACACCCTAGTTACTTTCTCATCTTGATAACAACTAAAGTTTACTCTTGTTCACTTGCTAATCATACAATTGAAGGAAGTTGTTTCACATAACCCCCCCTTTACTTCATTGTTTCGGAAATACCTTGACTAAAAAGATATAATTGTGGGTCAAAGTTAAGTATAAACTATATTTACTCGTGGGATCGACCCCAACCTACTATTTGGGTTCTTTACTTGATAACTATCGCTTATGTTTCTTTAGGGAGGTGTAATTAGAGCGTATCATCTATCCCCTTCTCTTTTTATTCTGAGTGCTTAATTGCTTTCTCATATGTTGACAGGTCTGCAAACCAAGATTGGGTACAAAGGTTTCTACATGAGGGCCAATGATCCCCAGATCAACCACTTAACATTTGCTTATGACACAATCATCTTTTGTAGTGGGGACAAGATCTCTTAAAATGATTTTGGACACTCTCAAGAAATATGAGGACAACATTGGCCATCTTATTAATAGAAACGGTAGTTATTTGTCCCTCAAATCCAAAGCTAGTCTTGACACTATCACCAGAATGAGAAGGCTCACTCACCAGTATGGTTTACCATAAATTTCCCATCAAGTATCTTTGTTGTCCCTTAATAACCGGGAAAAAGAAGATTTTGTATTACAATGACATTGTCAAAAAGGTTACTAGCAAAATTAGAGGATGGTACTCTAAGCTCCTCTTTTTCGGTGGTAGAGCCATCCTCATTAGACATGTTTTGCTTGCTCTTCCAACTCATCTTCTCCGTGTTGTTGATCCTCCTAAGGGAACTTTTGAAATTATTGAAAAATGCTTAGCTAGGTTCTTTTGGTCTGGACAAGACACGGGAAACAAGCATCACTGGATCTCTTGGGATAACTCGTCCTATCCATTTGAGGAAGGTGGCGTCAATTTTAGAAGAGTTGAAGTTATTTCTTTGAAGTCAACAATGGTGGAAGCTCAGAACTTCTAAATCATTTTTTTATAATAGGTAACTTTGTATTGTATTACAAACAGTACAACCCATGTCTTGAAACCATTATATACAGATGTCTCCTTTCAACTTGTTTCGGTCTATATTGAGTCTAAAACACCAATTACTGATACAACATCATTAGAGTATACTTGAGTACACCAAAAACATAACAATAAAATGCAGTTTAACTTGACTTTCTGGACATCACTCTATGCTCTCAAAACACCTTTCTTTCCAAATAGTCCACCATATACTAGCAGGGATAATTCTCCATCTGCTTCTATCCTTTGCATTCATCCCTGCTGCCTCCCAACTCTTCAAAGCCTCTGAGACCTTCCTGGGCATGGGCCAAAAGATGCCTTTGAGATTTAAAAAAATCCTCCATAGTTGTTGGGTATACTTGCAATGTAGAAACAGATGGTTTCCTGTCTCTAATGCATCCACACAAAGAAAGCAACTAGAACATAAGGTTATCCCTCTTTTCTTCAAGTTATCTTGAGTCAGAGCAGCTTCTTTGGCCAATAACCGTATGAAGCATGAGATTTTATGAAGTATTTTGCTACTCCATATTTGTTCCCATGGCCAACTGTATGTTTGTCGGTTTGTCTGATCCATCAACTTGTAGGCTGAGTTAACTCCAAATTCCCCTCTACTATTTCCTCAGAACTTCTAAATCTCTTTGGAGTGATTTCATGAGAGCCATGTACTGGAATAATCAACACCCTGTGTAGGTCCAATGGACAAGAGAAACCTCTCAATACTGGAAATCTCTCTGTGGGGTCGAATTTAACACCGAAAAATATCTATGAAGGGTTGGGAAAGGGGATGTGTCATTTTGGTTTGATAACTGGTCCAACTTGGGACCGCTTTATCTTCTGCACCCTTACGACAACTCCCATAGTAATATCAATCTCAACTCTGTCTTAACAGAGGGAATTCAGCATTGGGATACTTTGGAATACCAACTTTACAAGAAGATAAAAATAGGATCAGCAATATGGGTAACCACTTGGATAACAACAAAGAAGATTATCCTATTTGGACTGATACATCTACTGGGGAACTCAGCACGAGATTGGCCTGGAATAACATAGGCATAAAATGGGGATCAACATAATGGCTAAAAGCATATAGAACAAGGACATCCCTTTCCGGACGACGTTTTTGACTTGGAGGCAATTCACAATAGACTTCCAATTGATGAAAGAGTTACTAAAAAGTTTTGAATTAGTATCAGTCCTGGATGTCATTGTTGCACTTCTGATGACTCTAACACAGATATTGAAAATGTAGATCACCTTTTTTGTCTAGTTCTACATTGTAAAAGAATCTAGAAGTTGCAGGGTCACTGGGAATTGGACTTATGCATAACACTCTCAAGATGATATTACTCTGTTGGTGGAATTTGAAGACTAAAACCTCATTGCAGCTTTCATATCTAAAGCTCTACCCCCAATCATTTGCTGGGAACTTTGCAGAACTAGGTGTAGCAATAAATTTGAGAGTGTAAAGCCTTCTTTTTCCAGACCCAAAATTAGCATCATTTACACTCTATTGCAGGTTACACAGAAGAATTTTGGTCAAGCAAACATAGGGGAAAGCTGGAATAGCCTTTCTCAAATCTTTGAAGCGGACATCAATCAAAGAACTTCCATCAGTCAAATGACTCAAACCACCAAGAAATTTTATTGAGCCCAATAGTGATGGAAGTTGCGATCAAGGAAGTGTGGTGGAGGAGGGCTAATCAGAGACAGCCAAGGCAACATGATGTTTGCTTACTCTTTACGTCTAGGCCAAGGTAATAGCAACATGACTGAACCCCGTGCACTAATATATAGTCTTAGCTGGTGTGTTAGTAGAGGTTATGATAGGGTTTGGGGAGAAACGGATTCCCTACTCTTAGTTAAATGCATAAACGGATAATGGAGAACGCCTTGGAGATTAGATAAATTGATTCAAGAAGCACAACAAATAACTGAATCTCATGGATTTATCATCAGTCGTTGCTTCGGGGTAGCCAACAAACCTGCTGATATATTAGCATCCAGGAGTTATAGTGTTAATACAATACATGATTTCAACTTTTTCTGTGATCTCCCGAGGGAAGTTAGGGGATTAATTAACACGGATAGATGGGAGCTCCCTTCCTTCAGAATGCAACAGATTAAACCTTCTAATTTTATTTACGAACCCCCCTGAATCCTCTTTGTCAAGAAGTCAAGTTAGTAGAGCAATATGTCACGTCCCGCCACATGACAATTAAATTTTACGTCCGGATGGGAGCGGAAGGGTCTAGAGTTGTGGAGAGGTTTGCGGAGAACTGTAGAACCTTCTAGACTAATATAGAAGGCTAGAGAATTCCTTAGAATACTATAGAATAACTTAGATATTTTCTTGGAAAGATTTAGAAATTCCAAGAATGTGTACAATTTTCTAGAGAGGGACTAAAGTGTAAATAAGGAGGGACTTGTAAAGTAAATAATATTTACACTTAGGTCCTTAGGAGGTAGTATAAATAGGGGGTGACATTCATTTGCAAGGCATCCAAGCTTGAACCAAGCAAAGTTGTAAGCAATTCTTCCAAGCAATTACAAAAGCCTTCTCCAAAAGCTCTCTTTCTTTTCTTTCTAAGTCTTTCAAAGCATTCTCTTAGCGATCTAAGTCTTAAAGGCTTACTTGAGCTTACAAGATCGTGAAAGATTCGTGAGTAAGTTGTCAAGTGCCGCACGGAGTCTTAGCAAATACTCTAAGTCCGTGACAAATAGCTAACTAGAGTTTATCTAACTCTATTTCTACCCCAAGATCTTGTGTTAAGTTTAAACTTCAAAATGTAACTCTTTCATATCAATGATCATTGGAGGCAGTTTTAAAAAAAAAAACATTCAAGCCAAAAAAAAAGTGGTTCTTAATGTGGGAGTGAATCATCTTGACAACCAATTAAGTATAATTAACTTACAAATCTCCCTTGGACATGTATCGCTTGACTATCATTTCATTCTGTTGTGCATCACGTCCACTTATGACTAGATAATTCTCACTACTGATGAACCAATTAAATTTCTCAAACCAGTGAACTTTGCGCATATGCGAAATCACAGCAACTGTCTTTTCCTGCATATTTATAGTGGAGAAGAGAAGTGATGTGTCACTCAACAGTACAAATAAACAGCCCTCAGATGAGTATGTTCCATCAAAAAAGAAGTTCAAGTGTAGCAAGAAACTTTATTCACTTTACTTTCCTGTAACATACTCATCAGCAGTCCATAAAAGTAACTACATATATATTAAAAAAAAAAAAAAAAGCATATTCGTGTACCGCAAAGTGGTTATATACATTCAGAAATTACACTGTTCAGAAGAGTGCTATAGTAAAGGATATTAAATTCAGTATTAAAGAAATAAAAAAAAGCTTAGAGAGTCAAAACGGGCTTGGAAATGTACACACTTTATTGAGCATATTTGTACTTAGCGCCCAAATCTTCCTTTAACCCTCCTAGAAGGTGGTGGGATTTGGGTGCTCTTTAGTTGCTGTTACTTGGTAGTTTTTGGTTGTACTGGAATTTTGTTATGTTTGTGGTGATAAATTTTACAGTGCATGTAAATAGAAAGTGCTTATATACCAAGTAGATACTTTTTAGATAACTATGGGGCCAATCACTGAGCTAACAGTTCACTTTTTGTTAATTTTAACATTATCAACTCCAATGGATGATACACAGGCAACACACTATGAAACATAGACATATCGCGACATTGTATTCACACAAGATAAAAGGCAAAGAACTCTATGAAAAATAATTATCAGAAATCACATAAAAGATCTAGTTGGTGATTGCTGAACTGAACAGGACTGGGATCTAGTTTTAGAAGACTTCTCAATGATTGGGAGGTGGAAAGGGTGGCTGAGATATTAGGGATGCTAGGCAGAGTGACCATCAACGCAAATTCCACTGACAGGATGTTGTCGAAACACAGCAAAGAAAGCCTTTTCTCAGTCAACAGTGCCTACAGAAGAGGTCTCCAGGTGATGGCAGGGAGACCAAAACACCTCTGGAACTATTTTTGGAAGGGGTATATTCCTACAAAAGTGAAATGCTTCACTTGGCTAGTGATAAAGAGAGCTTATTTAACACAAGAAGTACTTCAGAAGAAGGGTAGACAGCTGGTCCCTAGGTGTTTTATATGCAATTTGACAAGCGAAACTAACAGCCACCTCTTCTTGCACTGTAATTACAGTGCTCAAATCTGGAATTTGTTCCTTAGCATCTCAAATCTGAATTGGACAGTGACAGAACGTACATCAAACGTGTTGAAGAGCTGGGTAAGGAGAGGAGGTACCAAGAGCCAGAAGAGATGGTGGAGGTTAATACCATCATGTATATGGTGGTCAGTATGGAAGGAAAGGAGCAGTAGATGTTTCGACAATAGATCCAATTCCTTGCACAAAGTCAAATGGAATTGTATAGTATCTCTTCTTTTTTGGTGTAAATGGTTGTGTATAGTAGATACAGATCAGATTATAGATTTGATATAAAGTTTGTAATTGACACTTTTTGGTGGAGGCCAGCATGTCCATAATGCTGAAGAATACAACCTTACCATTTTCAAAAAAAAACAAAGATCTTCTATAACTTCCAATGGAGAACTCCAACACCGATGTCTAGAAAGGCCCCAATAGATGGACTATCAAAAGTGCAACACCCTGCAAATTCTAAGCTAAACCCGGTGATTTTCCATTTGTACATATGTGTTAAGGTTAGTTCTCAAGTGTGGTAAGCAATTTGGATATGAGTTGGAAACTTCTTTGCCGGTTGAGTTTTCGTATAAGTTCCTACTAAGCTCAACTTCAAACAACCACTTCTCTTAGAATATGATGAGTCTTGTGGCTGAAGAACCGCTGAATTAAAGGTCTTTGAGTCTTCTTTCAAACGTCACTGACCGCTCGTTAATTCGATTTCGGAGTAGAAAGTTGTTAGAACATGAATATGTTTATATAAACGTATTAGAATAGGAATAGGTTTATACAATCCTATTAGAAAAGACCTATTAGAACAGGAATCGGTTTATACAATCCGATTTAGAATAGGAATAAAAATATAAGAAAAAAATATTATTGATTGTTTTTGTGTCTACATTATTACATTGAGACCCTATTTATAGACACTACAATACAATTCTTGATGTTATGTTTTATACTAGTAAATTTATTTAAAAGAGAGAGTTGTTTGTTACTAAATAAATCCAAAATAAATCAATATAATATTTGAATTGTGAGTTATTTAACATTTACTAATTGAAAGATAAATATATCATCACATGACGTTTGAATATGTGTGTGTGGTGTGGGTGTGTGGGTGGGGGGGGGGGGGTCTTCATATTAAAACTACAGCATGGTTTATTCAATTTTATTATTGCTCACCATCTTTTCTGTTTTAAAAGTAGATGGTTATCTTTTTTAAATTGAAAATTGACATTTCGTGACTGGACAATTTATTAAAATATTTATCCTCAAATAATTCAAGTGAAAAAATAGCAAACATGACAAAAAAATTAGCTAGTTAGGTCATAAGAAATAATATTTTACGGCAATTATCTACCTTGACCCAATTACATAATAATTCCAGGTATAACTGGAAAGACGTTTTTTATAGAGTTTTAATCCAAACACAAGATAAGGTGGAAAACAATAAATGAAATACTTGATAAAAATAAACCTTGTATTACAAATACTTGCATTACTAATTTCTACTAATCACTGTGTTACTAATCCCCGTGTTGTTAACCTTTGTACCAAACAACCCCTTAGAGTATTAGTAATTATCAGATGTTGTTAGTAGAGTATTCAAGTAGCCTGGGGTCTTGCCCCAATAACCTAAGTTCAGTACAATTAGAGGCTTCATAGAAGCATTAGTTGAGTTATAGCTTACGGCATTATTTTACAATCAAGTTTATATTATACAGATCTTCAGATTAGTAATAATAAAGTCATTGAATTTGTTCCCTAAGTTATTGCATGCTCATCCATTAAAAGCTTCTGCACAATTGTTGTAGCATTTAGTAAAGTAGCAAACCGGGTCAAGGGTTCATTGGGATCAACAATGGGGTTTCAAGTGCCGGTTAACGCCCAAGGTATAGGCTCAAGGCAAGACATAAAGTTCCTCAAGCTAACAACCACTAAGAAGACACAGAATTACTGAACGCCTACACAACACATAATGTGAATAGCCACTGGTCAGATTATTGGTTACCTGAGACAGCTGGAGACGTGTCTTTCTCTCAGCCGCCTTGAATGCTTTTTCATGAGCAGTTACAGTCTTCTCTTGCTTGTTTTCTTGTTTTTTCTTCATTTCATACCACCGCCGAGCATTTGCATGGGCTGAAAGTGCCAGATCAACTTCAACCTACCAAATGAGAGCAAAACAATGGAGGCACATTCACTATCGTTCATGCTCAAGTCGCTGCATTTCTTTCAAAACCAATCATAAGCTTAAGTAAAAGACTTGAATCAATAGCAATGCTGCACAAACAGTATATATAGGTAGGTAGAAGAACTTTCCATACAGATATGTGGGTTCTTAATTAGAACTTCTAGAAAAGAAAAAGGAATATCAGGTCAGCATACCTTGTCCACTGGTTGGGTCTTTTCATCATCATCCATTTCATCAAGATTGTTGCTTAAGAGCAATGTCATGCAGTTCCTTTCAAGATGGAGCTTGTCAATAAGTCCAGCTACTGGATTTCCAGATCTTTTCTCCTCTTTCACCATTCGAGCCAAATCTTCCCAACTCATTCCATTAGCAAGAGCTACACGTACTGCTAAGATGGCAGCATCAGCATCTTCCAAATTGTATTCTATCAACTCTGCCATCTTAATACAATGTTCAACTTCTTGCTTTAATGTTACAACACGGTTTTCCTGCATCAAGTCGGAGAAGCTTTTGATCTCAACGTATAGTAGTACAAGGTCCACTGAGATGTGACTGGACACTGGTAAAGAGTTAAGCCAAACAAAGCTAAAGCAGTGTCATTTAGGAACTACTTCGTATTAGTTGCAGATTTCATTCATCAGTTATTGCTTAAGTTCTTTATATTATTTTTATTTTTGAGCAAGAAATTTAAGTTTTCTATATTAATGGCCGACCCAGTTACTCTCTACCATAAATGTGAAGGAGCAAGCCTAATATTAAAAAGAGATTATCCAGGCAAGAGTCATTAGACAAACTTAAACAGGAAATGACTAGGGAATTTCTTGCTTCCCGAGTCAAATAAAAAAAGAACTAGAAGACAGGCCGATTCCTTTTTCAGGAAAATTAAAGACTGATGAGCCACTATGCTGATCTTAGAATCTTAAAAAAATATGAAGCAGCAGAAGGAGGAGAGGGGCAGAATTTGTTTTCAGTCCTCTCAGTTCTTCATTGTGTTGTTGAGCATAAGGCCAGAGAGTACAACTGCTATAGAAGAAACTCTGTTTGGGATGTACATTCTTTCGTGTCGCCTGCACTCACAAAATTAAGAAAAAGGACAAAAGAAAAAGTTCCTCCCACTTTTTCCCATTAAACCTGCCATGTAGCCATGGACTGAATTTTGAAGTAAAGTAAATTGATCTATTCCTCACAATATAGATCCTCTATAAAACCTCCAAGAAAGACAGTGAGCTAATTTACCTTGCCCTCAAACATCTATAACTAAGTATATCTCTTCCCAGAAATGCATGCTGCTTTTTTATAGGTATATACATGCTGATTTTTCCGACATTTTGCAATAATATACACTATGGAATCCTTGAAATTAATTTGTCATCAGGATTTATCTATAAAAAATCATCTCCAGTTCCTGTGTAGGTTTTTTTTTCTTTCATTGGTACATACTTTAATCGGAAGAAATAAGTCTGTGAAACTTTAGCTACACTCGTAGAATTAGGCCAACAGAGATAAAACATGCCATGAAAAATATGTGGATTAGAAAATCTTGTGGTCATGTTACTATTCCTATATAGGTTTGGAAGTAACTTGAAGAGGTCGGAGTCAGAGTAGAATGACTCACCAAGTAGTTCAATCTTATACTAAGACGTTGTAGGATGCCCAATGAGTGGAGGAAGAGCACCCTGATTCTGATTTATTAGAACGGAGATATTCAAAGTTGTGCGAACTATATGGCATTGAACTAACGAGTCATACGGTGGAACTCCAGGAGAGAGTAATAGATGTAGGCTTAGGAATATGACAAGGTTAAAAGAGAAACGGTTTGGATTTATGCCTCATAGATCCACAACAAAGCCTATATTCTTGTTAACAAGATTGCAGGAAATCTATTACGAAAAGAAGGAAGATCTACACATGGTGTTTATTGAGCTCGAAAAGAAGGAAGATCTACACATGGTGTTTATTGAGCAAGAGAAATCATATAAATAGAGTACCACAGAAGGTCCTAGAGGGTTTCTAAGAATAAAGGAATTCACATTAAATATAAAAATGATAGAAAAGGCATGTAAGGAGTCGTGTGAATAGAACTAGGTGATACACAGGAGTTTCCCATAACAGTGGGTTTACACCAAGGATCGGCATTGAGTCCCTACTTGTTTACCCTAATTATGGACAAGGTGACAAGCTAACTAACACTACAGAAAATGAGGTCTTGTGGTGCCATTTTTCCTATTAAAAAGGCCCAACAGATTCAAGCTTTGGCCAATATATTGAACAGAGGTTGCCTACAGTTTATCTAGGTCTGCCAATGGGTGCTAAGCATAAAGCAGTTAGCATCTGGGATGGTGTACTAGAAAAATCAGAGAGGAGACTGGCACTTTGGAAATCCCAATATCTATCCTTGGGGGAAGAGTCACTTTGATTGATTCCGTTTTAGACTCTCTGGCAACATATGTGATGTCACTTTTTCCCATTCCTGGCAAGGTAGTCAAAGCTATAGACTCATTGAGGAGAAACTTCCTTTGGCAAGGTAACAAGACTGAGAAGAGCTACGACTTAGTTAGATGGGTGGCGGTTCAACATAGCAAAAGATGTGGGGGTTTGGGAGTAAGAAATCTAAAGATGCACAACAACAGTTTACTTACCAAATGGTTGTGGAGATACAATTTGGAAGATCAAGCTCTATGGAAGGAACTCATTCAACACAAGTATGGTCAGGAAGATCAATAGTGTTCAGAGGAAGTGCCAGAAACATATGGGTATGGAGGACTATAAGAAACCTATGGCTGGCTTTCAGAGACAATGTAAGGATAAAGGTTGGTCGAGGAAATAAGGCTTTGTTTTGGAAGGAAGACTGGACTGGTCAAGGGTCCTTGGAAAATTTATTCCCTGGGTTGCTTTCCATTTGCCTGAATCCTGACAGCACAAGAGGTTTGGAGGTTTGGTCTCCCCCCCCCCCACCCACCAAGGATGGATTTGCTATTTAGGATATTTCTTAATGATTGGGAAATAGAGTGCGTATCCAATATGCTAGCTTTGATTGGAGATTTTCCTGGCACAAATCTGGAAATAGATAAATTGTTATGGAGGCATCATACTGATGGCCAATTCTATGTGAACAGAATGTAAAAAAGGGATCTAGCCATGATTGCGGGGAAGAAATCAGGGTCATGGAGTGCTATATGGAAGAGTGTAGCCCCTACTAAGGTGAAGTGTTTCACTTGGTTGGTAACTAGAAGAGCTTGCTTGACACATGATAAACTTCAAAAGAGGGGGAAAATGATTGCCTCAAGATGTTATCTTTGTAAAGAGGCTCTAGAAACCAACAATCATTTGTTTCTCCACTGCAAAGTAACAACACAAGTATGGGCTCTATTCACCAATTATAAAGAGCCAAAATTGGATTATGCCAGAACATACAGCAGACCTACTAAGTTGTTAGGTCAGAAGGGGAGGTAGTAAGAGCCAGAGGAGGTGGTGGAGAACAATACCTTACCAGCTTGTATCTGGTGGATCATTTGGAAGGAGAGAAATCAGAGAATTTTTGTAGGGAAAGAATGCACTATAGAGAAGATTAAGTGGAAAGTAATTACCACTTTAGATTTTTGGTGTAAAGAAATGAACATAGAAGAAGAAATTCAACTTGTGGATTTCATAGGAGCTTTGTAAGTAGTCCTTTTTTTTGTTGGTTTTCCTGTGTAACTAACACTTTTGGAGGTGGTGCTATGCTGAGAAATACAATGTTACCAGTTTCAAAAAAAAAAAACTATTGTGCGCTGATGATATTGTGGTGCTAAATTGCAAACAATTAGATATCTAGATTTGTTATTTCAAGAGAATTGAATGATAGATGAAGATGTACTCATAATCAAAACTAGAATATTGTAATGGAGAAGTGCTTTTAAGGGGTCATGTGATGGAAGGTGGCAGACTAAAGGGAAAAGTAGTTTTGTTAGCATTGTTATAACTTCACAAGGTAGTGATGTTTGGTTGCTGAAGTCCACATATAGTGTTGCAAAGGTGTAGATAAGATTAATGTGAAGTCCTACCACATTAGACAAACTTTAAAATGACCACATTCACCAAAAGGTGCAACTAGCACAGCACGTGTTGAGGATCAAATGTGTGAAGCTCAGGTGGTTTGAACATGTTCTTTGTTGATCTACAGATGCACCGGTCCATAGCTGTGAAACTATGGTAAGGTGAAGGTATTAAAGGGTGACAGATTAGATCTAAAATCACATGGAAGGATATTGTCTCAAAAGACCTACAAATTTTCGTATCAATGCGGACTTAACTAAAGATAGGGCACAAGTGAGGAGAAAAGATCCATATAGATGATAGATACTAGTTGAGATCAGGTTTTTAGACTAGTTAGGAAACTTCTAATAGCATTATTTTCTATTTATTTATTTATTATTATTATAATATTATTACTCCCTTCGTTCCATTTTATGTGGCTGGCAACATTTGACCGGGCACGGAGTTTGAGAAATAATGAAGACTTTGAAATGTTTACCAGATTGCCCTTCAAAAATAGTCATATTAAAAAGTAGACTCACTTTTCTCTCTCCTCATAAATATATTAAGTGGGATCAATAAGGGTATAAGAGGAATTGTATATTTAAATACTTAACATATAAGGAAACATGACATTCTTTCTGGAACTGACCAAAAAGGAATGGTGCCACATAAAATGGGACGGAGGAAGCATTAAATATATACATAAATAATACTCTCTCAGTTGCAATTTGTTTGTCTTACTTTCCTTTTTATTCCGTTTCAAAAAAAAATGTCTCTTTTTCTTTTGGCAACTCTCTAGTTCTAACTTTCCGCACACCACACGTTAATGACCACAAGATTAAAGGGCAGTTTGGTACAGTCCACACATTTTTAGTTTGAAACCACAAGATTCAAAAGTCTTCTTCACTTTCTTAAAATCCGTACAAGTCAAAATCTACAAACAAGTTGAAACGGTGGGAGCAATACTAATCATATATTTTACTTTAATTTATTTAGTACAGTAATGATATAAAAAAAGAGCTTAAATGAAAAAGTGAGGATTTAAGCTGACTAAGGAGTAGTTGTTTTCATTGTTGTTGTCTTCAGAAAGTATTGTCATATCCAACTTAATTCTTCCATTTAAAGTATGTACCACTTAATTATACGTTGAATTGTGACCTGCATGCTTACTCCCGAATTCATTATTGCCATTGAGACCTCTAGCTCATGAACTTATTCCCGCGATCAACCAGCATTTTCACAGAGGAATTCAAGAAAGCTAGTATTGACAGGCTAAAACGCATACCTCCCAGAATATTTGAGGGCAACCAACTGAAATGCTTCATGATGATTATATAATAATAGATGTGACACAGACCTGATCAGTGCGAATCTTATTAAGTCTCTGCATTGCAGTGCTTTCTTTGGACTTTTGCTGTTGTTCAGAACGTTGACTTTCAATCTTACTATAGAACTCATCCAATGCTGCATCAAATGTTTCAAACTTCATAAAATCCCGACACTTAAGCTGATTCAGCAACAACGGGCAGAACTCATCATATATCTGCAGAATAGGAAGTCTCAAATAAATCACCCTTCTAAAACTATTTTGGTCCAGAAAAGAAGAACAAATGATCACAGTCTCACAGGGGTTAAAAAATCTCAAAATATAGAATAACTGTGGAACCTTCTCAGAAGATCCACTATCACATATGGTGGAATCCTTTTTAGACAAAGCCTTTTGCTGCATTAAGATATAGCCTTCTGGAACTTTCTCACCCAGTATAATGTCCTCCAGCCAATCTTCAAACTGCTTAACAGCCTCTGTCAGAGAGAGAAGTGTATTGCCTTCTAATTTAAAATCTGCGTCAATCTTTGTATTTGGAACCAAGCCAGCATCTAGAATAATGTGTTCAGAAAGTGCTGGGCCATAGCCTAGTGCCTCCCCAAGAACCACTTTAAGTGTTGGTGACTTTGCACGATCGTTCCCTTTTTTAGTAGAATTAGTAGCTTTTATGCTTTTTTGGTTAACCTGCTTTTGTTGAGGAACATCAGATCCACCATTCCCCCGTTCATTATCTTCCACATGTTCAATTTTATCAGTCTGGGATGAAGACATCAAAGCTGCCTGCAACTTTTCAGTAGTTGTCCGTTTAAAGACACGGCATGTTTCAACTGGATATCGATGGCGAGACATAATAGCAAGACCTTTATCATCATCCCTGCATAGGTGTGAGTTACATGTAAAAGCAAGTTTTGCAAAATTGATGCCCACAACAATCCTATATGATGTCAAATTGAGTCGCAAAATTATGAGGATACTCAGAGACTGCTAACATCTAGGTTTATGGCTCGACAATCTGTACTAAAAGTTTAAGTTGATGCAGCTCAAAGAAGAACTTAAGAAAAGGAAAAAAATCTAGATACCTGGTAGCCCAAAGGGCTAAATATCATCTTTTTACATCCCAGAAGAGGACAACTAAAATGTGTCATTTATGAAACCATGCGTAACAGTATCAAACAGTTTTTGCTTGTTAAACAGAATCAAAACTCATTACTGATCAAAATAGTTAAACCATCCAATGGGGTTCATCTTCTGGCAGAATTTCATATGGAAAGGGGATTTTGAAAAATAATGACAACAGAAGACATACAATGTCTGCATAGAAGTTCATGATAATCCATTACATAGACATGTTCAGATGAGCGAGACCAAGTTAGCAAAATAAAAAGCAAACCATTTACCTGTGAGACCGTAGGAGAGTCATGACCATGAAGTCAGAATCCGTAAGGAGTATATTTCCTTGGGCATATAGTTCTAATATCACATAATGAGCATTGGAACCTAGTCCAAACTGAAAGAGAATTATCTGAACCCAAAAATAATAAAGAAGGGATAAGATTAAAGATCATGAAATTAACCACTAACTGAAAGACAAAGAACAAATGGAAATTCCCAAAAATAAAATAAACCCAATGCACTGAGAGGACAATAGCATATGCAGTATACCCTATCATAACCAAGTTGCCGCACATCCTCAAGCCTTCTCGTCCTTATATGCTTCCTCAATTTAAGTGTAAATCCAGATGGAGTGTTACTTTTGTCCCTAAAAAGAAGGAAATCGGAAAGGAGAACTTCAGAAAATGAAAGAAAAAAAAAAGCCACGGCATATAGAATGCAATTGCATATGTCATTGATCAACAAAGAAGTAATGCACTTTCCATAAACAATCAAGTATGGTTGACAGCAGAAAGACAACCATTAAAACATTAGATCTTATGTTTCTAAACTGTTTATATCCTAACTTGGAGTTCCTACTTGTATATTAATAACAACTACACCTCAACCCCAACTAGTCGGATCTACAAATCCTCTATATTAGTTCTGTTCTATTCGGAACCATTTTATTCCAATATGGGTATGTAACTTGACTTGGCAAATTAGGAGTTCTCTAAAACTATAAGCCCTCTAAGTCTCACACATATCCCTCTATCTAGACCTAATATAAATCCACTCTACTTTGTATGTTTCAGTATATTTAGTATTTCACTTATGAAAAAGATATACTAAATGGACTGAAATAATCCAAATCATATTTCACATTTGTACTTAAATTTCTTTTCAGTCCATTAGTATTTTCTAAAGAACAACACAAATAAACTAAAAAATATCAACAAATTCTTGATTGAGACATAGTTGATTTATTCATTGACTTATATCCTGACTTAGACTTTCTGTTAGTATTCTAAATCCAAAAAATTGAGGGATATATATCATGGGCTTTAAAGGAATGTGTTCTTGAAATAATGACATGCAAAGATATCGCAACTAGAAGCAGTCGGTTCTTTGAATCTCAACTCTCAACATTGAGAGGTTGGATAAATATGATATTGTTGTATATTGGATACTGAAAATAGTTATTTTCATTGCAATTTCATATCATTTGGTGTTTTTTAGTGTGTGCTTCAAATGTGCACTTCACTTCTTCCTTTATGCTTCAAACCCCTTGGACCTTGTCGCTTTTTGGGTCTTTTTGCTTTTGAAAATCAATGAGTTAATTTGTCTCTAGTGCTTAGTTCAAGTAGAAAAGTTGGAGATACATGTGAATTGGGATTCCCGGAGCTTCAAAAGATACAGTTGGTCATAGGGTTGGCCTTAAACTGATTTCTAGGATACACTGCTACTATAATATGCAAGGATCCATCTGGAATATGTCAAAAAGGTCATCAAAGCTCAAGGATACTTGGAAGAGGTGAAAATTACTGTACAACTTATACAAACAGAACAGCAGTGGTCCATCGGGAAACTATATTCTCTATTTAGAGGTGATTTCCCAGAGGTTGCCCGTAGGAAGCAAGCGTGCAATAGTCAAGGAGCTCTTAAATAGTTATTTACATTCAATATTGCTGCAACACAGAAGACCTAAATACCAGAGAAAGACTAGCATCTTGGGGTCTAAACTCTAGCGTCAGAAGTAGCATGGCCTTCTTTGCACGAGAATGAAGAAATCCATAATCATATTTTATTTGAATGTGATTCATCATTTGCAGTATGGAGGAAGCGATTACAAAGGCAAGAGTATAATAGATCAGCCCTAAGCTGACAGCCTTAACTTGGAATGGAAACAAGAATACGAAAGCTCAAGGAAAGCACCAGATGAAGTATACAGGGCCACTCTTGCAGTAAGTGTGTACCTCATATGGAAGGAAAGAACCAGAAGGAGATCAATCCATAAATTATTGTAAGACAAGTAATACAGGAAGTGGTGTATAGATTTGTTCCAAGAAGAATCGATTAGTTGGTAGGCTAATGGAGCTTAACTCTTATCCCTAGATTTAATGTATAGGATGAAGAGGAAGGATATTGTAGAGAAGCAAACTACTTGGTACAAGACCAAGGCAGTTTAGTCGAGATTTTCGCCCTTACTTGTTAACATCTTTCCTTGGGAATTAAATTTCCATTTACCAAAAGAAATCAAAAGAAAAATCAATAAAATCAAATTTCATAGTTTTTCTATTTTTTATCCTGAAGTAGATATAATAAAAATGTTCATAAATGCACTGAAAATCACGATTTCCATAGTAAAGGAGAAAAGTGTATAGGTACCGAAGATAATCAGTGGTATGCAAGCGGACGCCACTTTCCATGAGCAACAAAACCTTCTCACTCTCCCCTGATTCACTAATTCCACTACTGTTCATGAGCTTAAACACATAGGTCTGCAATACCAACAAAAACAAGAAACATTAACCAAAGCAATGGCGGTCGGTTTGCATAGAAATGAGAAAGAAAGAGAGAACCTTTGGGGAAAGATCATAAACGTTGGAACAGCGCATCCCGATTAAGCGACGCAAGCATTTGACCTCTGCGGCAACATCGGCCGTGTTCATACGCACCTTCACCATTTCGATTACAGGACTAGATTCTTCGTGGCTTCCAACTATAGACACAAAAATGAATCTCTGTTAGGGATTTTGATTTCTAGGACTTGGTGCTAACTCATAATACCATTGAATTTAGAAAGAACATCCATATATAGGTTTCCTGTTGAAACCAGAGAGTGTACAAGGAAAAAAGAAAGCGTGGAGCTCAAGATTTGGGCCGGGTCAGGCCACTTCCTAACACTTTTTCCTGTTTTCTCTTTGAGCCTTTTTTAAAAAAAAAAAATTATTAAACTACACAACTTTATTTTACCTAATCTCAATATTTTTCTACTCTTTTATTAAAATATAAAAATTCCTTTTTTACCTCCAATGATATTTATTTATTTTATACGTTAGAAATCTAAAATAAAAGTTTACCTTCCTTAAAATTTTCGCCCAAAATTCTCTCCCTTAATTTTTCAGTTAAATTTTTAAAGTAAATTTGAAATTCAAACGATTTTTAGGATTCTTATCCCTATTCAATCAGAATTGAGTCCAAAATCAGGTATATCATCTTCAACATTACGATTTTTTCATTTTTTTCCTTTTTTGCGTTTTCACAGTTCTTATTGTTCTTAAAAATCTATTGTTGATTTCAAGAATCAATTCTCCGTAAATCTGAGCTATACATTGTTGCATCACACTATAGTAATGACAAAACCAAATTCTAGCAAGAGAAATTCGTCAAAAAACAAACTTGCATCTAGTTCGAAAGACTCAAAAACCCCAACGAAAAGGGGTAGAAAGGCGGCACCTCCTATTGTTCGATCAACACCACCAACCGTATGTACATTTGTTTTCAATATACATCATGATTTTCATATTATTTCGTGAGTTTGATGATTCTGATTTTTAAGTATCGCTTATCTTGTATATGGAATTTTGTATCTTTTTCGGTTATTTGATGATTCATTTGTTTATATTAAGTATCGTCTATTTTTTATCAGGATTTTTGTATATATTTGTTAGTCTGCTCATTTATTTTGTTTTATTAAGTATCAGTTTTTTTCGTATTTTATGTGCCCTCATGATAAACTGATTTATGTGTTGATTTTAGGCATATTACGTATATATAAATGTTTCATATATAATATTTAAGTATCAGTTTGTTATAAATATTTATTTGTATCTTTATATAAAGAATAATGAAATACTTGATGTTTGTGTATTTTTTTATGTTGCACATGAAATTCAAAGATGTTCAAGTTTGATGTGTTGTTGTTAATTAGTACAAATTTGCATGCAAAATATGGTATCAAATAATACTATTAAGTATCATATCGTCATACATTTGTTATTTAAATATCATATTCACTTGAATATTATTGTTACGTATATTCAAGTATCGTCATACATTCGTCATTTTAAGTATCATACATTTGTTATTTTCGTCATACATTTCTTATTTTAAGTATCATATTCACTTGAATATTATTATTACGTATATATAATTTTAAGTATCAGCTCTTCTGTTTATATAACTAATAATCAAACTTGTGAATTTGAGTAACTTTTGATGTATTGGACATGAAATTTAATGTATCTAAGATATATATTTAACTTTAATGTTTCGTTTTATATATAGTATCAAATTGCATGAAGATTACTGTATATAATGGTATTGTAAGTATCATGTTAAAATGTTTATTATATTTAGAATCAGTATTCTTATTATTTAGTATTAGTTAAAACAGAAATATTATTATATACAATCAATAGTTTAGAAACAGTTTCTATATGTTATAAATTGATAAAAATTTACTTGTTTTATTGAGAATATGAATTATGTAATTAAACATATTCCAACTAATGCTCTAAAGTTTGGTCCAACATACAACACTAATTTTGTTGAACACTTAGTATCATCAATTAAAGATGAAGGTATGAATTTATTCAAAGAAACAATTTTTGTCCCATACCTAAATATCCCTAGATGCAACTACCAAGGCCAACTTACTAAGTGTTTATACTTGTTAGAGATTGAGCACGGTAAATTTAAATGAAGAAATTCATATTCGTCATGCCAAGGAGAATGTGTTAAAATTTAGTATCTGTGATTTTGCCATTGTTACTTATTTGAATTGTAAAGGTAATGTAAAGGACTTTACATATCCGGCTTCAAAAACTAATAGGTTAGTTGAAAGATATTTTTCTGATACTACATATAATATTAATAAACAACGTCTGGTAAACCGTTTTATGGTAGGTGATTGGGACAACAATGAGGATGCCCTTCAGATGGCTATATTGTTTTTTATTCATACATTTTTGTATTTCCAACTTGGTGATGCACCGATTTCTATTGAAGATTTCTTCATGGTGGAAGATGGTAGTTATCAACAGTATCCTTGGGGACAAGTTGCTTTGGAAAAATTAATGAAATCTTTTCGAAAAAAGTACAAACCCACCAAAAAATGTATCGGTTGAATGGATTTCCATACGCACTTAATGTATGGATTTATGAATGTGCTTTTATGATAAATATCGATATTGTTGTCAAAAAAGGAAACTGTATAATGTGGATGTGCAACTGGCAAGTTGTGGGTTTGAAGCCCAAGTTTGAGATGTTTATGGAAATAATTTTTACAGAGGTAATTAATTCAATACAACATTCTTAATTCATTTGTTCAAGTATGCGATACATTCTTAATATGGTTATTGCCATTAATGAATTGTTTGTTTCTTTAGATTGAATGTTCTAACATTCAGCCAACTCCTGAGGAAATAACATCACTTGATTTACCAGATCACAATTATGTAACTCCAAATCCACCAGATTTATCAATTCCAGATAGCGATGATGTGCATTCGGAGGTTCCTGGTTTTGATGACTTTACAACAAAACCTCTAGATATTCTGTTAAGGAGATCATCACGAGGTGCTAATATAGGAACTACCCCACCACCACGCAAGAGAATAAAGATTGTACATCCACATAAGTATGATTTGTCAAGACTCTCAAAACCACAGAAGCAACCAGATCAGCAACCAGATCAGCAACCAGATCAGTCATTTCAAAGTCCAAAATCACATCCAAAAGAAATTGAGAATGTATCTGGTGTTGGTGTTTCTCCTAATACATTCAGTGAAAAAACTAGTTTGGGCAGTCCAGAAATTGAAGATTTGAATAAATTAATGAAGTCTTATGTAAGTAAACAAATAATTTAAAGATCTATTTATTTACTGTTACACTTTATTATATGTTGATTTTGATAATAGGTTGACAAAAAATTTGGAGATCTTGATAGTAAAATTGAAGCTCTTGAGGCGTTAATAAAGAGTAATCATTCAGAATTGTTGAAAGTTGTTGGTGCGAGAGATAACAAATCTGAGAAGCTGATATTTTAATTTTTTTGAATTCTTTCTGATTTTTTAAGTGATATTGAATTTTTTTATTTAAAAAAATGAAGGATACGGGAGGAGTTTCATCGCCACACATGATGAATGATTCGATGGAGAAAGACAATGTCGGTACACAATTCAATTCTGGTACCTCTGATCAACCAACTGTTTCACATAAGCATATGAATTTTGCAACTATTGACGATGTTGCTGAAACTGCAAATGATGTTGGAAAACAAAAGGGGTCTTTTGAAGATGTAACAAAGGTAATTGAGTATCTGATACTTAATTTATTGAATGATACCTTATTATTTTTGCATTAAAACTTTTACTAAAGTATTTTTTCGTATGCTTGATACTTTTATCCATCAATTTATATTTGATAATTGTGTATCACTGATTGACTAAATTTTTACGTTAAAACTATACATGATGATTTAAATGATGAATTTGATATATACTTTAATTTATGAAATTGAATACTTTATTTTTAAATATCACTGATTACACAATACACATTAATAGAATAAATCTGATCAACCAACTGTTTCACCAAAGCATATGGACTTTGCAACTGTTGATGATGTTGCTTAAACTGTCGCGGAGTATGGAAAATAAAAGGGTTCTTTTGAAGATGTAACGAAGGTAATTAAGTATCTAATACTTAATATATTGACTGATACTTTATTATTTTTGCAGTAAAATTTTTAATAAAGTATTTTTTCGTATGCTTGATATTTTAATCCATCAATTTATATTTGATATTTGTATCGCTGATTGATTAAATTTTTACGTTAAACCTATACATGATGCTTTAAATGATGAATTTAGTATATACTTTAATTTATGAAATTGAATAGTTTATATTTAAGTATCACTGATTTCACAATACACATTAATAGACTAAAAGATAATTTATTTGTTCTATAAATAATGAAGCACGATACATCCAGTAAGGAACAGTCTACGGAACAGTCCAATGTGCATCTACCTAAAGCACAACAAAACAGTCCTTCGTTGAATGTGAATATTACTGGTGTTAAGTATTAATTTTTTAAGTTGTTATACATTATTAATTTTATTAAAAAAAGTAAGTATATTATCAAATATTATATTTTATTTGGATCATGGCGCTGATATAATTAAAAAGTTGAAAAAAATTTAGTATCTTTTATATTGCATAAGTTATTTAAATTGTAGTATTTTTGTTAATTATCTGACATAAACAGAGGATTCTACCTCATCGGTCTCCTTCTCACCTGAAACCGAAGCAGGGATAGATGTCATCCCATTTGATGTTGTCATTCCTCTCCAGCTTACCTGGAGTGATGATCTATTATCGGACAGTCAGCTACCCACTCAACTTGGTGTCAATGATATTGATACTAAAACTCCGGTTCAGTGTAATAGGATGTCTTCTAAGATGTTGCAGTCTCCCTATGTGCACTCGTTTGGATCAACTGATAAGGGAAAGGACAAAATAGACGATCATATCCGTCCATTTACTCCATTTGATGATTCCCGAATCACATCTCAACTATCGTCAGGTTTAATGCAAGACATTTTAGATTGGATTCAAAAGGGACTCCTTAAAACACATGTCAATAAGTAAGTTTTTATTAATAAAGTATCTTTATAAAATCAGATTTTTTAAAAAGTACTTTCATTTTGAATCTAATAATTATTATAGGAAACCTGACGATGAAAAATATAGAGGCAAATCTGCGAATTTTGGATTTAGATATATGGATTTTGTTGTCGCATTTCCTGTTGACAAGAACTGATTTTATACAAGGCCACATCCAATGAAATGCTGGACTGATCAGGTACATTATGCATTTCAATTATTTAAGTAATAAAATTTATGAAACTTTCATATTATATAGACATCTACTTACAAATTTATTTTTAATGTTATTCAATCTATCGTTATATTTCAAAGTGTGCAGATTTTATTGTGATGTTTTATGTATGTAACAGCACATAGATGTGATATTTTACTATCTAAGCAAGAAGTCAAAATTAAGAGGATTGGATCAATACAGATACACTAGGTCAATTGCTTGTTTAAGTGATACATCAATATTGCATATAATAGGTATTATTGTGCTCCTACGGATGAAATCTGACTACACAACAACATATTGATCGTGATGTTGCTATAACTGATTATCAAAGGTCTATAAAAGACATCATTAATGAATTTATGATACATGCTTCATTACCTTGGCATCTAGTTGGTGAGGTTTATATTCCTGTTAATTGTGGCAAAAATTTTCATTGGGTGTTGGCTGTGGTTGTTTTGAAGAAAAGGTTAATACGAGTGTATGACTCATCTGGTGGGTCAAGGAAAAGAGTGCATTTTGAATAGATAAATCAGTTGTATGTAATGCTTTCAAACTATCTACATAATAGCGGCTTCTTTGATAAAACAGATAGAATTAATTGGTTATCGTTGGAGGCATACAAAGACAAGGAAACTGGTGAACTGTTGGGTCCACAACATTCCTTTACAGTGGAATATGCTCAAGAGATTATGCAACAACAAAGTGATAGCCTGTAAGTATTGTGAATCAATTTATTTTTGATAGCCTGTTAGTTTTTTGATTTCTTTTACATCCAAATCCTTTTTCATGTATCTTCAATTTTTCCCCAGTGATTGTGGAATGTTTGTAGCTGCTTATGCAGAATTCTTGAGCGATGAATCAAAATTCCATCTGTTGATCTTTAGAGTGACTATCTTCGCAATAGATACGGTACATTGTTATGGAAGTATGGTATGGACAAAGTCAAGATCGGATATGTTAGAGATAGCAACGATCCAACAAGGCCAAAGAGTGGGTTTACTACAAAGCCAGAAGGTGGATTGGTTAATGTTGATTAGTTCTTTTTCGTTCAATCTTACTAAGTAGTTATTAATTTGAGGAATTTCTTTTGTCAAATATATTTGTCTCAAATTATATAGGTTAATTAACAATACATATAAATTATTGTAGTAAAAGTAAGATACACAAAATAACTGATGAAACCATATAAAATTTATTAACAATATACTGATACTTTATTTACACAATTATTACACAAAATGAAACAAAATTATTTAGTAAAAATGTAGTAGTTTTTCAGTAAATCACAAGATGATACTATATTATAATCAGATACAAAATAATCATAGAATTATTACGTATATGGTACTTATGTTAGTATCAAAAAATAAAATTAGTCTATTTTTAACAATTAATACAATTTAATGTATTCAATTTATTTAGTATCGTTTGGGAGTTCGAATAATATATATATATATATATATATATAGTACATGTTATAATTTTGTCAACTTTTTGACTCCAATTATATAAGTTAATTAACAATACATATAAATTATTTTTGTAAAAATATGTTCTACAAAATAACATACGATACCATATAAACTATATTCATAGTATACATGATAATATTTTTACACTATTATTACAATAAACGATACAAAATAATTTACTTATAATGTCTTAGTTTTTCATCAAACAAAAAATGTATGATACTATATTATAATCAGATACACAACATAGATAGTATTATTAAGTATATAATACATCTTTTTAGTATCTAAAAATAAATTTGTTTATCTTTAATAAATAATACAAAATTATGTAATGAATATATTTAGTATCGTTTAACAGGTTGAGTCATACAATAATCTATAGATATATAATATAGGTTATAATTTTGTCAACTTTTTGTCTCGAACTATATAAGTTAATTAACAGTACATATAAATCATTATTTTTAAAAGTAATATATACAAAATAAATGATGATACCATAATAAACTTTTTTCAAAGTATACATGTTACTATATTTACAGAATTATTACACAAGCTGATACAAAATAATTTACTCAAAAATGTCGTAATTTTTCAGCAAATCAAAATGTATGATATTATATTACAATTAGATACAGAAAATTTATATTATTATTAAGTATGCCACATGTTTTATTATCAAAAATTCAATTTGTGTAGCTTTAACAATTAATATAAAATTATATAATGAATATATTTAGTATCGTTCAGTATATTGAATCATATAATTATCTGTATATATTTAGTATCGCTTATAGTTTTGCATTGTATAACAAATTTTGTTATCAAATCCTTTATATATTTACCATTTTATGTATATGAGATTAAACAAGTTATAAGTTTGTCAATGTCTTTATACTTCATGTAATACAGTCAAAATTCGATATATTTAGTATCAATATACATTTTGTAGCTTGAAACATTCACATGGTTTTAATCACATCAAATGAAAAAGTTCACATCTTATTAGCAAATTAAAAATATCGAGAAACATTATTACACATCAAAGAAACTAAAAAAAATATTCATCAAGAATCTTTTGGAAAGAAGGTACATGTTCTTTTATTGTGACCTTCTTGTCCACAACGTCCTCAATAATTCATTTTTGTTGTTATCTTTTCATCTAGATTTTTCTTTATCTTTTTTCTTGGTCTCCCAGGCATCTTTTTATATCTAGGTGGCAAGACGAATTCTTCCAAAACACAGTCCGGAGCTTTCCATTCTCTTTTGTCTGGTATGATTCTATTGGAATTGCATAAGTATTTGTTAATGCATCGTGTTTATAATAATCAGAGCATTAGGGGTGTACATCTGGTATATTCTTCTTCTTCAAGACGGCTATAGCATGAGGACAAGGTATCTCTTCTTGTTGAAATCTTCCACATGAACACGTTTTCCTCTCAAGACAAACAATGTATCTAATCCCACCTTCATACACTGAAAAAATAAACTTAGAAGATGCAACAACCTGCAATTTTTTAAAAATTAGAGACAGTCAACACACTTTTCTTTTTCATTTTTGTTTAACAATACTATAATAAAGATAATACAAATACGTACCTTCATTTGTACACTTTTTGATGCGTTTAAAGCCAATCACTTTTCAAATCTCCTCCCAATGTTTCTTTGTATAAGAAGCTATTTCTCTACTTTTGCAATTCCAAGAACCAAATAAAATTCTAACTTCTTCTAAAAAGTCTATAATAGGTTAGTTGTCGTGCATCAACAAGGCAACCATTTATACATTCAGCTATATTTGAAGTCATCATTCTCCCCCGATTCACTGTTGCATGAGACCTAGACGACCTTTCATACCCAGCATCTTCAAGTACTTTTTTACGCTTCCATCTATTTTATCCAATTTAGCCATCAATATTTCAAAATTATTTTTCTATAAGCCTTAACCACTGAGTAAAACAGATCACTTAGAATGGTCCTGCTTTTCCTAAAGTTTGAACACACATTTTTCAGAGGTGTCATATGCATGCAAAATGAGAAACATTTGGATAAACAATACTTACACCTTTCATTATGCTTTCATTTCTGTCAGATACAACACACATTTTTTCCCTCTCACCAAATGCATTCTTAAACTGTTGAAAGAACCATGTCCATGAACAATCATTTTTCGTGTCAACAATTTTGTAAGTCAAAGGCAATATGCAACCTTAATATACAAAACACAAAACAACACAGAATAAATAACGAATTAATATTAAGAAAATAATAAAATAAATTCATAAACAACATGTTATAAGATTCATGTTATAATTTATATGTACAATTTTAAATCCATATCAGTTTGAATATACAATGGAGACGAATTACGTTCAACAACATATCTAATTTCTATATTTTTTTTCGATTCGTCAATACCCAGCTAAGCCGCAATTTGTGAAATAAGATTCATGAAAGAAATATTTTCCCCAACCACTATCCCATCACTTTTGTATCGCTCATATATAACAACACTTTCCCATATTCCAAAATGTCGCAACAAGATCGAAATATTCATCTTTGAATCTTCACAAAATGCATTTCAGAAGTTCTTTTTATGCAAAATCAGATTTTTTTTATCCGATTCATAATGTAATTTTTTTCACTATTTTTAAATTCAATAATGCAATAAATTAGTTAGATGTTTATGCAGATTATACACTAATTTTGTTAAATGTTAACGTGAATCGTGGGATAATTGTTACCCCTTTTTTGCGTCGTAACTGTTAACAAAAAATAAATCATTAAAGTATCCGCCGCTTTTAATTAAGTATCGTTATGTTTTATAAAGTATCCAAATTACTCTAAAAGAAGAGATTTTTGGTAAATAGTTATACAATAGGGATAGGATGTAACTTGTGGTTTAGAGTATGTTATTAGCCTAATTTTTATTTAGTATAACTTACATAAATCTCATAGTATAAGGCCTAATTTAAATTCTATCCCTACTCTTTTCTATTTTACAAAACCCCTATAAAATATCAATCATCTCGATACTTAACTTTCATCGGATATATCAATTGTGATACATTTTAAAACTTTTTGTTGCGCTTAATAAGGATATTAACATAAAATTGATTTTATTTGCAATAAATCACGCAGATCTAATTAATATCAATCCATTTAAATCTGTAACAGCTTCACAAAATTCAAATTTAGAATTTCATCTTCTCCATCAATTCGAAATAAAAAAATCAAAAAAGTTCCACAAGAGAAATTTCGAAAGAGATGATGACTACTATATTAGGTACCTTCTAATCTACTAGCAATGATTTGATCTTTGATAGAGTACCTTACATAAATCTATTTCTTTCTCGACTTAAAGAAATATTAGCGGAGAACTAATTTGAGCCTAGCAGTGAATGTTCTTGGAGAAATCATTAGACAGTTGGAAATTGTGACAGCAGGTCAAGCCTTCACCCATCTAATATAGGTTTATCATGACGAGAATCATCAGTTGGTTATGAATTGGATCTATAGATTTGTGCGGCATCTTGGTTATTATGATTTCTACATCTGGTCTGTTAGTATACAAATAATGCTCTGTAGTTCAATATTAATTTGCATTTACAGTTGTTGTGTGAAAATTATTCTCGAGAAGGATATCTTACGATCAAGAACTCATAGATATATCATGGGGAGTGGATTCTATGTATATAAGAAGAAAGAGTGGTTTGTCATACGATGTTTGTGTCATTAATACATTGGCTAAGTCCAACGAAGGAATTATCTTTTTTATTATCTTCTTATCCATCACCGACTGTCAACCACTTCCTCCACCATTCCATCTGCCTCTTCGTCATTGGTATATAGTTTCTTTTCAATGTATCATTGCTATAATTTTGTTTTGTCGTTTTTATATGAATATGTAAGTCATGATACATTAGTGGTAAACGATTTACATGTATTGTTATTTTGTATCTATAGATTATGATGTGGTCATTGTTTTCTATTCGAATGTGATTTTTATAAACATGTATCATCATAATATGTTGTATATGATTCATGCAAGAAATTGATTAACAATTGAGATGGATCAGATGCATTTTGAATATCGAGTGTGTATCACAGATTTTTATAATGTATCAGGTTATTATTGTATATATTATACATATAAATAGTGTAACAATTATTAAATTACTTGTTTTGATTAAGACAAATGTGGATGATACATTAATATATATTAATCTTGGATTTTTCTGAGTGATTGTATCATTGATAATTTTAATGTACCTAGTACATGTTATAAGCTGGTTATAAAATTATGTGGATATGTATTAGTTTTTTGTTAGATAGATGTTGCTTTGAGAATTGAAAAAATATATTTCTTATAATGTATCACTGAATTTTTTAATGTTTGCAGATTGTACAATGTCGTATAAGTTTTTATGTATCAAGATTATTATGGGTAATACGTACAGATACATCACATTCTAAGTTGGATAATGCTAAACAAATATTAAAGAGAGTAGATACATAACAAACAATCGATTAGTCATTGTGTATATTGCCTTTCAAATTTGAATAAGATTTTGATGATACATTGAAAGACTTGATACGTGCAAACATTGGAAAGTGTTTATGTATCAAGAACATTTATATTGAATATAATAAAACTAATAGAAGATTCAACAACATTAGAGTTATGCATCAACATCTTAGTTATGAATATGATACATTGTATAAAACAAGGATCAAAATGGAGAATCATATGTATCTGGAAAAAATGATAAAAACAAAAAGAAAAATTGAAAAAAACCCCGACAATTGAGCATATGAAAAGCACCTAATTCAGTGGTTTAAATTTGATTGACTAGAGAAAATAATTCTTTTGAAATTCAAATTGAGATGAAAATTGTAAGTCATAAAATTTTGGAGTGAAGTAAGGAGAGATTAAAGGAGTGAAAACTTATGGAAATTGGACTCTTTTTAAAATGGATCGATTAAGAGAGAGAAATTTTGGAAATAAAATTGAGATAATGATTTGTAACAAAAAGGTAATGGAGTGAAATTAGAGAGGAAAAAAGGAATGGAATGGGAAGTGGTGAAACGTGTGAGGTGATGGATTATTATGTATATGAAAGATTTGATATTTAAGTGAAATAAGGAATTTATTAAAAAAGTAGGGAAAATAGACAATAAAGAAACTAAAGTTGTGCATTTAAGTTATTTTTTCAAATTTATGATTATTTCACATGACACTTTGTGTCCTACGTAGTGTCTTATGTGCATTGTGACACATAAGATAAATGTGTCTACTTGCTCAATTTTATTCGAGTTTAAGATTGTGTAATTTTCTCATGTTTGGTTGGGTCAAATGTTTTAGAAAATATTTTTCAAATTAACTCATTTTCCTCAAATTTAAGGAAAATGACGTCGCTTTAAAACTCAACAAAAATATTTTCCAAAAATCTCTCCAACCTCCCCCACCCTATCGGCCCCCAACCCCCTCCCCCACCTACCCTTACCAGCCACCCACCCTACCAGCCCCAAAACCACCCCTTACCCCTAAAAACAATTAAGTTATTTTTAAAAAAACATAATATATAAATATGATCCTTAACTTGACGTTAGTTGACAACTATGACCTGTAACATTGGACGTACACAAGTAGACACTTGAAATTGTATAAAATTGAACAAATTGACACATTTGTCCTACATGACACCCTACATGAAAAATCTGTGTCATACGTGGTGCCTTACGTGTATCATGTCATGTAGGACACGTGTGTCTACTTGTTTAATTATCTACAAGTCTAAGTGTCTACTTGTGCACATCCAAAGTTAAGGGTCATAGTTGTCAACTGACCTCAAATTGAATGTCATATTTATGTATTATGCCTTTTAAAAAATATAATCAACTTCAAAATTTCATTTTTCACCCTTATCCTCGCCCCCACCCCCACCCCACTCCTGCCACACTCAATCCCAAAAAAAAAATAATATGAGTTTGTTTTTTAAAAATATTTTCAACTTCAAAAATTCATTTTTCCACCCCTACCCTCAACCTCCTATCCACCCACCCCCTACCAGCCCCTCCTCCCCTAGCCCCCCCACCTCATCCCAAAAAAAAAATTAAGCTTGTTTTTAAAAATATTTTAAAATTCAGAAATTTATTTTTTCACCCCTATTCTCGACCCCACACCCCCACCCCACTACTACCCACTACCATCCACTCGCCCCTCCAAAAATTTATTTATTATTTTTAAAGAAAAATTCAACTTTAAATATTTTTTTTCGCCCCTACCATTGAACCCCCACCCCCTAAAAAATTTAAGTTTGTTTTTTTTTTAAAAAAATAAATGAACTTCAAAAATTATTTTCTACTCTAATAATAAATAAAAGATATTTCTCTAAAATATTTTCTATTCATCAACCAAACATAAGAAAATAAGTCAAATATCTATTTGTTTTTCCAGGAAAATATAATATTTTTCATTAGTACATCTTCCTTCATACCAAACACACCCCAAGTGTGTACTTGTGCACAACCCAAAGTTTGAGGATATAAAGTGAAATGAGGTCAAGTCAAAGGCATATATATGCATTATGCATTTTTCCAATAATAAAACAACATCGCGATTGTTCAAAAAATAATCAATTAATTAAATTAATTTTTTTAAAAGAAATTTTTTTAAGAATTCCATTCTTAAGAGACTTATTCCAATCTTGAGACTTGTCACCTAATCATGTATTTATACTTATATAAAAGAGAACTATAGGCCTGCCTATGTGGTGCCACCACAAGTAAAAATTTTCTTTTGAATTTATTTATTTCCAAAACTAGTCTTCTTCTTTCATGAAAAGATATAACTTTTATGAAAAGTTGCGACTTTAATAAAGAGTTGTCACCTTAATGAAAAGTTGTGACTTTAATGAAGAATTGCAACTTTTATTAAAAGTTGTGTCTTTTATGAAAAGTTGCAACTTTAATGAAGATTAGTGACTTTATGAAAAGTTGCGATTTTTATGAAAGATTGTGAACTTTCCGAAGGGTTGTAACTTTTCTAAATAGTTGTAACCTTTCTGATAAGGCACAGTAAAGATTTGTTCACACTAACCTTTGTTGTCTATAAATTGTGGAATTTCCTTTCATTTTAAAACAACAAAATTCTAATCTTCTTCTTCTTCTACTTTTGCAAAATTAAAAATTCATGTATTTTGTTTTTGTTGAATCACTTACTAATACCACTGTTTTTGTATCAATAAATTGGTGAATAAAATTGTTCCATCCTGAGAGGATGTAATTCTTTAAACCTCTGGTATCTGAGAAGAATAGTTTTCTTAAGGTGACATTGTGCATTAAATGGACTCGATTTTTTCCCTTCTATTTCATTCTATTTTTACATAGGCATAATACATAAACGTGCCTTTAACTTGGCTTCAAATTATATTTATGCCCTATAACTTTGGATGTGCATAATTAGACACTTAAACTTATATAAGTTGAACAAATAGACACACATGTCCTACATGTCATTCTACATGTCATTTTTTGTCCTACGTGGTGTCCTCCGTGTATTGTGCCAAGTAGGACTCATGTATTTATATATTTAAAAGTTGGATAAAGTGTCTATTTGTGCATTATGAAAGTTGGAGGTCAAAGTTAAAATTTAAAACCAAGTTTAGGTTCCAATACATGTATTATGCCTTTTACATATCCTATTATTTTTTTACATTCATTAATTTATATTTATGACATTAATAGTTGTTTTTGAGTATATGTTTTAAACTCTATTATTTATGTTTCTGCAAAGTTATTATCTCCGGTTATATTGAACATATACACATATAGTATGCATATTGATTTGTAGAAAATAATTATTGTACTCAGTTTCAAGAATTCATGTTTTGATATTCTATATTAAATTCTACAACTTAAAAGTACTATATATAAGCTTACGTATTATCTATTTTCATATAGATATGAAATTTCTCACTTATCAATTCAAGAAATTCATTATGCAAGTTCAAAAGTTATAATTGCTTTATGTTCAAGCGTAATTTCTTTTTTGAATATGTTAACAATTTTTTGAATTTCTCCTAAGACATATATCACAATTGTATAATCCATACAACTAAAATGTTTATTTTTATTGCGAAATGACTTTGTATATATAATCTTATTTTCTCCTTTATTTTCCTTTTAATGTTGATTAAAGAACCAATGATTTATTATTTCGTGAGTAATTCATTTATCAGAGGTTCTTGAGTTATGTGATAATGACAAATAATCAAATTCATATTGGAGTATTGCTAATATTTTTTAAGAACCTATTTTTTCATTATTTTTAATGTATGAATATTAGAAAAAAAATTATTTGCAAGTCCAATGCAGTTATTATTCATGACCGTGCAAAGCACGGGCAAATACCTAATTTTAGGATAATTAGAAAATCTCTTGATAAAAATGTCTAAGAAATCAATAGATTCTATGTAAGGATTCAAGTGATCTCGAAGAGAAGGTATTAGCACCTCTTAAAATCCCTAACTATAAACCCCGACTAAATTCATTTATTCAAATTAGGAAGGAGATAAAAATAATCTACAAATATAATAAACATGAAATATAAATAAATCATAAATTAAAGTAATAATATGAGTAAAACCTCATTTGTTTCTATTAAGATTAAGATGTCTGAATCTGAATACACATCTGAATATTAACATTTTCATTAAGACCTAGTTGTTTTGATCTGAATACAAATCTGAATATTAAGATGTGATCTCAAAATTTGAACACTAAATAATTAAAACTGTTTGTTTTCAATATCTGAATATGCAAGTGAAATTGAACATTATATTAATAAAATATATTATAAAAATTTCGTTTCAACAAAATATATTACTTTTGATAAAAATAAAGTTTTAAAGTACTATTTTTTCATTCAAAAACCTTGATAAACAACAATGCACCAAAAATATTGTCGCAACTAGTGTTCTTGACACATCAATACAAAAAAATATTAATATAAAAAAAAATACCGAAAAGGATTTATGAAAACTTACCAGTTCAAGAGGAAAAAAAATGATGTTTGATTAAGAAAAGAGAGAAAGAAAATTTTCATTTATGAGGTAAAAAGGAACGCACAAAGCAGAGAAACAATGATTTATTATTTGATAACTTATTAAATGAGTTTAAATATTATGAAGAGTCTCGTACATATCTGATTCGTTCAAACATCTTCAGACCCATAAGAAGCTTTTTAAAAAATAAAACGAATGAACTTAATGGGTTAAATCTGAATGATTCATATTCAAACTTAAAATTTAAACTACTTAATATGCTGAATCTAAATGATTAAGATTCATACCTTCATTAAGTGCAAATAAATGAGACCTAAGAGTCTGATGTTTGTCTAACGACAATAATATATACACTAATAAATCAAAAAAATATTATTCGAACTACATTCAAATAACTTCCTCAGGAAGCAACCCTGGGCATTATTAGTGTTATCTCTTGATTTATATTAGGATATAACTTAATTGATCTTTCATAGTTAGTATCTCATTAGTGTTTTAGTTACTATTATGATTAGAAGATAACAATTCTTTATTAGTTGATTCTTTTCTTATGTGTTGTTTACTCTCTTGTATCAATGCTCACACATATTAAATAAAATACATATTTCTCTCCAGCAGTAAAGTTTATAGGCACCTGTAAAGACACTTACTAAAATTGTTAGTAGTGGATAAATATAAACCAAAATAAACGGAAGAAATAATAGCTCAAAAATAAAATATGTCTTATTAACATGAGAGACCTTGAAAATCAAGCGTAATTTTTTCATTTGCCAATTTAAGTTATAATTAATGTATATGAAATTAGACAAAAATTTTCATTTTTTAAAATGGAAAGTCCTCTAAAATCGACGAAAAAATTATAAACTACCAACTATAGATAAGAGCAAAGCAATAATCAAAACACTATATAGTTATAAGTCTTCTTTCATGACATAAATATATCTAACCAAATCAACGAAGTGTGAAACTCAACATAACTGGTTAAATAAAACAAACTTTACAAAAGAAAAATGAAAATGAAAATAACATTGGCTGAAGTTTGAACCCCTAAGGTCAGATTTTAAAAAAAATAACAAAGTAAAAGAGGGATTGTTTGTATACCGAAGCTAGAGAGAGATCGATGTTTTGGAGCTTTGGCTCACTGGTGATGATCTGATTTGGGATGGTCGACGTTCTGATTTTAAAGGAATTAGAGTTGGGATCTGATTTGACTTGCGGGCTCGCTGGGATTTACAACTTGGTGGAGATGTTCAGACTCGCTAGTTACAGTAATGGAGTTGCCGACTTCTAATTCATCAGGTTCATCCCCATTTTGGCGTTGATGGTGTCACTTATGACTAGAGCTTTTGTGGGGGTTGTTTGGATATTGTTGTTGATCGATTTAAGTTAGGTTTAGGGTCTGGTCGGAGATGGCCAATAGAAGAGGGAACAATAATAGTCAAATTTTGAATTCTGATTGGTTTGTTATGATCTCAATCATCAAGTGTTGTTGTCAAGATTCGAACTAGGGACAGAGTATAAGTCATTAACACTAAAATTAAAAAATTGAAGGACCGAGATTCAATTCATTCAAATCAAGCTGAAGGGACGAGATTGTGCCACATGGACAGATGGTTATATATATACACATCAAACAGGACAGAGAAGGCTAACAAAAATCTGGTAATTTTCAATTCTTTCTTTGTGTTCTCTTCTTTCTCTCAAGTTCTTTTCTATTCTCATCTAAATCTAATCTTTTTCTCTCTTCTTCCTTTTCTGCAAATTACGTTTTGAAATGGAACTCACTATACATAGTTTCTTTTTCTAGCTAGAATATCCTTGTTCAATTGAGTATCGTTTCTCTAATTTGGATAAATCACAAAAAATTCATAAAAAAGGTGTTGAGTTGATTGTTAACTTTTTCATTTGAATTTTGATCTTGATTCAGGGAACAAAAGGTAATCTCCGCTATTTAGTAGATGGATTTAACCAAGCTATTGGGACTTGATTATGAGGTTCAATACAAGAAAGGTGCTGAAAAGAGAGTTGTTGATGCGTTGTATAGGCAACAAGAAGGGTTAGATTCCTTAGATGATCATGCTATTGGGAATTTAATGGCTATAAGAAGTTGCACTCCAACTTGGGTACAAGAGATTATTATGCGCTATGCAGAGGATTCTTATGTCTTAGACATTCTTATACTACTTGCAGTAGATTCTCATGGACCCAATTTATCGCACTACTCATCTGGTATACTAAGAAACAAGGGCAAGGTATATCTAGGATCTCATGGAACTCTCAAACAACAAATCATTTCTTCTTACCGCGACACTCTCCTTGGTGGTCATTCTGGTCAGTTAGAGACATTGAAAAGGTTGTCGCAACTCTTTTATTGACCAAAGATGAAGCTTATGGTTAATGATTATGTGTCCAACTGTGATTTATGCCATAGGAATAAAGACGATAATGCAGCTTATCCGAGATTTTTGCAACTCTTACCTGTTCCTAATCAAGCATGGTGCCATATCAATACGAACTTTGTGGAAGGTCTTTCAAAGTCTAAATCTAAAGATGTCATATTAGTGATGGTTGATAGATTTACTAAGTATGCCACTTTATAGCTCTATCGCACCCCATACTGCCGCCACTATTGTTTCCATCTTTTGGAAGAAGATACATAGCCTACATGGCACTCCGAAGTCTATTGTGACTGATAGAGACAAGGTGCTTCTCAACAACTTTTGGCGAGCTTTATTTAGCTTATTGAGCACTCAAATCAATGATAACTCTGCCTATCACTCTCAAAGTGATGGACAAACAGAAAGGGTTAATTGGTGCTTGGAAAACTACTTAAGACGCATGGTGGCAAGTAAGCCTAACCAGTGGAGACTATGGATTGGCATAAACACCTAAAAATTGAAAAAAAAACTGAAATATCAAATTGAATCGAATTATTTTGATATTTTAATTTGGTATTCGGTATATGTTTTTGTATTTTTTTGATATTTTGATTCGGTGTTCGATATGTAATTTTTATGCTATTCGATATTTCAATTTATCGATATATTATATATAATACTCCCACAGTCTCATTTTATGTGACACCATTTCCTTTTTGGTTAGTCCCAAAAAGAATGTCACATTTCCTTATATCATAAGTTAAAGATAATACTTCATTACATTTATGAGGAGATAGAAAAATGAGTCTACTTTGAAGGACAATTTTAAACATTTCAAAATCTTCATTATTTCTTAAATTCCGTGTCCGATCAAATATTATCACATAAAATGGAACGAAGGAAGTATATATTACTATTATATTAATTATTAATATTGAATAATAAATGTTATAATTTAAAATAAAAAGCAAAAGTAGGTCAATCAAAAGTTTGTATTTTCAAACTTTTGTTAGTTTTCCTTTTTCCACTTAACACTTTAAAGACCTGAGACCATTATTCCCAAAGGCCAAAAGTGACCATTCCTCATCCCACATTCCCATGTCTATAGACTAAAGAAACAACGATTGTTTCCACTTTTAAGTCCTAGTGACCAATAGTAGCATGCAACAGCCGCCAGTTAACCAACATGCAGTCGCAGTATATCAGTCGACATTTTCACTTCCGGCCACCACTATCAGGTATTATATTTCTTCTTCCATTTTAAGTTAACAAGTTTCAAAATAAATATTTCTTCTTTCATTTATTTTATTTCTAATTTTTCTTTTGTTACTAGTTAGTGCGTAAATTTATTGTGAAATATTCTTTTATATAGATCGATGGCTGCACAAAATCTGTTCGTCGATTTTGAGGTTGGTCGACTCAACTGAAAAATAGTTCTGAGTGGGCCTTCATGGCCCCTTTGGTAATGCAAAGGTGGAGTCCGTGAGGACTTGGACGGGTTTCACATGCGATAAATGAGAGTAAGGATTAGTTAACACATGCTCATAATAACAAAAAAAAATGATAATAAAATAAATGCAATACAATAGTAGCATAACATAACATACCGTCATTGATATCACTTTTGTCATCATACATCCCACCATTTCCATATACATTAAATGAAGCATGATAATCTCACATGATAAAACCTTAAAGCAACACCCAAGACTATTCTAAAAAACCACACCATGAACAATGCAAAAATCACAAGCTATGCCAAAATAAATATGAGAACAAACAGGTGGACATGTCAACTAACAATATTAAGTAGCAAAGCTACACATCTTTGTGATGAATGCAAGAGGAGGAGTTCATAATGAACCTGAATACGCTTCTCATGACAAACAACAAATAAAATACCTAGGTATTAAGGTCACAAGAAGTATCGAACGGGATGATAGATCGGACAACAAAAAATGATAGTAAAAAGAAAAGAAAAGTTAATACCCAAAAAAATAGAGTAATTATGCATTTAAACCCAAATCTTAACAACCCTCAAATCAATATATAACCGATGACTTAATTGAGCACAAATGACATAGGTCTAGATAAATTTCAAAGACACCGAAGACCAAGGCATATTAATGCTAAAACAAAGACTACTAGAGCTACTGCTTAGCATTTGAAAATAGAGTAAAGAGAATAAATAAATAAAATAGAATAGAACCAATACAAAAGTAATACACCCAACATGTTCGATAAATAAATATACCAACAACTAATCAATATATATATATATATAAATGAGGATCTTCAATCCGCCTATGTGGCATGCCTCAATGTTGAGAAAATATATATATATATATATATATATATATATACATATATATATATATATATATATATATATATATATATATTTAAAAATAGGGCTTTTTAGATTATTTCTTTTTACACAATAATATTATGTGTATATATATATTGCTATTAATAAGTAACTTAATGAGCATTACACCTCCTAACCTTTTAATAATATATATAACATCTAATTTTTAATTTAATAATATAACTCCTAACTTTTCATATTCATAACCTTCAAAATATTTAATATAAAACTTATAACTCCTAAATATTACACCTATAAAAACCCACTTTGAGACATTGCAGGATGATCATTTTATTTTTATTTTCCTTATTCTTCATTTTTTATTCCTTTGATTTGTTAATTTTTTTTGTCTTCTTTGATCTAATTTTTGCAGGAGAGGGATGTATAATGAAAAATGTTATATATTTTGCATATTTTGATTTTGTGAGGTAAAATGATTTGACATGTCTAATTATCATTATCACTTTTGTTCTATTGTAATTATATATAGATTTGATATTATTAGGTTGGATTGTTGATGATACAAATCATGATTCTTTTATAGAAAAAATAATTTGTTTTTTTTTTTTGCTTCTCTTTGTAGTTTTTTGATATTTTTTTTTCTTATTCTTGTAGTTTCTACCGACACTGATTGTCTTTATTCACTTTGTAAATTTGAAGAATCGAATTATGTTGTGTTGAGAACATGATCCTTCTTTCCTCTTCAAATCATATATAACTTAAATATTTAAATATTTTTGCTTGATTAGTTAACTATAATTTTATGTCTTTTTGTTGTTATTATTGTAAGGATTATAATTATGTTATATTGAGAACGTGAACCTTCTTTCCCCTTCAAATCATATATAACTAAATATTTTAAATATTTTTGCTTAATTAGTTAATTATTTTAGGTATGTTTGTTGGTATTATTGTTAGGATGTTTATAGTTCTCTGGTTAAACCTCTGATGAAATAAGAGTTGATTGGTTCCTTATCAAATTAATTAGTTAATTGAAAAAACGCCAATATATCTTATTTCTAATTTCGTCTAACAATATCTTCCTCCTCACTAGCTATAAAAATGTTATACAAATATATAATAAATATAAGTAATAAAAAAAGTAATATATCACATCTCAATATAAGTAAATAAAATACTAAATATTAAATACAAATATTATATAACTAAGAATCAAATAAATCGATTCCTCTTATAATTTCGCATCTCACAATACATAACAATGATATGGTAAAAATAATAATTTTAACGTTGCATTATTTTTTATATTATTTATATATAGAAATTATTTATAGGCCAAATATTTCACAATTTTGAGAATTTAATAAAAAAAATTAAATATTTTTTAATTTTATTTTAAAACATTCGTACGATTACTTTTTTTTTTTGATAATTTCAAAACAATTTCTAATTCATTTTGATTAACTTTTTAATTCTATGTCCCTTTTTAAATTTATTTTTAATTAATTTTTCTCTTTATAGATATCTCTCCTATAATATAAAATAAGAGAAAAAAGTATATATTGTTCAAAATAATAGTAATTACTAAAAATAATGTATATTATTAGAAGCATATTTGGAGACTTTTAATAATTTGAAATTTCTAAAATGAGGTAAAAAGAAAATATGTCATATAATAAAATAAATCATAAAAATGGTGGAGGATTTTACTTAAACATATTTTTGTTTATTAAAACAATATGTCACATTTTTTTTTACCTTTTTTCTCTTATTTTTATATATTTATTTTTAATTAATTTTTTATTATAAACTCACACCTCTTCATCTTTCAAAACCTCTATACTTACTTAATTAATACTTATTAGTAATACCTATAACTTCCAGCTTTATATCTTCGTAACCCCAAATTACTTAATATTTAAATTTGTGATATCTTAAAAGCACATCAAAAAAATATTTCTAACCAAATATATTTATGTTTAGCTTAATTGTCCTCTACTTTAATCTTGTAATGCAAAATCTATCGACAAAGACTTCTTTATATAATTGTTTTTACTTCTAATAAGAATGATACAAAATAAGATATATAAAAGTGTCACGACCCAAAACGAGCCGCGAGTGGCACCCACACTTATCCTACTATGTGAGCGAACCAACAATTCTGAACCCCAACATTTTACCAATATTTCAACCATAATGAACAAAATATAATGCGGAAGACTCAAAATCTTATTACTATAACCAATAAACAAGCTTCTAAAGTTTATCAATTATTATCCACAAAATCTGGAAGTCATCACACCAAGAACATCTATCCTCAAATTTCTAATCTAATAGTATTTAAGAAGCTAAAATAAGTAAAAGAAATGGTCCATGTCCGAACTTCAAGACATCAAGACGTGAAGGAGAGAATCCAGTCCGAGCTAGGAATAATAGCTCACCCTGAACTCTGATATGCTGGAGACTGGCTAGAGTTGCGGACGAGTCGAAGTCGATGGCACGTTTGCTGCACTCCACAAATAACAAAGAGAAAAATACAAGTAGGGGTCAGTACAAGGAACACGTACTAAGTAAGTATCATCGGCAAACTCAAAATAGAAAACAATATATATCGAATAATAATATAAAATCAACTACAGTACTCAACAGGTGACAACAACAAGTACAAGAACCATTGGCCACAACACCAAGCACACCTATGAGGACTCAAGCCTCCACACCATACTCATTTAGGAAATAGGTTCTTTAAATTTGAGTATATTAACATAATTCAAGATTCATTCCCTTTATTCTTCTTGTGTCGGAACGTGACACTCCGATCCCCTACTACTACGTGTCGGAACGTGACACTCCGATCCCCTAATACTATGTGTCGGTACGTGACGCTCCGATCCCCTAATACTACGTATCGGTACGTGACACCCGATCCCCTAATACTACGTGTCGGAACGTGACACCCGATCCCCTAATACTACGTGTCGGAACGTGACACTCCGATCCATTAATCTCATTATTTTAGTTCATCAAGCCTTCTTTTATGTCAAGGCATCATCATTAATAGAGAGGATTTAAGGTTTAAGATTCAACAGCCTCATCATTTTAAATCCATCACAATTACATAATCACATCATGCAACCACACAATTAAGCATATAGAAGACTTTACGATATCACCCAATACATATCAATCGCTATTTAGAGTTTACTATGAATTAGCATAAACCATGACCTACCTCCACCGAAGAATCGTGATCAAGCAAGCTACTTCCCCAAAGCCTTTGCTTTCCTCTTCGTTCTCTCTCTCTCGCTCGTTCTCCCCTCTTCTGTTCTTTTTATTTTTCCTTCTTCAGACTCTTTTTCTTTTACCCTAATTATCATATAATTAAGTATAAAAGATGATAAAAGTAACCCACTATTTATTTCAAGGTTATCTCCTTTAACCCCCAAGTAATTTAAATTATTAAACTTACCCCACTAATTTCATACAGTTTGTCAGGAATAGTCCAAAACACCCCTTAAATTTTTAGCAGAAATCCGACCCAGTCGAGGTTATGCAACTCGTGACGGCCCGTCGTACCTGCGACGATCCGTCCTGCAGGTCCGTCACAAAGTTTAGAGACTCAATTTCAGTAAAGAGGTCTGTGATGGTCCGTCGTATCTACGACGGTCTATCCTGCAATTCCGTCGCGAAGTTCAGAGAGTTGATCCCCATACCCAGATTTCAGAGTTTAAGTGTTTTGGCACGAAGACCCTCGACGGTCCGTCGTGACCGTGACGGTCCGTCGCGTGATCCGTCGACCCAGTCAGTTATTATCAGAAATAAACTCTACTGCTCGAATCGGCTAAACAGGTTGTTACAATAGATACCACTTTACCCATCGTTCGTCCTCGAACGATCATAGGAAGAAAAACAAGGGCGAGAAAGAGTACCTGAATCTGTAAAGAGATGTGGATATCTTTCTTGCATATCAGCCTCATTCTCCCAAGTGGACTCTTCAACTGGCCGATTCTTCCACTGTACCTTGATAGATGCAATCTCCTTTGATCTCAACTTGCGGACTTCTCTATCTAAAATAGCAACAGGCTCTTCCTCATAAGACAAATTTTCATCAAGAAGAACTGAATCCCAACGAATAATGTAATTTCCATCCCCATGGTATTTTTTCAGCATAGACACATGAAATTCCGGGTGCACTCCTGAGAGTCCTGGAGGCAATGCCAATTCATAAGCCACCTCCCCCACGTGTTTCAGAACTTCAAATGGACCAATGTACCTCAGACTAAGCTTACCTCGCTTACCAAACCGCATCACCCCTTTTATGGGTGAAACCTTTAACAAGACTTGTTCGCCCTCCATAAAATCCAAGTCCCTAACCTTTCGATCTGCATATTCTTTCTGCCTGTTCTGAGCTGCTAGAAGCTTCCCCTGAATGAATTTTACTTTAACTAACGATTCCCTCAAAAGATTGGTACCCCATGGTCTCACCTCGAATGCATCAAACCAACCAATGGGAGACCTACATCTCCTCCCATACAGTGCCTCAAATGGGGCCATATCAATACTTGAGTGACAGCTATTATTGTATGAAAACTCTGCTAAGGGTAAGAAGTTATCCCAATGACCACCAAATTCTATCACATATGCACGAAGCATATCCTCCAACACCTGAATCGTTCGCTCAGACTGTCCATCTGTCTGAGGGTGAAATGCAGTACTAAGATCCAACCTAGTACCTAATTCAGCATGTAAAGTTCTCCAAAACTTAGAAGTGAATTGCGTACCTCTATCGGATATGATGGAAAGTGGAACTCCATGAAATCGAACAATTTCTGAGATATAGAGTTTGGCTAACTTCTCTGCATTGTAAGTCGTCTTGACCGGAATAAAGTGAGCAGACTTAGTTAACCTGTCAACAATCACCCAAATAGAATCAAACTTACCCAATGTCTTTGGAAGACCAACCACGAAATCCATTGCAATTCTTTCCCACTTCCATTCAGGAATGGGCATTCTCTGAAGTGTCCCTCCGGGCCTCTGGTGTTCATACTTTACCTGCTGACAATTTGGACATTGGGCAACAAAATCGACAATGTCACGCTTCATTCTACTCCACCAAAAATGCTGCTTTAGGTCACGATACATCTTGGTTGCACCAGGATGTATAGAATATCCTGAACTATGAGCCTCTGTAAGAATAGTGTGGATCAAATCATCAACACGGGGCACACATACCCTTCCATTAATTCTCAAAACGCCTTCCTCATCAATTATTGCCTTTTTAGCCTCTCCTAGCAACACCATATCCCGAATTCGACTCAGCTTCTCATCATCAAACTGTTTTCCCTTAATCTTGTCAAGAAAAGAAGATCTTGCCTCCGCACAGGCCAAAAATCCTCCTTTCTCTAGTACTTCCAGCCTCATAAAGTCGTTAGCCAAAGTCTGGACCTCTCTAGCCAATGGGTGTCTAGAAACTTGTAAGTGGGCTAAACTACCCATGCTCCCTGCTCTTCTACTTAAAGCATCTGCCACAATATTAGCTTTTCCCGGGTGATACAAAATAGTAATATCATAGTCCTTTAGTAGTTCCATCCACCTCCTCTGCCTCAAATTCAAATCTTTTTGGGTAAAGGCATACTGTAAAATACGATGATCTGCGTAAACTTCACACTTGACCCCATATAGATAATGTCTCCATTGCTTTAATGCAAACACGACTGCAGCCAACTCCAAATCATGGGTCGGATAGTTACGTTCATGCACTTTTAATTGCCTCGACGCATAAGCAATTACATTCTTCTCCTGCATTAGCACTGCACCCAAACCCGAATAAGATGCATCACAATAAACAATGAAATTCTTGCCTTCCACTGGCAAGGTAAGAATCGGTGCAGTAGTCAACAAGGTCTTGAGTTTTTGGAAGCTTTCTTCACATTCGTCCGACCATACAAATGGAACATTCTGCTTAGTCAAATTTGTCAGTTGGGAGGCAACAGAAGAAAATCCTTTGACAAATCGACGGTAGTAGCTAGCTAAACCAACAAAGCTCCTTACCTCTGTAACATTAGTAGGTCTTACCCAACTCTTCACTGCTTCAATCTTAGAAGGATCCACCATCACCCCATCCTTAGAAACCACGTGCCCCAAGAAGGACACTGAATCTAGCCAAAATTCACACTTGAAAAATTTGGCATAAAGCCTTTTCTCCCTCAGCAACTCCAATACAATTCTCAAATGCTCCTCATGTTCTTTCCTGCTCTTTGAGTATATTAGTATATCATCAATGAATACAATGACAAAGAGGTCCAGATATGTCTTAAAAATCCTGTTCATCAGGCTCATGAAAGCAGCAGGGGCATTCGTCAGCCCAAAAGACATTACTAAGAATTCATAATGCCCATACCTGGTTCAAAAAGCAGTCTTTGGCACATCTGCTGCCCGTATTTTCAATTGATGATAACCAGATCTGAGATCAATTTTTGAGAAGGTACAAGCACCTTGTAACTGATCGAACAAATCATCAATGCGAGGAATAGGATACTTGTTCTAAATAGTTACCTTATTCAGTTGCCTGTAGTCTATGCACATCCGAAAACTTCCATCCTTCTTCTTCACAAATAAAACAGGAGCACCCCAAGGGGATGCACTTGGTCTAATAAAGCCTTTACCTAACAACTCCTGAAGTTGGGCCTTTAACTCCCTTAACTCTGCTGGAGCCATTCTATAAGGGGGTATGGAAATGGGGCGAGTACCCGGCTCCAGATCAATACAAAAATCAATATCCCTATCCGGTGGCATACCAGGAAGGTATGCAGGAAATACATCTAGAAACTCACAGACTATCGAGACAGACTACATCGAAGGTACTTGGAAAGTATCATCCCTGAGGTGTGCTAAGAAAGCTAAACAACCCTTACTAACCATTCTCTTAGCATGAAGAAAAGAGATGATATGAACTGGAGTGGAAGTGTAGTCACCCTCCCACACTAGCGGATCTGTCCCAGGTTTGGCCAATGTTACAGTTTTAGCATTACAATCTAAGATTGCAAAATTTGGAGAAAGCCAAGTCATACCCAAAATTACATCGAAATAAACCATTTCTAGAATAATCAAGTCTACATGAGTATTTCTCCCCACAAAAGTCACAAGACAAGACCTATACACCTTCTCAACTATTACAGACTCACCCACAGGAGTAGAGACACGAATAGGCATGTCAAGCAATTCACAATGTAAATCAAGACCAGTAGCAAATGAGGAAGATACATATGAAAATGTGGATCCAGGATCAAATAATACAGAAGCCATGCAATCACAAACCAAAAGATTACCTGTGATAACAACATCAGATGTCTCTGCTTCAGACCTCCCGGGGAAATCATAACAATGGGCCCTATCACCGGTCTGCCCGTTGCCCCTACCATGTTGCGCTGCAGTAGCTCCAGTTTGCTTGCCACCCCGGTTGATTTGGTGACCTCCATTACCTTGGTCACCACGTCCTCCAGAATGGAGGCCTCTTCCATGACCACCTCTACCTCTGACTATTGGGGGTCTGTAACTCTGTTTTGGACAATATCTCCTAATATGTCCAGTCTCCCCACATCCATAGCACTCTCTGGGGTCAAGCATAGGTCTTTGTGAGAACAACGAGGTCTGGGGATAACCTCCAAACTCAGAGGAATGTTGGCTGGTCTGCGATGGCCCCCAGCTACAGCCTGCAGTGAAGACTGAATAGGTCGGGCTGGGTATCCTCCTGAACTCTGCCCTCTGGAGTAAGAACCACTAAACTCACCTCCCTTACGGAATTTCTTAGATGTCGATGCCAAGGTGAAGTCGTATGGCTTCACTCCCTCCACCTCTATCACAAAATCAACCACTTCCTGAAAGGATTTTGCTGCAGCAGCTACCTGTAAGGCTGGGATCTGCAAATCTGACCTCAACCCTTTCACAAAACGGCGAATCCGCTCTTGTGGACTGAAGCAAAGCTGGGTGGCGTACCTAGATAGTGCACGAAACTTAGCCTCATAAGCAGTAACATACATCCTGCCTTGCTCTAAGCTTAGGAACTCATGTCTCCTCTTGTCCCTCAAAGTCCGGGGTATATACTTCTCCATAAATAAGCTAGAGAATGATGCCCAAGTCATAGGTGGTGCCTGTGCTGGTTGACACTCAACATACGACCGCCACCACATTTTGGCATTCCCTTGAAACTGATAAGTCACAAACTCAACACCGAATCGTTCTACTATGTCCATCTTATGTAGTAGCTCATGACAATCAACCAGAAAATCATAGGCATCCTCAGATTCAACACCCTTGAAGACTAGAGGTTTCAACTTCAAGAATTTAGTGAAAAGTTCATACTGATCACTCGTCATTATAGGCCCTGTAGTGAATCGAGGAAACGTGCCTACTTCCAATAAGGCATCCATGCGGGGAGCCACAGCAGCTGCATGTTGTACTCCTGGAACCTGAGGTGCTGGTGCAGAAAACACGGGAGGTGTCTGGCCCTGATCAGATAACCCACTAAGATAAGCAAGAACCTGGTTAATCATCTCTGGGGTAGGTTGGGGTGGTAATTCCTCATCTTGCACTTGCTCATTTTCCCCTTCCTCACCCTCTCTTACTACCTCATCAGTCGGTTGAGGAGTCACTGCCCTAGTACTAGCTGGACCAGGTGTTTGTCCTCTAACTCTAGTGGGTGCCCTCCTGCGACCCCTACCACGGCCTCTTGCCACTACTCCTCCTCGAGCTACAGCCCCAGTGGTTGGCTCAAACGCACCCTGTCTTGCCAGTGTTGGTGTTGGCACAGTTGTTGCTCTAGTTCTAACCATCTGCGAAATAGAGTGAGGATGTCAGATACCAATTTGTATCACCTAGATACCAATTGGATCCAAGTAATGGCACGAAAGAAAGAAAGAATCGAGTTTTCCTAAAGTCCTATAGCCTCTCAAAGAAAAGTAAAGGCGTCCCCCTACCGTTCCTCAAGACTCTACTAGACTCGTTCTTGTGTGATGAGACCAACGAACCTAACACTCTGATACCAAGTTTGTCACGACCCAAAACGAGCCGCGAGTGGCACCCACACTTATCCTACTATGTGAGCGAACCAACAATTCTAAACCCCAACATTTACCAATATTTCAACCATAATGAACAAAATACAATGCAGAAGACTCAAAATCTTATTACTATAACCAATAAACAAGCTTCTAAAGTTTATCAATTATTATCCCCAAAATCTGGAAGTCATCACACCAAGAACATCTATCCTCAAATTTCTAATCTAAGAGTATTTAAGAAGCTAAAATAAGTAAAAGAAATGGTCCATGTCCGAACTTCAAGACATCAAGACGTGAAGGAGAGAATCCAGTCCGAGCTAGGAATAATAGCTCACCCTGAACTCTGATATGCTGGAGACTGGCTAGAGTTGCGGACGAGTCGAAGTCGATGGCACGTTTGCTGCACTCCACAAATAACAAAGAGAAAAATACAAGTAGGGGTCAGTACAAAGAACACGTACTGACTAAGTATCATCGGCCAACTCAAAATAGAAAGCAATATATATCGAATAATAATATAAAATCAACTACAATACTCAACAGGTGACAACAACAAGTACAACAACCATTGCCCACAACACCAAGCACACCTATGAGGACTCAAGCCTCCACACCATACTCATTTGGGAAATAAGTTCTTTAAATTTGAGTATATTAACATAATTCAAGATTCATTCCCTTTATTCTTCTTGTGTCGGAACGTGACACTCCGATCCCCTACTACTACGTGTCGAAACGTGACACTCCGATCCCCTAATACTACGTGTCAGTACGTGACACTCCGATCCCCTAATACTACGTGTCGGTACGTGACACCCGATCCCCTAATACTACGTGTCGGAACGTAACACCCGATCCCCTAATACTACGTGTCGGAACGTGACACTCCGATCCATTAATCTCATTATTTTAGTTCATCAAGCCTTCTTTTATGTCAAGGCATCATCATTAATAGAGAGGATTTAAGGTTTAAGATTCAACAGCCTCATCATTCAAATCCATCACAATTACATAATCACATCATACAACCACACAATTAAGCATATAGAAAACTTTACGATATCACCCAATACATATCAATCGCTATTTAGAGTTTACTATGAAATAGCATAAACCATAACCTACCTCCACCGAAGAATCGTGATCAAGCAAGCTACTTCCCTAAATCCTTTGCTTTCCTCTTCGTTCTCTCTCTCTCGCTCGTTCTCCCCTCTTCTGTTCTTTTTATTTTTCCTTCTTCAGACTCTTTTTCTTTTACCCTAATTATCATATAATTAAGTATAAAAGATGATAAAAGTAACCCACTATTTATTTCAAGGTTTCTCCTTTAACCCCTAAGTAATTTAAAATATTAAACTTACCCCACTAATTTCATACAGTTTGTCAGGAATAGTCCAAAACACCCCTTAAATTTTTAGCAGAAATCCAACCCAGTCGAGGTTATGCAACTCGTGACGGCCCGTCGTACCTGCGACGGTCCGTCCTGCAGGTCCGTCACAAAGTTCAGAGACTCAATTTTAGTAAAGAGGTCTGTGACGATCCGTCGTATCTACGATGGTCCGTCCTGCAATTCCGTCGCGAAGTTCAGAGAGTTGATCCCCGTACCCAGATTTCAGATTTTAAGTGTTTTGGCACGAAGACCCTCGACGGTCCGTCGTGACCGTGACGGTCCGTCGTGACCGTGACGGTCCGTCGCGTGATCCGTCGACCCAGTCAGTTATTATCAGAAATAAAATCTACTGCTCGAATTGACTAAACAGGTTGTTACAAAAAGAGAATAATTGATTTGTTTTTTTGCATGAAATTATAAGAGCAAGATCATTACTAAAAGTAAGACAAAAACAATTCTTGAAAACATTAAAATGTATTTGTAGATACGCTTAGCGGTGGAAAATAATCAAAATTATTATGAAGTTATTTGTAAATTTTAAATAAAATATGAATCATGAAAACTATAATAAAAATTAATTAAGAGAATTCATTTAAACATTGTGCTTAAATTAATAAAAAGCTTAAGACAAGCTAACTTGATTATGTTAAGATTTGATGCTAATTGTTACTGTTTTAAAAAATATATGTAAATTAGTAAAAATACTAAAGACGAGCAAACTTCAGTCTTTTAATTACGATGCTATTGTTTGTGTTTTCTTAATAGAATTAAATAAGCAAAGACTAAAAAAAAGGGAGACTAAAAAATAGAGTTTGAAATAATTTTTTTTAGAAAAAAACTTAATTATAGAAGAAAATTTCTCAAGGAAAAAATTAATACAGATAATCATTTCAAATATACTTATTACTAACCATTCATCCTCCATTATAATGATTCTAAAAATTTACTTAACTTTTTCTCCTACACTTTAATTATTATTTATCGTTAATAATTATAAATATTCATATTATTTGTGAAAAGTTTTTTTATGTTTACTTTATTTAGAAAAAATTGAAGAGTCTAATTATAAGTTTTTAGTAGATATATATGTTTTTTTTTAATCTTAACATAAAACCTTTTATCATTCATCTATAATTGTTCATTTATTACTTATTTTACTATGCATTTTAACAATCATATATTATTTTTATGTTAATTCTATATCACTAAAATTATTTTATCGAACTAAAATCATGTATCACCCATTTCCTTCCAAAGAATCAATATATATAGAGAACTTTATATTTTAATATATAAATATTGAAGTACTTTTTTAAGTCTTCAAATTATAGGTAGCTTATCTATGACGAATAATTTTTCATATTTCTAAGTCTGTTTTTGAACTTGTTACTATTTTAATTCTTTTGATATTTTTAAAAAAATTTAAAAGACTAAAAATCTCACTTTAAATTTTTAACAAAACATCAAAGTTAACCATATTTAATTTTGAGGACTCATTCATATGGATAATGAAGTCATAAATTCTTAATTATATATTATAACTAACATAAAAGAATAAGTACTATTCAACCAAAAAAAGTATAGATATTTGACCGTACAGGTTTTTATTTTTGATAAAATTAATTCATGAATTGAGTTTAAATTATAAAGCTAAATAATAAAATTTATTAACTAATCTATGAATTTAAAAATTAAATAAAAATGAAAACTTTTAGATACCGCGCATAGCGCGGCTAAGTTTACTAGTTTAACAATTAAACCAAAATATGCAGATAGTCTTTTCATGTGGGAGCCGCCATAGTTAGACAAATTGGAAAATAAAATCTCTAGTCGAACCGACTTTGCCACATTATGAAAAGCATGAGCTCATTGACATCAGAAACAATTTTTAGTTTTATTAAACAAAAATTATCATACTTCATCAAAACTATGATCACACCTTTTCAAATGGCTAAATTATATTTTTTTAATATATTGGGCACAAGGGCAAAAGAAAAGGGGTAACAAGCAGCACCATCAACTGTAGACACATTCAAACAGTAGAAGTATGATATACAAGCTCCACATTAGTCAGTCATAAAACTCTAACTTCATTTTTAGAGGAAAAACGACATTGCAACAGCGAGAAACAGAGACTTTATGTTTATAGACCGTGAGTACATAAACATGAGAATTCAACGACATCTAAGTAAATGAACTCGGGATGAAATATGGTAAACTAGATTTAAAATAACACAAAAAGCAAAGGCGAAGCTGACATGAAAAGCAAAACCTAAACTTCATCACAAATATACAATGAAATCGCTGAAGGGATAAACACAACACATCATTGTGTCGAAAAACTTAGTAGAAGAAGAAAAACAAAAGACACACTTTCAGAACATTGGAAATCATTTTGTAATATAACAGATAGAAAAAATATTATGAAGGGAGGAATTGTTACCTTCTTTTGGTGCAGCTAAATGGAGACAACGAGCAGGGGGACAACTTTCACCACGTCAAGCACCGAACACGAACAACGATCAAGGAAGCCCGACAAAACTCCAAGATACTCTCGATTCAGAAGTGTATCTCGAGCGTATCTCTATTTGTTCCTAAGGCTCTGTATTTGTACTAAGAAAACATTCAGTCAGAGAAAAACCACTAAAAATTTTCAACACACAAATTAATACTGAAAAAAAATCTCTAATAATTTTCCAACTTTTTTTCCGACTAAAAATCATTTTTTTCCTGTGACAAGAAAAATAGACAATATATAGGAAAAATTAGGATTTTATCTCTTGGGCGGGAAAGAATGAAATTCCCATTCAAAGCCCATACTGAAAAAATTCAAAACGCCACAACAATCTTACACCAAAATGGGATGAACAACTTTCTCTAAAATCTGAAACCATTTCGAAACGAAAAAGGCAGATGGACGATTGGGATTGAACCCAAATGTCCTTGCTGCGACGTGTCACACATCTGCACGAGCAAGGACGATTTGTGCTTACTTTAGCTGCAGCCAAATCATATTGTTGTAGAGGAAAAAGGAAAAGTCAAAAAGGATTTGCAGCGTGCCTGGATACACAGATGCCGTGAGCGCATCGTTTAGAATCGACCATTGCTGCTCACATTGCTGAAGACGTCACCGCTATTGCTTGCTCATGCCGTGCACTTTTTCGTCTTCTTGTGAACGTGTTTCTGTTGTCGTTCCTGAAGAGAAATGTTTCTTGGATTGTGTCTTTTCTTGAACACATGACCTGGGCCGGGTCAAAGGATGTTGGGCTGGATCGAAATTCAGAGGGGAATAAAATTTGTGTCTGAGACTTTTTGGGCTTTTCAGAGGGATTGGACAAGAGATGGATTGAATTAAAAAAAGGGCAACTTTCACATATAGCAAACAAAAAATTCATATTTGTATGCTATAGCAAACTTTGTATAATTGCGCTCCATAGCAAACATAAAACTGTATAATTCACTATACATATACAAGTGTATAATTCGCTGGCCTAAATTGTATAATTTGCTGGCCTATTTTGCTGCAATTGTATAATTCGCTATCCTATTTCACTGCAATTGTATAATGCACAATTATATAATTCACTGCCTATTTCGCTGCAATATTAAGTGTATATGTAACGACCTGTTTAGTCGTTTTGAGCATCAGATTTTATTTCTGGAAAACTGGCTGAGACGACGGATACCACGACGGACCGTCATGGGCACGACGGACCGTCGAGGGTGTCTCATTCCAGAACACTTAGAATTCTGAAATTTAAGTACTAAAATCGACTCTCTGTAATCTGTGACGGACCTGCAGGACGGACCATCACAGCTACGACGAATCGTCGTGAGGGCCCATTTCAAAACACTTTAACTCTTGAGAATTTGGTACAGGGAACGATTCTCTGAACGTCGTGACGGTAGTGCAGGACGGACAGTCACAGGCGTGACGGACCGTCACAGACTCCTTAGTGAAAAATGGAGTTCTGATCGTTGCGACGACCTGCATGACAGACCGTCGCAGGCACGACGGGCCGTCACAGGTTGCGTAATCCCAGTCGGAGTCGGATTTCTTTACACGTTTTAAGGGACGTTTTGGACTATTCCTGCTTTAATTACAAAGTTAGAGGGTTAATGTTAATAAGTCTAATTACTTGGGGGTTAAAAGAGGTAACCTTAAGTTAATTAGTGGGTTATTATTGCCATCTTTTATTCTT